>CM067173.1:100870303-100883112 GCA_034093135.1 Erigeron breviscapus | reverse complement strand
TGCAAAAATATGAAAGAACTCTTTGGTACATTAAATGGTGAAATGGTTAGGCATTAGGATTTATTCATTAAATAGCATCGTAAGTGTATTTATCAACTAGTCTTCAATCCCATATGATGGACGGGTAGTCTCGAAATATATACATTTAGTAAAGGCAGATACATATACATATATATACATATATAATATATATATATAGGGGACCCTTATTTTAAGAACCCATTTTTTTGTAAGAACCGTGAGAACTCTTAAATTTCATATTGGATCACATGTTTTTTTTTGTTCATTCACATGTGAAACGTTATAAAAATATATGTTGCAGAAGAAATTTTTTTTCAAAACCTTATATGTAGTCGTTTGTCACATGTGAACAAAAAACGTGAACAAATTCATTCACAAGTTCATAAAAGGCTATTTGGAAGGTTTCATAAAAAAGTTTCTTCTACAAAATACATTTTTATATCATTTCACATGTGAATGAACAAAAAAAACATGTGAACAAATATATAACTTAAGAGTTCTCATGGTTCTTACAAAAAAAATGGTTCTCAAAATAAGGAAACTCTATACTCTCTCTCTCTCTCTATATATATATATTATAATATAATATCGATCTTCCGATAGACGGGTAGTCTCAAATATATATATATCAAAGAGAATCAAAATGATAACATGTGTTAGATGATGAACAAGGCTCTTCTCTATAAATGGCGGTGGCGAGCATTCGACAAACCCAATAATTTTTGGGTCAAAGTTTTGGAAGCTGTTCATGGTAAAAACTGCTCCTCAAAGCTTCTGGTTAAAACCAATGGACTGTGGTCTAGGATTGTCGACAATGTGAAGAAATGCCATGGTAATTCCGAGATTAGCGAAAATGTTATTAGTCGTAAGGTGGAAAATGGCCTTAATACCAAATTTTGGGTCGACATTTGGTGTGGTAACGAGTCTCTTGCTTCTAAATTTCCTAGACTTGCAGCCTTAGACACGAATAGAGAATGCTCTGTTTGAGATCGACACGATGACAATGGTTGGAATTGGAGTTGGCGCAGGCCTCTAAGAACCAGTCGTGAATTAACCCAGGTGACATCTCTTCTAAACACCCTTCCTAATATTGTTTAAATGATGAGAATGACAGGTGGCTTTGGAATCTCCAAGGAAAAAATGAGTTCAATATTGCTCAAATTCGTAAGTGCATTGATCATAAATGTCTGCCCATCGATCCTACTGTTAAAACCAAATGGAATACCCTTGTTCCCAAAAAGGTTAATCTATTCATTTGGAGAATGAGACGTAATTGTATTCCCACCCAGGTTAATTTGTTCGCCAAAGGTATTGACATCGATAATGTTCGATGCCATGTTTGTCAAAATGGTGTCGAAACCATCAACCACCTTTTCAATCGTTGCAACTTCTCCATGGAGATCAAAAACAAGCTGAGTCAATGGTTGCAGATTTCTATCCCCGACGAAAACCCTGAAACCATGATTAAATGGTGCGAAAATTTGGGCACCTCGGTTAAGAATCGCCCACGAATTGAAGCTATCTTATACACTTTTTGGTGGTACTCATGGAAAGTAAGGAACAATCTTCTTCATAACAAGATTCAAGAAAGTGCATCAGAGGTGTTCAATGCTATTGTGTCTCTTAGCTTTCTGTGGATCAACAATCGAAACAAGAAAGATTCTACTTCGTGGGAATATTGGATCGTGACGCCGATTGGGTAATTTTCTCACTCGCATACATGCTGGTGGTTTCTTTTTTCCCATGCTTTGGCGTTCTTGCTATTGTCTTGTCTTCTCTCCTCGGATCTTGTTTGGGACTACACCAAAAACATTGCGAAGTGAAAACCGGTGGCTCGGCCTTCAATAATGGGCCTTTTTGTAGTCTTAGTAGTTAAAGACTCGGGATGAATCTAGTTTATGTAATTGTATATGTCTAGAGTGTTTTTTTTTGTACTTTGACCTCTAGTGTCTTGCTAGACGGTCCTTTATCATAATAAAATCTTTGCCGTTCCAAAAAAACATGTGTTGGGTTCAAATAACAATAACATAACAATTCAATATCAAATAATAAACAAACATGAACAAAATACCAAAAATTAAATTAAAGTGATATAAAAAAACGTATGTTTCTTTTGTTGAGAAGCTATATGACCATGATTTTTTTTTAAAGATAGAAAGGAGAGGAATGATGGAAAATGATTAATAAAAATTTATTTAGGTTGTATATATAATAAGTTCTTGTGAGAGTTTTAAGGTTAGTATATATCTTTAAAATTTAAAAAGATTTGTTTTGATAGGAAAAGATTTATGATAGATTTTAAATATAATTATCTATTTAAGCAAAAAAAAACTAGAAAAAAGAAGAGCTTGATTAATTAGAAGGGAGAATTAGGCCTAAGAAGGGGGATTAGGGGTGCCAAGTGTACCCCCAACCTCCTCTTTTAGTTATAGATAGATATCTATTAATTATTATTATTATTATTATTATTATTATTATTATTATTAACTTTTCATTATTATTATTATTATTATTATTATTAATATTATTATTATTATTATTATTATTATTATTATTATTATTATTATTATTATTATTATTATTATTATTGTTATTATTATTATTATTATTATTAATATTATTATTATTATTATTATTATTATTATTATTATTATTATTATTATTATTATTATTATTATTATTATTATTATTATTATTATTATTATTATTATTATTATTATTATTATTATTATTATTATTATTATTATTATTATTATTATTATTATTATTATTATTATTATTATTATTATTATTATTATTATTATTATTATTATTATTATTATTATTATTATTATTATTATTATTATTATTATTATTATTATTATTATTATTATTATTATTAGTTATTATTATTATTATTATTATTATTATTATTATTATTATTATTATTATTATTATTATTATTATTATTATTATTATTATTATTATTATTTTAAAAAATCTTATTAAATTAATTAATAGAATCTTATTCAATCGATAAGCTAATTTTCCTTATTTGAATACAACTATATTTATAACTATCGTTTTTTCACGTTTTGTTATTTAAATGCATTACCACAAACACAACATCGTAAATGTGTTTACTTTCAAATTAATAATTGCGTAAAACATAATGTTTAAAAAAACCTTCTAAAGAAGAAATAAAACGCAAATATGTTTATTTAAGGGCAATAACACAACACATTCAAAAGTTGTCCACTCCATCTAAGATCATGTTTGTTTAATATTTGGTATGTTAAGCGTATCTGGTTTTGCGGCCTTTTTACATGGTATGGCACGTGACAACATACGGGTATACCATCACGTTTATGTTTACTCAAAAAAATCATGAAGGAAAAAGCATTAATAAAGAAACTCAAAAGTGAATAGAAAACAAAAAATGAAACAAAAAGAATCAAAAGAATATATGTAAAACAAAATTCGACAAAAAAATTTGGTAAAAAAATATATCAAAATATAAAAAAAGTTTTTATAAATAACAAATTGTTAAAAAATCAAAATATTGCAAAATAAAAATAAAAGAAAACAAATATTTAAAAAAAAACCCAAAATTAAAATTTAGGAACAAAACTTTTAAAAAAATTATCAAGGAAAAGGTTATGTTTAAACAAAAATATGTTACTTAAATTGATTTTATATAAAATCAAAGAAAACAAAAAAAGACAAAAGTATATATATTCAATCTATTCAAATATAAAATTTCAGGGTTATATATGAAAGTTTTATAAAAGTATGTATATCAATCTATTCAAATATAAAATTTCAGGGTTATATATGAAAGTTTTATGGGTTAAAAATGTAAATTTTGAAAAGAAAAATGAATTTAAAAATTTTTGGGGGGAAAGGAATCGAACCAGGTCTTTACCACTCAACCAAACTCAAACTTTTGTTTATATTTTACATATGTTTTATTTATGCCAAAAATGCAGGTAAAGACAAAAGTTACTATTCACATCCATTTGCTTTATTATAGTAAGTAATTAAATATAATATATAGAATTATGTAATCGGATTACTTTTTTGAATGGCAATAAAATCGGGTTATCCACCAACACAATTTGCATTCCACTTTGCACGTTTTCATGCTATCACCTAAAAATTTCTGTATGTATAGTGAGTCTAGAATTATATAAACCATTTATTAGGAAATACATGACAAACTTACAATAATAAAATAATAATTATATTTACATAAAATGTCATTGTGTTTTTTAGTATCAGCGTATTTTTGTTTCTCTACACATACACCTTATAATCATGAGCTATTTAGTACAAGATTGATTCACTTTTATATGATAAAAACGTTTATGATATATGTATTAGGTTATAATTAGAGAAACCAAACACATGCGATGATGATGCTAAAAATTATTTTAAATCGATTTTATAGTTAATCCGTACATCGTACGGGTATTAATACTAGTACAATATACATATTAACTATTCATATCTTCTTTCTTTTCGTCCATATTTTGTTATATAAATTTTTGTATTTATTTATTCTTTTGGTTGTCTTTCTAGAAGTAGATCAAGAATAAGTTATATTATTATTATTTACAATATAATTAAATGAAAATATAAAAAGCAAATGTTTATTGGCTTAAAATGCAATAATTTAATTATGAAATAACACGAACAATTGCTTATATCCCTAAATATACAATCAAAATTACAAATATCCCTAATCTATTTAAAAAAAAAAATATACCAAGTTTTATCTTTTGGTATGAATTAGACTATTATACCCTTCATTGGTCCCCCTGGGTCAAACACCGATATCAATGTTTTGAATCAATCTTCATTGTATCTAAAGGAGCGAAATGGAATGGCTCCAAACAGTTCATTTACAGTCAATGGACGATTTTACAAACGTGGATATTATCTTACCGACGGAATCTATCCTAGGTATTCAACATTTGTTAAAGCATATCCATATCCAACAGATCTGAACAAATTCAAGAAGCTACAAGAGTCACCAAGAAAAGACTACGAACAAAATTTTTGTCATCTTAAGAAAAAAACAATAATGCCAACTCATCCTCTCCGCCCTATGACCGTCAAAAAAATTGGACAAATAATTTATACGTGTGTTATATTGCACAATATAATTTTAAAAGACAACGAGGGTTGGGGGCACCGTTTCATATAATGGATCAACGGTCGTGCTATTTTATGACCCGAATGTACTGCTAGAGTTACTCGACGAAGATATCCATCACCATCTCTGATATGATCTTACGGAAATATAGTGGCTGGAGACTTACCATACCTTGATGATCACTAGTGACTTCTTTTTTGAAAAAAACAATGTTATGTAATTTTCTTTAACTATATATGAGATATTATGTTTTTATTAAGTGATTTAACATAATTACAAACAGATCAGAAAAAATAAAATAAATGAGGTGAGACATATAATAAAGGTTGTCACTAAAAAGGTATCTTGAAGAATGAAAGAAACATAGAATAAGGTCTCTCCTTATAACCCCCCTATTCTTTCCATCTTCTTCCACTATTCTTCTTGCCACGTCAGCTTTTCTCTCTCTTCTAGAACACCCCCTCCTTATAACCCCCTATTCTTCACATATTCTTATATTATTTTATTATTTCATTTTTCTTTTTCAACAAATTAAACAAACAACAATTTTTATTAATAAAAAACATTACATTACTTAAAAATAAAACATTACATCCCTAAAAACACATTAAACTACAAATTATTAAAATTAGAACATTAACCTACAAATTATTAAAACTAGAAGATTAACCTACAAATTAAAACTAGATTTTAGCCTAGGAATTAAAACAAATCAACGATCTGTGAGAACCTAAAGTGACGTAAAATGCGGCCCTTACTTCTCCATCAACGACTTACGAGAAGCTTTGATCATCTCCAACTCGTCATCATCTACACCAGTGGGAATCGGTTGCTGCAGAAGCCTAAATGCCTCGACCACCTTCTTTCGGAAGCGATGATCTTCCTTTTTTTTCCGCTCCTCCTCTGCTTTCACCCGATCCTTATCAAATTTTCTAACTGCTTCCCTTTGCATCAACAACATCTGATCAAGCTTACTCAACGCCATCTATGACCCACTCGAACCGCCCCTACTAGAAGTCGCATCAGAACCACTCGACATCCTGCGACTAACATTGCGACCCAGTGGTCTCCTAATCGGGTCTGTAACACCCCAACAAGGCGGAATCATAAGGGTTACACAAATAGCACAGCACGACATGGAAATTATGTATAGTTAAACTAAATGCATAAATAGGATTAAATAATCCATACAAAGCATCGGTTCATACATAAACATAACCCTTAATCCGGGATAATGAATCACGGATCCATGAAAAGGTCCAAGTCCAATCCTAGCATGCAATGAAACATCCAATACGCCTTAGATTCACCTGCTAACCTGAAAAGTGTACTAAAACGCGTCAACATAAAGTTGGTGAGTTCGTAGGGACAAGTAATAGGGAACAAGTGTCGGGATAACAACCGTTTTACCTTGATTCGATCAACAAACGATCATATAACGAACAAATAACCTTATTAGGTCATAACGATCATGTAACGAACTTGTAACCTTGGTTTAATAACCAAACGATCATATACAACGAGCATAACGAAACATAACGATCATAACGAACATAAAACCTTCATTTGGTCATAACGAACATATAACGAACATATCGAACATAAAACGTACATAACGATCATAACGAACATATAACGAACATAACGAGCATATAACGAACATAACGATCATAACGAACAAATAACGAACATAACGATCATAACGAACAAATAATGAACATAGCGATCATAACGAACATATAACCTTGAAACCTTGATTTGGATCATTAAATGATCACATAAATTGGATCGATAAACGATCACAAGCCTTGAAACCTTGATTTGGGTCATTAAATGATCTCATAATTTGGATCGTTAAACGATCACAAAACCTTGAAACCTTGATTGGATCATTTAATGAACCTCACAACCTTGATACGAACACATAACAATCATACATCCTTGATTGGATCGATGAACGATCCCGTAATCATGATTCGATCAATAATTGATCATTTAACCTTGATACGAACATATAACGATCAAACAACTGAAGAAACACAATGTACCTACACTTCGTACGACTCTGCATTCAAAGAACCATAGATGCTTATATATAGGGTCACCCGCAACCTTTCCACCACATCTATAACTCTTTGAATGCATCATCGTCTTCCATGTATGTACAACTATCCTAATCACAACAAATATTCATAATCACAATCATAATCAATCGAGCAATAAGTCTATATGTCTATCGAACAATCAATGAATCAATTAATCAACAGTCAAACAAGTATGTACACTTTTCAGCCCGAATCTCAATTGAGTAGGGAGTTACGAAACTCACCTTGACCGACAATGAGAAGTTACCACAAGTTATTATCGTCCAACGATCGTCACACGGGCACACCTATTAAGTACACATATTACAATCACAATTCAAACCCTAATCGGAGCTTTAGAAGGGTAATTCAACTTTGGATACAATCGAGACTCGATTTAGTCATGTCATAACCCTCAAACGTCTTAATGGCTCTACCGAACATAAACAAGGACACTTTGACACGACATTTTTAGAAATGGAGATGGATTCACCCCAAATGGATGTTACCATGAGAAATAGACTCTCATACGATTCCAACGATAGGTCATACCTAAAACGGCCTTACGGATCAAAAGTATTAACGTTGAAAACTGACGCGCAAACTAGGCTCGCGGCGCGAGAAAAGTCCCTGGACACAAAATTCAGGTCTTGCGGCGCGAGGGGAAGGGGTCGCGGCGCGAGGGGCTTCTGGACAGCAGCTAGACAAGCCAAACACGATCTAAAATGCTACAAAACCTCATTTTTGACTTAGGAATCGATCTAGGAAGGTTCAAGACACATTTTGAAGCATAAACAAACATCGTTTGACATGAATAAACAAAACCCCTATCATAAATTCGATTCATAACAACATACCAATCTTGAATTCGACTTTGACTCAAACAAAACCCTAATGAAACCCTAAATCGACCCAAATCCGTTTTTGACTCGAAATTAGACCCAAGAACACTTGAATATGACTAGAAACATGATTATAAACATGAAATGATGATTTTGAGTGAGTTTTTACTTACCAAAAGTTCCTTCCAATGGTCAAACCCGAATTTGACCCGAAAGTGGTGATTCCTTGCACTTGAGAGACCCAATTTTTTGATATGTTGTTAAGATGATGTAGAAGATGAAAAACCCTAACTTAATCTTTCTTGAAACATAAATTTTGATGCATTAAATTTAGAGAGAGAGAGTGAGGGAGAGTGTAAGAACTCTTGCATTTAGTGTAGAGAGAGAGAGTTAGATGGAGAAATGAATGGATGGTTGGGAGGGTGTAAGAGATAGGGTTGGGTTGGGTCATGGGTTTAGGATATGGGTATGGGTATGGGTTGACCCATGGATAGTCCATACTCACACTTCTAGTTAATTTAATCATTAACAAATATCGAACATTCAAATTTATCAATCAATTAACCTCGAATATCATGCGAACACAATTTAATTAAAACGATCATTACTCATATATATATACACCTTGAACACGATTAATCACAACTAAATTCGATCATATATTAAATAAATTAATATTAATTAGTCGAATGCGTGCAAAATTAACGGGTCAATCAAGTCAAATTTCACAAATGTTACATTATTCCCCCGTTAAAGGAATTTCGTCCCGAAATTCGATCAAACCCTAATCACTAAACAAATGAAGGTATTTGGCTTTCATAGAATCTCCACGTTCCCAAGTGAACTCGGGTCCGCCAAACACTTCCTAAGATTACAAACATGAAACACATTATGAACTCCACTCAAATCTTGAGGGAGCTCCAAACGATAAGCAACCGGACCGATACGCTCAAGATCTTGAATGGGCCAATATACCTTGGCCTAACTTGCCACGCTTAACAAAACGAACTACACCCTTCCAAGAAGACACCTTTAACAAAACAAAATCGCCGACCTAAAACTCGAGGGGTCTTCGTCTTACATTTGCATACTTCAATTGTCGTTCTCGTGCCACCCTCAATTTCTCCTTGATTTGTGAGATCACTTTAGTCGTTTCAATGACGATCTCAGGTCCAATGAGTTGGCTTTCGCCAATCTCCGCCCAAGCTAGTGGTGATCTACACTTTCTCCCATACAATGCTTTAAACGGTGCCATTTGAATACTAGCATGGTAGCTATTATTGTATGAGAATTCGACCAAAGGGAGATGCACATCCCAATTGCCACCAAACTCGATGGCACAAGCTCTCAACATATCTTCAAGCGTTTGGATCGTTCTTTCACTTTGACCGTCGGTTTGTGGATGGAACGCCGTACTCATATCGAGTTGAGTACCCATTGCCTTTTGGAACGCCTTCCAAAACTTTGAAGTAAATCGGGTATCCCGATCGGTGATTATGGAAATCGGCACTCCATGTTTGGATACTACTTCTTTGATGTACAAACGTGCCATGGTGTCAAACTTGTCATCTTCCCGAATAGCTAAAAAGTGAGCCGATTTAGTCAATCGATCAACAATCACCCAAATGGTGTCACGACCACTACTCGTTCTAGGTAACTTCGTGATGAAGTCCATAGCAATTCCTTCCCATTTCCATTCCGGTGTTACCGGTTGGACTAGTAAATCTGGTGGCTTCTTGTGCTCGACCTTTACTTGCAAACATGTAATACATTCACTCACACACCTGGCAATATCTTTCTTCATTCCCGTCTACCAATACAAATCTCTCATATCAAAATACATCTTGTCGGATCCCGGGTGCACCGAGTATGCCGACCTATGGGCTTCGTTCATCAAATTCAATCTTAGACCCTCAAAGACGGGAATACATAATCGATCCACAAAGTACAAACCATCATCATCTTTCCGATCAAATTTATCTTCTAACCCATGAAGTGCTTCATTAATGAAGTTCTCCGGTAAGGTAGCCATTCTTTGAGCTTCATTTATGGTGTCACGAACACTTCTTGGTGCGGTGAAGCTCATGGCTCTAATTCTTCGTGGATGCACACGCTCCTTCCGGCTCAAAGCTTCGGCTACAACATTGGCTTTACCCGGGTGGTACCGGATAACACAATCATAATCACTAAAAAGCTCTAACCACCTCCGTTGCCTCCTATTCAATTCGCTTTGATCAAAAATGTGTTGTAGGCTTTTGTGATCGGTATAAATCACACTTTTTGTGTCATACAAGTAATGCCTCCAACACTTCAAAGCAAACACGACCGCTCCTAACTCCAAGTCATGTGTTGGATAATTCTTTTCATGCACCTTCAATTGTCTAGATGCATATGCAATCACCTTGCCACGTTGCATCAAAACACATCCTAAGCCTTGCCCGGATGCATCACAATACACTACAAAGTCTTCGGCTCCATCGGGCAAACTTAAGATTGGTGCATCACATAACTTGTCTTTAAGCAATTGGAAGGCTCGCTCTTGCTTATCACCCCAATCAAACTTCCTTTCCCATTGTGTCAACAAGGTCAAAGGTTGGGCGATTTTTGAGAAGCCTTCAATAAACCGTCTATAATAACCCGCCAAACCAAGAAATTGGCGAATCTCGGTTGGCGTCTCGGGTCGTCTCTAAGTCTCCACCGCTTCGATTTCACTTGGGTCCACATGGATTCCTTCCTTGCTCACCACATGATAAAAAGGGTGGACCTCTTCAAGCCAAAAATTCATCTTGGGAGAACTTGGCATGCAATTTCTCTTCTCGCAGTAACTCTAAAACTTTCCTCAAGTGTTCCGAATGATCTTCTTTCGTTCTTGAAATACATAAGGATGTCATCAGCGAAACAATGACAAATTTATCTAAGTAGGGCCGACACACCCGGTTCATCAAAACCATGAACACCGCCGGTGCATTGGTCAACCCAAAAGGCATAACCATAAATTCAAAGCGTCCATAATGTGTTCGAAAGGCCGTCCTGGGAATATCTTTTTCGTGGACACGGAATTGATGGTAACCTGTTCGCAAATCAATCTTAGAAAAGAAACGAGCACCTTGAAGCTGATCAAATAAATCCTGGGAGAGGATAACGTGAGTTTATTTAGTTCTCCATAACCGATACAGATTCGAAATGATCCGTCTTTCTTCTTGACAAATAAAACCAGTGCGCTCCACGGTGATTGACTAGGGCGTATGAAACCCTTCTCTTGGAATTCTTTGAGTTGTGTGGACAACTCTCACATTTCGTTTATGGCTAAGCGATAGGGTGCTTGGCCACAGGAGGAGCATTAGGAATAAGATCAATACGGAAATCGAGTTGACGAGATGGAGGCAAACCCGGTAGGTCATCCGGGAAACCATCCGCAAATTCATTAATCACGGGCACGGTCTTCAATTCGACTTTCGTGAAGTTAACACTATATACTTTCCCTTCCCACCGCTCGGTCGTCTCGCCTTGAACCACTAACTCTTCGCCATTTTCTAACAGAATCCTCACTACTTTACCCCCGCAATCTATAACCGCATTCATTGCCGACATCCAGTCCATTTCCACAATCTCGTCAAACTACCGATATCAAAAGGAACTAGATTTCTGAGAAACGGGTGGTCACATAACCCTAAAGTACAATCACGAACATCTTGGTCAAATTTCGTTAACCCACCATTTACTATTTCAAGTTCTGTTAGGTCCAGATTTACTGGACTCGCTCCAGACTCGACTACTGGAGCCTTACTGAAGATCTGTCCAGAAATGGTATATTACTGGACCTACTCTAGACTTGGAATCTAGAGTCCCTCTAAGGATTTGTTCAGAAATAATGAACCAGTGAGCAAATACTTGTATAGGAAATCTGGAGTATTCCAGATTAGCTCACTTTCACCCCGTTAATTAGGGATAGGATTTATGCATGGTTATTTGATTATGTTGCTCGTTAATGGTGTGTTCATGTTGATAGCAAGTTGAATGTCATGTGCATATGCTGGCAGTAAGTTCAGCGACATATTTTGTTGGCATCATATTCAGGCATGGAACATACATCATACCCGGCAAGTTTTCTTGTTCTTGATTTGTTTTTGTTTACTTTCCCCTATTTCCCATAGTTTGCCTTAGTTCTTTGGACATTGAGGGCATTGTCCAACTCAAGTGTGGGGGGGTGGTAAATAGGAAAAAGTCGGGTATTTTTGAGGATTTTTGAAACTTTTGCATGCTTGTCCTTGTAGTTTAATTGCTTTTGTCACTTAATTATAGAACTTAATAAGCAATTTGACTACCTTGGGTACAAAATTTTAATATGTGGAATGTGTTTTGACTGATTAATTAGGCAATCCCTTCTGGATTAATAATATGACTAGCACGCTCAAAGCACCAAAACACCCAAATTGTGAGATTATTGATTCATTGCTAGTTATGATAGGTGTTACGGTTTTGGAATTATTAGCCTTGTTAATTTGTCCCTCTCGTAGGCTTTTGGATTTATCCAGGAGTAAGGGTCTCTTTTAGAGCTCTGAACTATGATGTGCAAGTTTGAGGTTGATTTTCCATTTCTGGATTATTTTCATTTGCTATGAGTGTGCCGGTGATTGCGTTGATTCTAGAACTTGTCCTGGTTGATCGTTCCGTGTTATTTATCAGAAGAGGCAAATTTAGGATAAAACCTTTGTTCTTTGTTTG
>CM067173.1:100854429-100869303 GCA_034093135.1 Erigeron breviscapus | reverse complement strand
CAATCTAAAATTTTAGTGGGTCGAATACCCGCTATCCGCTAAAATTCCAACTAAATTAACCCCTTATCTCAAAACAAAATACTGGAAAATTAATTTAATGTCAAAACTAATAAAAGAGTTAATTTTCTTATACCTTAAAATATTGGGGTGTTACATTACATCCTTCTAAGGGATCAAAAACACGAAAAGTGTGAAAACGTTTTTAGCACATTACATCCTTCAAAAGGATATAATCCACTAAAAAAGTATAGATCAAAGACGAAATCCACTAAAAATAACTTGGAGGGATGAAAACCACAAAAAGGTGTAAACCACAGGGATGATTTGTGCAATTAACTCTTTTCCTTTTTTACTTCAATTTATAATTAATCTCTTATATATAAATAAAACAAAGTTCTAATGACATTATTATTTTTTAAGCAATACTTACTTGTCATGATTATTAGACTTTTTTATATTAACTATTTTTTTATTGTTTTGATTTATGACATCATCCTTATTTAAAGTTTAAACTATTTTCTAATTGATTTATATTTTTTCTTTTCTAGCCTAAGTCTCATGTAAATTAAAATGTAATTATCTAATTTTTTTTTTCATGAAATGACTATATGCCAATTTTCAAAAATAGTATCACCATCTCTTTCGTCTTAATATATCAATCAGCCGGATATCATTAAAGAAGAACCTACTTGTCATTATCAGACATTTTCTTACTAATTATTTGTTTTTATTTAATTAAATTATGAGATCATATTTAATTAAACTTTGATTTTTTATTACTCCATTAGGAAATATCTTCACTTTTAAAGATTTTAAATGTTAAGAATTATTCATATATATCTTTTTACTTATCGGATTACATGACATATACAAATATTTTTCGGTATATCAAAATAAATTTTTCTTTAATTTGCCTGTGTAATACGCGGGTTACTAAGCTATTTATATACGATATAAAAGGAGTTATTTATTTGGGTAAATATGTTTGATGAATAAAATTTTATAATCTAATCAATTTATTTTTATTAATAATGATACATAGCTTAGCTTTTTGAAATGAAAAAAATACATTAACTTTTAAAAATAATTTTATATAAAAAATTGAAGAAACATTAATCATAAAACAGAATTGTTTAATAAAAAAATAGTTTGTTTGAGTTGTTAAAGGAAGTATAAAAATTAGGTTTAGTTGGATTGAGTAAGTGTAAAAAACAGAAATCTGTTTTTAGTAAATAGTGTCATTAGGCTGGGTTGTGGATGAGGATAGTCTTAGTAAACCCGTGACTCAACCTATTTTATGGACTTATGGTTTGATACCAAGAGTTGGGCACACATCTATGCATTACATTAATACATTAACACTACGTTACTTTATTGTATAATACTGTAATAAAATAATTCACTAGTTGTTGGTCCGCGTGGTCTACGTGAAGGGAATAAGAGGGGTTTTGTATTCAGCTAGCCTCAAATGCTGATGGTTGTTAGACACTTAGACTGCATATTTGGTTTTTTTTTTCATGTTTAGTTTTTCGTTTTTGGTACTGGCTTTTCTTTTTATTATTTTTTCCAAGAAATGTGGTTCGATCCACCTTTGATCGAGACCCAACGATCACTAAAGACGTACAGGAAGAGTATGCGAGACATGTATGCAAGATTGGGATTTAGGTTAGCTACTAATTAACTATGAAGATACATCACATTTGAACTTCCCAAAGAGTACAACGCAACATGAATTGAAGCCCTGCATAGAAACTTGAAAATCTCCCGGGTGCGGCGGGTTTCAAAGTGGGAACGACACATTAAAAGTGAATTTCATCATGGGCAGCTTCTAACGACACATTAATTGCACAGAACAGTTTCACTTCACTTGTATGCAATTCCAAGTCATCTTTTAATTATTTAAGCTTCTATTATAAGCTCCAATGGCACCAAGATCATATGATGAACCTACAAATTACTTATGCATATAATAAGGAACCAAAACACACAAATTGAAGTTAAAATGCAAACAAATGAATGATATTAGCAATAAACATAGTATATATCTATCTATAGGTGAGATGGTGGGGTGATAGGTCATAGAGTATGATAGGTCATAGGAGGTGATAGGTCATAGAGTGTGATAGTCAAATGCCTTAGCCGTCCGGGCTCCGCCTCGGATTTAAAAATTCGTCGAAAGTATATCGAATGACATCTCTAATGAAAGAGCATGAAATTTTAAGAACACCCATATAATTTTTATAATTTATCGACGTACGGTTTTTGAGATAAAAGATTTTGAATGAATTAGAGGAATAAAATGATTTATGGAGGAGAGAAAAAAATGAGTGGTTGAGATTTGAGGAGAGAGAAAAAAATGAGTGGTTGAGATTTCTTCTAAGGGTATTATGAATAAGTGATAGGGGTATTTTGGGGTTTTCACTTACTTAAAGTTGAAAAAATGGAGGGAACAAATGCTTTATAATGTACTCGTAGTAGAGATATAGGTAGTATCACACTTCTAGAAAGTCACCAAACTTGAGCAGGTATATATATAACTTGATATGATATGAGTCCATTTTAACTAATAGATATCATTTGGTTCATAATGGACTTATCAAAAGAAGTTTACAAGATGTCTGAAGATGAGAAGGCGCTACGATGAGTGAACCAAATAGCTACTCAAATGGTTCTTCCAATGGTCATGAAATCTGCCAAGACTCCGGGTGGTCAATTTTCTTGTCATGATCTTGCTTCTAGCCTTCCTAGACAAAACCAACAAACCCCGGTTTTAATAGAACGTATTCTTCAGTTTCTTGCATCAGAATCCATTCTCACATCAACCCTTGTTGAGGATGAAAATGGAGAATCTAAGAAGCTATATGGTATGACAGCAGTGTCCAATAAGTTTGTTCGAAATGCAGACGGGACATCTCATGCTTCTCTGCTTTTTCTTGGCTGTGATAAAGTAAACATGGATTGTTGGTACGTAAGCTATAAATTTTGCTTAGTTAATTAATCCATAAACACTCGTTTAGATGTTTAGAACATATTCAAGACCACATAAGCACCTCAAAGTGCTGGCCGGGTCAGATCACGGGCCAACATGAAAACCCACACACTCTTTACGGGTCAGTAGAGGTTGAACTTGAACAGACCCGCAAACCTTTTGGTAATCAAATCTTTATCTCTTGGCTAGTACTAGTGTGATTAAAAGTATTAAAAGTTACACTTTGGCGAATTTCAAGCCACTCGACACATTTCATTTTTATCTTATTTAGTTATCAATAATATACTACTAGAAAAACCCAGATTACCGACGGATTTTTGATGGCAAGAAATTTTGTCCTTAATTCTCGACGGCTTACCGACAAATTGCAGACGAACGTAAAAATAATCATTATAGAAATATTTGAGATAGATTAGGGACCGATGAGCTATGTCAACTCATCTGTCGGTAATCCGTCCCTATTTGAGACAAATTAGGAATAGATTAGCTATGGCAACTGATCCGTCGTTAATCTGTTCCTGAATATAAATTTTCTCGACCTATTTACCATGGACAACTTTAATAATATTTAAAGAAGTTAAATATTAGATTTGCAACAGATTAGTCCCGGAAATTTTATTGTCATCCCTAAACGATCCCAATAACCGACAAATCACATATGAACATAATTATAAAATCATTATAGAGATATTTGAGACAGGTTAGGGAAGGATTAGCTATGGCAACTCATCCGTCGATAATCCATTTGATCCATCGGTAAAGTTAAAAAATTAGGGACAGACGTTTATGTGTTTTTTTTTTAAAATTTCGAGCAAGAGCACTCATGCACCTGGAATTGCTGATAAGTGTTTGTGTACATATATTGTAGTCATGGTATATATGATATCTAAACACACAAACGATATGTTTGTTGCATTTAAACCTTTAAGCCGATTGTGTATGTATATGTAGTTTTATACTCGTGCATATTTGTATATGTATTGGCAAGGGATTTGAGTTTTTATCGTTTCCAAATTTTGAATAACTAAGTGGAGACTGTCGTCATATTACTTGCATTTGGCAGGTATCACCTGAAAGATGCAGTGATTGAGGGAGGGACTCCATTTAACAAAGCCCATGGGATGAGTCTCTTTGAGTACATTCCAAAAGACAACAGATTCAAAGAGGTATTCAACAAATGCATGCATGACAACACGAGAATAGCGATGAAGATGATTCTTGAAAAGTACAACGGATTTGAAGGAGTAAAAAACTTGGTTGATGTAGGTGGTGGTTTAGGTTCTAACCTTGAGCTTATTGTTTCCAAGTATCCTAATATCAAGGGCATTAACTTTGACCTCCCCCATGTCATCAAAAATGCATCTCCATATCCAGGTATATATTCAGTTTACTAAATTAATAGGTAACTTTTGTTAGACTAACAAGCAACTTTCATCCGGTCCAAGGCATTTGGCACGTTGCGTTGCTAGCTAGACTTATTTAACCCGATCACAACCCAAATCTATGCACTGTCATGTTTTTAGCCCAGGATTCATGTTTTTTGGGGTCTCTTTAATCAATGAATGAGACTCCTAGATAATGTAATTGACGATGATAGTTTCACTATATCGACCAGGTGTAGATCATGTCGGAGGAGATATGTTTAAGAGTGTTCCTAAAGGAGATGTTATTTTCATGAAGGTACCTCTATTACTTAACCTCTATAATTCTTGCTTTTAGTGGATACTTCACGACTGGGGCGACAATTATTGTATCAAGCTTCTAAAGAACTGTTGGGCTGCTTTGCCAGAGCGTGGTAAGGTGGTGGTGGTGGAAGTAGTCATACCTGACCCTGAAAGTGATACTAGTTACCCAAATGAAGCTTTCGAGACTGTCTTTGCTCATGATATGCTAATGTTACTTGCCCCTGGTGGCAAAGAGCGAACTATGAAAGAATACAATACATTGGCAAAGGAGGCCGGGTTCACTTCTTTTCAAACAGTTTGCAGGACTTCTACTTTCTGGATCATGGAATTCTACAAAAACATTTGACTACTGATCGAATGTAACAGCCCGGTAATGAGAGTCTGAACACTTGTTCAACTTGTTTCAATGAAGCATTTTGAGCAGTTATCATGATGTTTTATTGTACTTCCAGTCAACTAGAGGTCACAATATTGTAAGTTGCTATTCTAGTAGCTATGTAATGTACTTATATTTCCAATTAGTATTAGTATTAGTTCAAACTATTCAGCATACAAATTTAAAAAAAAAAAATTCTCAATTGACAAGATGGACGGGTCGGATAACGGGTCAGGGTTGGGTGGAAACTTGCAGTTTTTTGTGCAGGCTGTCATATTGCACCAAAATGCTTGGTGTCCACAACTGGTATTCCCGACTTCAGTCCCATCATTTTAAGCTTTACAGTCTCACTAATGCATTCAATCAAAGGTTTTTCATTTCTTTCCTTTCCACAAATTAGAGAGTGTTAGCTTTAAAATATAGTTAGTGCTTGTTTGTATTAATGTAAATAAAATTGTCCTTGTGTCTAATCTTGTTTATGTGTAAGGTTGTTAGTGTAATTAGACAAGGACTAGTGTGTAATTAGGGAGGGGGTTTAATGCAAATGTCAAGCCTATATAAACCCCCTCACCTCTCATTTGTAATTAACCTTTTGAAATACAATTCTCTTTCTCCCTTTCTCTCTCTAACTCTCTCTCTCACACACTTAATCTCAAATCACGATTTAGCCATTGTTTACAGAGAGTCTTTTGTTTCTTTCCTGCCATAACTAGTACACAGTGGCACCAAGAATCAACCTTCTCTTAACACTTGCTATAGCAACATTTTAAGGTTTACAGTCTCACTAATGCATAACTGGCAGAGATGACAACTAAGTCATGTTAATTACTTATCATCCTTTTTCCACACCTTAATTCTATCTTGTGTCTGCAGTTTCTCTTGTACAGCCAACCAAAGAAAAAAAAATATTACTCGGGATTCCTTGAGACTAACTTATATATTTAGCGAATACGTCATCATCTCATGATTTCATATACGAGTAGGTAAACATTTCATTACTTTAAAAGAAAAAAAAAAGGTTAAGTAACCATGAAAATGATGTGCCAAACTGCTAATAATTATTAAGTACTATATTCTGGTTTGCACTTATACCTTTCCAGAATATGAGTCATCATGCAACCACACTTATTATCTTTAACCCCACTTTGTAAAGCATCACTTGACATTCTGTTTTCTATCTCAACAACTTTGCCTTTTACAATGCCACTCACTCTTTTAATAATTCATAGAGTGATGCTTTAATAGTGACCTTAATTTCCTGTACTTATATTTAAGATAATAATATTATGAGTGCCATATATATCATATATATTATATCACACATATATAGCAAAGACTCACCAATATATACAATATTAGTTCAGAAAATGGCCTCGCCAGAAGAACATTACAATATGTCCGAGGAAGAAAAAGGACTGTTAAGAGTGAACCAAATAAATGGTGGAATAGTACTTCCAATGATCATAAAAACTGCTATCGAACTTGATCTTTTTGAGATTATGGCCAGGACTCCTGGTGGTCAATTTTCTTGCTATGATCTTGCTTCTAGCCTTCCTAGACAAACCCAACAAACCCCGGTGCTGATAGAACGAATTCTCCGGTTTCTTGCTAGTGAATCCATTCTTAAGTACACATATGTTAAGGATGAACATGGGGATTGTAAGATGTTATATGGTATGACTGCAGTGTCTAATAACTATGTTCGTAACCCAGATGGGACGTCTCATGCTTCGTCACTTCTCCTTATCTATGATAAGGTACTCGTCGATTGTTGGTAAGTTATCTATCATTACATTTTGCTTTGGGGCAGGTATCACCTAAAAGATGCAGTCGTTGAAGGAGGTGTCCCATTTGACAAAGCCCATGGAATGAATGCATTTGAGTACCCTGCAAAAGACAATAGATTCAATGAGGTATTCAATAAAGGCATGTATGACAACACGAGAATAGTGATGAAGATGATTCTTGAAAAGTACAAAGGATTTGAAGGAGTAAAAGACTTGGTTGATGTAGGTGGTGGTTTAGGTGCTAATCTTGAGCTTATTGTTTCCAAGTACCCTGAGATTAAGGGCATTAACTTTGACTTGCCCCACGTCATCAAGGATGCACCTCCATATGCAGGTACATGAGTTATCAATTTCATGTTCAGTGAAGGTATTATTTGGAGCATATTTTAAGACTCCAACTAAACTCTGACTGAGAATTAAGCAGATGACTTGTAAAGGTTAGGGTGTGCATGGTGTGGCCCAAACCGTCAACCAAGCCTTTTAGCTAGATTGTCCGGCCTGAAAGTTCTCTAATTAGTCGCCCGTAATGAAATCTTTGAAACAATAACTTTCTGTTTAGTTGGCGCTTTTTGGCCAAAATGAAGTAGGGTCTAGTTATAATATATTAATATTATCATTACATCCAAAATGATGAGTAAGTAGGCAGATTGTAGTATATACTAAGCAGAGTAGTATATAGTCTAACCATTTGTTTCTACATTCTGCTATCTATTCGTTAAGTATACAAGGGATCAAATCCTTTAGTAGTTATTTTTCTTATTTTCAAATTTCAAGTCAAACAGTCATACCGATCAAACCAAGCCAAATTTGGTCAACTTGTTCCTCTCACAAAAGCCCAAGTACTAGTTGGCCTGGTTTGTAAAATAGATGAATCAAGCTAACAAACTTTTAGTGGTTTGGCCAAACCAAACCATGAATATTTTTCATCACATGATGTAGACTAGGACAATAAGTCTCTTAGTCAATGCATGCTGAGCTTGACTTGTCCATATAAGTACCCCCACCGAGCCTTGTCAAAGACTTATAAAAAACCAAATCATTTTTAATATTTAGTAGAGGTGGCAAGATGGGTCAGTCAGTAACCAGTTGGATGGGCTGGATAATGGGCAGGTAAGATTGAGTTGGCCCACTAGTGTAAAAATTTTCTAATAAATCTTTAAATAAAACAACTTAGTTGGTTGTTTTAATATTACATTTTGGGCAAATCCATTCCATTCAACACAACATTCGGCCCCTTGCCTTTTTAGTTTATTTGGTTTGAAACGTTTGATATAAAATACAACCCAAATCTACTCGTTACAGTAAATGAGTCGAGAATGACGCCTCTATACTTTATTATGTTTGCTGCCCATCATTTGTGCATTTCTGGAAGCCTATGAATTAATAGACCAAGACTCCTACCCAATGTAATTGATGACGATAACTCCATGTTATTAATTAGGCGTGGAGCATGTTGGAGGAGATATGTTCAAAAGTGTTCCGAAAGGAGATGTTATTTTTATGAAGGTTGGTACCTACATAGCCTCTATTTAAATGTTAATATTTCTATTACATAATCATGGTGAATATTGCTTTTAGTGGATACTGCATGACTGGGGCGACAATTATTGTATCAAGCTTCTCAAGAATTGTTGGATGGCGCTGCCAGAGTATGGTAAGGTGGTGGTGATAGAAGCAGTCTTACTCGACCCTGAAAGTGATACTAGCTACACCGATGAAGTTTCGAAGAATGCCATTGGTGGTGATATGGTAATGTTAATCGCCAACCCTGGTGGCAAAGAGCGAACTGTAAAAGAATACAATGCATTGGCTAAACAAGCTGGGTTCGGTCCAATGAAAATTGTTTGTACGGTTTCTACATTTTGGATCATGGAATTCTACAAAAATATTTGACTACCTAATGTAATATACTTGTAAACAACTCTATATTTAATTTCATTTTATATGATACTATCATACTGAGCAAAAACTTTGTTTGAAGACAGTTTTGAGTGCTCACTGTGAATGGTTATTTTCTTACTGCTAGTATTGTATAATGACCCATCAACCATCAGGTACTCCCACGGTACACAAAATTGTTAATATTTGTGGATTTATATAGTATTGCCTTTCTGTTTTATTAAGTGCAAAGTATTGCCTTTCCATTTAGAAGAAAAATCAACCAGAGGTGGCACAATAGACGGATTGGGTAACGAGTCAAAACTGGTCTTGGTTAAAGTTAGTATATTCTAACGAAACCGAACGTTCATATGATATTCGATCAATCTAAGTATTCGGTTGCGAGGACATCTCTAACCCATAATCAAAACTAAAACAATGGAATTGACAATGATAGCTTGACGTTATCAACCAGGAGTAGATCATGTCGGGGGAGATATGTATAAGAGTGTTATTAATGGAGATGTTATTTTCATGAAGGTAAGTAGCCATGTAAACATATTGCATTCAAATGAAAAAATAACTATAGTGACAAGATGGATGGGTTGGATAAAGGATCAGAGTTGGGTCAAAACTTGCATTTTTTTATTTGGGCTTTGTCATATTGCACCAAAATGGTTTGTGTCCAAATCTTTAAAAATGTCACAAAATCATTATAAAATCTGTTATGCATAAAGTTATAAACAATACGCATGACTTTCACCCTCTTGGCCCATTCTCTTTAAGCTTTTATCCGTTTAGGCAACCTACTAATCCATTTGCGTTAGTGGTTAAATACATCCCGACCAACTAATTTAAATGTGAAATGGGTTTTTCCGTGCAGTGAGGCATGAGCGAAGAAGATTTCATCTATCATCTACGATATGCTAAAATCAAAGCATTATAGTTAACAACATTAAAAAGAAAAAGAAAAAAATATATATGTTATAAAAATTCCTAATTAAATTTAAGCAGGAAAAAATAAAGTTTTGTAAAGTTCGAGAGACAAAACAAAAGTTTCAATTAAAGAATTTGCATCACAATACGGTGCACCCTAACGAAGTATCGTATTTGAATCACAATGGAGAAAAATCATGACAAAAAGAGTTGCTAATTAAATGTTTGGGACCATTACTAATTAATTAAAGGATAGAGATCTTCTAAAGTTACTTCAACTTTATAGGTAAAGTTGAAACAACTTGAACCATTGGATTAAAATTAATGGTTGAGATTCAAAATTCAAGTTTGAATCTTGACCATTGATTTTAATCCAATGGTTCAAGTTGCTCCAACTTTATCTATAAAGTTGAAGCAACTTTAGAGGATCCTTATCCTTTTAAAAGGAACCACAAATAAAAAACATTTAAAGACAATCTCACTAGGCAAGATAGAAATTTTAGTAACACTAGGTAGCTCGTAGCGTCACGCACAATAACGTAAATGTGTTTACTTCTATATTAATTTTAAAACCCTAAAAAACAAAATAAAACAAAAATATGTCTTTTAAAGGCAAAACCTTAACCACATTCAAAAGTTGTTACTCCATCCAAACCCAAATGTATTTAATATTTTGTTTGTTAAATATATATGGTTTTTCGAGTTGTTTATTGTCCATAGGCAAGTGGTTCAACTTCGTGAATTGTCGCGGTATCCGTTTTCTTTTTATAAGGACAATCACATCCATATCAACATGTTTATGTTTACTTAAAAAATCAAGAAGGAAATAATTTTTAACAAAGAAACACAAAAGTAAAAAAAAAAAAAATCTACAACAAAAAGAATTAAAATGGAAAAGGATAAAATATATGCAAAACAAATATTTACAAAAAAGATAGTTAAAATGTATCAAAAGCATAAAATTATAATAAAAACAAACATTATGGAAAACGAAAGTTAGAAAACTAAAAAAATATATAACAAAAGTTAAAAACAAAATGTTCCAAAAGAAAAACCCAAAAATAAAATCTAAACAAAAACTATAACAAAAGCTTTTTAAAAAATTGTTTATTTTAAAATGTGATAGATAAATTACTTTTATATAGAAACAAAAAAGAAAAATTAAAGACAATACCACAACCATAATAGTACGTTTACGTATACTTTTCAAAACTTGCCAAAGGCAAGTGGAGAAACTATATCTTGTGATCCCATGTGTGAGGATGGTGACTTACCGGGCATGAGTTCTATGCGGTGTGCGCTCTGAGTACCAAAACGGTACATGGGACCAGAGGGTTCCCACCCATTTACCCTTTTTAAAAATAACAAAAAGGAAAAAAATGTTTAAAAAACCCAAACAACAAAAAAAAAAGTTCAAGAGAAAATATCAAAAAAAAAATTAATAATATATAAACCAAATTTTTTTTAAAAGTTATAAAAACCAAAAGGTTAAAAATGAATGTTATAAAAAAATGTTACAGAGTATAAAAAATACAAATAATTATAAAATACAAAAAAAAAAACATGAAAACAAATGTTAAAAAAACAAAATGTTAAATAAGTAAAAAATATATATTATTTCTAGAAAAAAACATAAGATACATTCAAAGTATATATTATTTCTAGAAAAAATATAAAGTACATATTATTTATATAAAATATATAATGTGAGTGGATAGAAAGCTAAAAAAAAATGTCAAAAAAATAAAAAAAAAAAAGACAAAATGTAATTTTCAAAATCAAAATTTAAAACAAACAATAGGGCCACTGAGTTTCAAACTGGCGCCTCCCATTAATTGTAAAGAGCTCAAAGCCCGTCCATCTAAGTCATCTTTGTGTTTATAGTTGCTATAATTATGATGTTTACAAGAAATGAATGTGAGGATACAAAAACCATTTCATATCCCTTTTCATTAATGAATGAATGGTATACACTACAAGAAAAATGTCTCCCCTAACCAGTGATGGAACTTGAAATTTTTTTTAGGGGGCAAAATTCAATGTTGCAAAAATATACATTTTTAAATATGTATATAATTATCTATATGTTTTTATATTCAAAGTAAACATATACAATCAATTGGAATATATTAGCCAAAAACGACTTCTAAAGCCTATTGAATTGACAATGACAAACTTCAAATCAAGGACCAACATAATAATCTAGTTACTCCGTATCATATTGCATAACTTTAGACTGAATTGTTGCAAATTAATATTTAACAGAACGTATAAAAAAATGATATGAAACTAAGCTAATTTAAAGTTATTGGATATATATTATAACACTAATTCAATCCAAAGTGAAATCCAATCAGAAGAGTTCATATTTAATAGAGTTTCCGTTTTGGAATTGGGTATATGGTAAGTATACATGACTACATCTACATACATACATTATCTTTATTATTTATCAGAATTTACTAGTGTTATATCTAACATTCACATTATGATACATCTACATACATACATTATCGCCCTAATGAAGTTCCGTCGATGCCCCTAACTTGCTGTTTTTAGTAATGACTAAATTTCATAATGGTAAATTGACTTATGGGGAACAAAATAAAAGCATAAGTTTGACCATAAAGAAATTTAGCTTTTCAAAAAATAAAAACAAAAAAAAAATATAAGATTGATCATAAAAAGGGAAATAATAAATTCTCCTAAAAGTTAAGCTAATAATCCTCCTAACAATTTTAAAACATGACAAATATAATTCACTTATTCTCTTTCCTGATTTTATCTTTTGATTTTGACACTTGGCATCATCTTATGATTAGGAGAATATTTATGTTATTTAGTTAGGAGGATTAATCATTTTTCCATAAAAAAACAAGACAAAACAAAACACATAATTCTTTTCTCCAACTTGTTTGTTCTTTCATCTTAAAAGGTATTGAGAACATTTGAAGTTAGAACTCTCGATCTCATGTTCTTTCAATTAGAAAATTGTAAGGGTAACAAAGTAGTAGATTTATATTTTATTTATTGATGAATCTTAATTATATTTGAAACCTTTTAATTCAATTTTACATAGACATTTCAATTTTATATTAACTCAATTTTTTTAAAAGATAAAGTTAATGTCTCAAAAATACCTTTAATGAACTAATCTATAAAATCTACCATTTAACTCCTAAAATAACTACATTATCCATTTACAACCATTACCTTTACATCAATAACCTACACTATTCGTCGCCGCCATTCCCACCGCCGCTACCGCCAAGCATCGTCTCCATCGACAGTTGTCCCCGCCGTCACTACCACAAGTTGTAGCGATCACCACAATACTGACGACGCCACAATTGTTGATTTGCACAGGTTCCCCTCTAGTATCTACTGAGTTACCATCAAAAGGGCTTGACTCCATCTACGGTGCACCGTATTATCACTACAAGAAAAATGTCGATTAGTGACGACTTTGTTTTGTAACGACTAAAATTTGGTCACTAATAACCTTATTTAGTTACCATTAAGAAAAAGTGGTCACTAAATTTGGCCACTAAACAAAATTAGTGGCCAAAAAATAACATTTTTTGGTCTCTAAACAAAATTAGTGACGGACCTTTAGTGACGAAAAGTGACAAAAAGTGTCACTTTTCGTCACTAAAGGTCCGTCACTAATTTTGTTTAGAGACCAAAAAATGTTATTTTTTGGCCACTAATTTTGTTTAGTGGCCAAATTTAGTGACCACTTTTTCTTATATACATATATTTAAAAATGTATATTTTTGCAACATTGAATTTCGCCCCCCTAAAAAAAAATTCAAATTCCGTCACTGGTTAGGGGGACATTTTTATCTTGTATTTGGAGTCAACGTTATTGGGCTACTTAATTAGGGACCAAAGGCCAAAGCACCCCTTAGTCAATCCGGAACTCCAGCTCTTTTATGGTTTGATACCAGAAGTTTTGGCACACATCTATGCATTAGATTACCTTACAATACTTTATTGTATAACAATTTACATCCTGGTGGTTGTCAGGCTGCTTGTTTGGTTTCCTTCTGCCTGCAGAGGAACTTGAAAATCTCCCTGATGCGACCCGTTTAAAAGTGGTGCGATGCATTAAAAGTGAAATTGAACTCATCGTGGCCAGCTTCTGACTTCTTAAACGCAATGCATAACCTATAGTTGCGATGCATTTGGTTCCTTTCAGCTTCTACGCTTTATTTCTCACTTGACTTTCCCATTAACCATTTTCGAACAACTTCACTTCACTTGTATTCGTCGTCCTTTGATCATTTAAACTTTATGTTAGCTCCAACAGCACCAAGATCATATGATGAACCTATAAAACGTGTATGCAAATAATTAGGAACCAAAACACATAAATTGAACTTGAAATGCAAATATTAGCTAACTAATAAACGTGATAGAAATATATAATTTAGTTTGTATCACTATCAAACCTCTAAAAAGTCACCAAACATTGGTGTTTTTGCATAAATTCATATCAATAAGAAGTTGATGGGTTCAATCTATGTGCTTTGCATGAAAAGCAAAATTAAACACATTCTGATACAATCACACGGTATCAGTGTGATTGAAAACTACGATCACAATGTGTATAAATCACTAGTGTTTGAAAGTTACATTCACAGGGTGATTAGAAACTACAATTACAATGTGTTTGTAGATTCCAATCACAATGTGATTCTAACACAGTGGTTGAATACGGTGGTAGCAGTGGCGGATCTAACATTTCTTGAAGATGGGGGCTTGAAAAAATTTTCACCTTAAATCGGGTTGGGGCTAGTAATTTGACATTTTTTGGTTGAGGCATTAATAAAGGGTAGCTGGCGGGTGATCGGCTAAGGTGCTCTACCTTACGAGCGCCGCCCATAGTTGTGTGGTCTCCACCCTCGAAGATAGTCGTGGTGGTGGTGGCGGCATCATAAGATGGTAGTGGTGCTAGAGAGAGAATGGGAGGAGAGAGAAAACAAGTTTGGAATTGAAGGAGAAAAAGAAAAGAGAAAATAGATCTGAAGGAAAATGGATGGTTGAGATTCATTTTTTTTGTTTTCAAGAAAATAATGGCTTTCAAATGAACAAACCACTATATATATACAATACTAGGAGTTAAGTTTCACTAATAGATATCATTTGGTTCATAATGGATTTATCAAAAGAAGTTTACGAGATATCTGAAGATGAGAAGGCGTTACGAAGGGTGAACCA
>CM067173.1:100834429-100851929 GCA_034093135.1 Erigeron breviscapus | reverse complement strand
CCAAAGGAGATGTTATGTTCATGAAGGTGTGTACATACATAACCTCAATTTTAAATGGTAATGTTTCTATTACTTAACCACTATAATTCTTGATTTTAGTGGATACTTCACAACTGGGGCGACAATTATTGTATCAAGCTTCTAAAGAACTGTTGGGCCGCGTTGCCAGAGTGTGGTAAGGTGGTGGTGGTGGAAGCAGTCATACCTGACCCGGAAAGTGATACTAGCTACCCAAATGAAGCTTTCGAGACGGTCTTTGCTTATGATATGCTAATGTTGAATTTTAACCCTGGTGGCAAAGAGCGAACTACAAAAGAATACAATGCGTTGGCAAAGGAGGCTGGGTTCACTTCTTTTCAAACAGTTTGCAGGGCTTCAACTTTCTGGATCATGGAATTCTACAAAAACAGTTGACCACTGATTGAATGTAACAACCCGGTAATAAGAGGAACACGAAGGAACTCTACGTTTGATTTCTATTTATATGATGCTAAATAAAACTTGTTTCGATGAAGCAATTTGAGCAGTTATCATGATGTGTTATTGTACTTTCAGTCAACTAGAGGTGACAATATTAGAAGTTGTTATTCAAGTAGGCATATATCAGAGGCGGTATCAGAAAAAAATACCCAGAGGGGGCAAAGTTAAAAAAATCAAAGAAAAATAAATCTAAAAGTGACGCAGCGAGAAAAAGGGATAAATAATTGAACCTGTTGATTCAAAGAATACCCAGGAACAACTCTTCAAATTATCGTTGATTCACAATGAATACCGACAACTTGGAAAATTCACACACACTAACACACACTTGTGATAATGAGGAAAAACGAAATTCATATATCGATCAAAAACTGATTTTCTAACATAACTTACATCCCAATTTTTTTGTTCTGGCTTTGTCATATTTTGCACCAAAATGCTGTGTCCAAATCTTTTAGAAGTCGTTCAATATCATTATTTTTTACGAGGTTTTATGCATAAAGTTATATACAATATGCAAATCTTTCACCCTCTTGGCCCATTCTCTTTGAGCTTTTATTCATTTAGGCAACCAACAATGCTAACCCATCTGCGTTAGTGGTTAAATACGTCCCAACTAACTAAATTAAAGCCTGTAAGGCAAAACGAAAGTTTTAAATAGCATCTATGATATACTAAAATCGAAGCATTACCTTTTTTTCAGATTTCATCTTTGATATGCTAAAATCAATGCATTACATTTGACAGCATTAAAATGGAAAAGAAAAAATAGATATGGTAGTATAAGTTATGGATGTTTGCTAACTGTAGAAAAAGCTGCAAAGCAGATAAAACAAGCACTACTACTATTCAATAAATTTCATGAAGTGAAAGTTGAGTTGGATCAAGTCAACCAATCATTTCTCGACTCATACACGCTATCGGTATTAGTAGGAACAGAAGACAGAAAATTTTTATACACATTTATACTTTAAGTGATAGGAGTTACATCATGTGTTCTTTTTACCCTAAGGAAAAGAAAATATACCAAATACTGTGTGACTGACTAGGTACACCACAGTGCGTGATATATTTGACTCGAAATGAATAATCTATAAGTAATTACTCTTACCTTTGCTACCAAAACCATATATGTGAAATGGTAAATATAACTATACAAGTCACACTACCATTATATAATAACTATATATAACTATAACTATTATATATAAACGATTAATATCACATGTTATGCTATCTTTATTTCCACAACTTCACAGAACTGTCGTGGCTTGCAGAGGCCACCATTCCAGTAACGGGTGACTGTGCCAAAGCAGCAATTATGTTGTCATGAGCTGGTACTGTCATGCTTTTATTTTCTGCCATGTTCCATAGCTCCAAAGACTGCTCAACGAGTCAAATAACCACCAGAAAGAAGAAAAAAGACACTGGTTAATGCTTGATATTACTTCGGGTCAGAAACAAAGGTCCAATAACAAAATCAAAACTTTACCATAAAGCAGTACCTAAATAGTTTAATGCGTAAAAGATGCCAATATTGGTAATATCCTATTATCATTTTCAAAAAGTGGAATCCAGATTTACCTATAAGCACATTAGAGGTTGCCAAATTGGCAGAGTCTTGATTATAGGCCAAAACGGGTAATTTTTTGAAGGGCAGGCAGGGCTGGGTTGGCTAGAAGCATTTTTTGTCCAACACATTTGAACTTTTTATATATAGCTACTTAACTAGCATGCAAATATGAGAACAAAAACTTATACCTTCTCAAAATGATTCCATCATGTTTATGCACTAAAATGGCAATTTTGCTGATTTCAACCCATTTGATCATTTTCTTTTAAGCTATTTGTTACCAGTGTGGCTGTTAGAGATATAACTTCCCAAATTACCCCCCAAAGAAACATAACCACTTACCCGCATTCCACCGATCACCAAAAGAGCAGAATAACTCGGATGGAAGACACAGGATTGGTTTCCACTGGAACTCAGCTCATGAATGCACTTGCCGGATTTTACTGACCACACTCTCACGCTATCCTCGCTTACAGAAGCCAAGTATTCCCCATTCAAGTCCCAACACAAATAGTTTACAATTCCCATATGAGCCTGAGAACCAGGTGAAGGTCGATTAGTGAATCACTATATATAAACCCGAGATATAAAAGCAGGCACCAAGATTCAAAGTTTGGTTTTCGTTAGAGAGGGGAATATTGGCAGGATAGGTGACAGGTCAGAATGGGTAGATTACGTAGATAAAATATATTACAAATGAATCAAAATGATAATATATAAACAGATAATTAGGGAACAAAATGATTACAAATATTAGATTACTTAAAAATTTATCTGAATACACTTTGGGTATCGATCGACCCATTTAAACTGTTACCCTTTAAAATGTGTTCACACATCCGGCCCGCTGGAGATAAATATAACCCAAATCAACCCATTCATTAGTTAATGGGTTACCTCTAGTTTTCATGATCGCATACCTGCAAGGAATGAGTTTGTCTATTGGTTTCAACATCAAAAATAGAGACAATCGTATCTGACGCAACCGCTAGTAATTGTCCACTTCCAGGCTGGAATCGCACTTGTGCGCTACCTCCCTGCTAAACCCAGAAAGAGAGATTGTACTTAGACATATAAATTCAGATCTGGAAATGGAGTTACAAATTCAAAATATACATGAAACAAAAAAAACAGCCAAGATTGAACTCCTGACCGACCTTAGAAACACAAGTACGTTGGAGTGGATTGATATTCCAGTAATGAATTTGGTTGTCACTATCACAAAAGCAAAAGAGATCATTCCTTTTCGGATGAAAATATATGGACATAACATGTGAAGAATTTGTTGTGTGTGCATGCAGATTATGGCTTGGCTGCAACAGAGAATGCAACAGATTAGTAAAACTAACCTATCAGGCACTTCATCCTTAAATATTTCTTCAACAATCAAGAGCGTTGAAACTAATTCAACTCTGACTCTTTACTTTTAACCAGGTTAACTCTATTTATGTTTTATTTCTTGAATAAATTATATCAAAATTATACCAAAAAAAGAAAACGTGTCATATGGGTTCAACAGTTGAAAGTGGCCCAGATGTTTTATAATTAACCGTATATTTTTCTTGTAATCATGGTAAAAGTACCAGATATTATTAAACGAAAAAATGGACAAAACGATATTTATGTCAGCCGTACTTGCCTGTTTCAAACCATACCAAAAAATTACTCGTTTTGACCCGTTCCGCAACACACCTACTATGCCAACTATAAAAATAATGAAAGAATGTGAAGGATGCTGAAAGTGGATGGCTACGAGCTGCGACTAATGTTTAATCAATAATACAAGGAAAGGAATTATTACATTAGCTGCATCCCATATTCGCACAGATTGATCAAGGGAAGCAGTTCCAAAATGAGTTGAATTTGGTCTAAACCGAACATCAGTAATTAAGAGCTGATGTTCTTCAGGGGTGCTCACAGTTTGTAGTGTATCCATGTTCCACAAAACAGCCTGAACGTAGTAAATAAGTATTAAACTTTATTTGATATCAATAGTTACAACACATTCTTAAGAAAAATTACAGCAACAACAGTAGTAACAGAAAGCAAAATAAATAACAAAAGATGAGGCAAAAATGATCGGTAAGTGGCATAGAGGTGGCAATTTCGACCCATTTACTAATACATGGATCAATTTGGGTAATGTTTTATCTTAGAAAGAATCAAATATGTAAAATAATAAATTTAGCTAAAAGAGGAACAGGGTCAAATGGATAAAAAGCACCCAACATCTGGTATTTTTGCACCCCTTCCTGTATTCATTTTATTCAAAGATTCTTGTAACAATGTGGGTTTTGTAACTAAAATTTTAAACATTGATTATTTTCCAAAAGTAGACAAGAAAGTGTTTGCGGGCAAACCGGCAAACAATACCAGACCCAGTTTGTTTTATCCCATATTAAGAATGATTTGACATGTTACCCAACCAACTAATTGTTCCCCCTGTACCTATTCAAGTAATATCAAAGTTTACCTTTTTATCATGACCAGCACTAGCTAGCAACTTTCCATCTGAAGAAAAATGACAGCACAAGACCTTATTTCTTGTACGTATACAACCAACTTCCCCGAAGGAAAAACCTGTGATTTGGGATACAGCTATAAGTTGAGCTTAATAAGAATTCTCCAGTTGTACATCAGTTAAGATGATTCATTACCCTTTGAAGACTCTGTCTTGTGCTCAGTGAGTGTGTGCTTCACGGCACCATAAAGTTCTCTTCCGCCTCCTTCTTCATGTTGTAAAAAGGATTCCACATTATCCTCCAGAGAAACATCCCCAAAATTTTCAATGTCGTCCTGCAAAAAAAAAGAGTCAAGTATCACAGCAAGAGTCACCATCGCAAACTCAAGTTGAGATCATATATAACATGAGGCTTATTAAAAGTCAAGCTGAATGCTTCTGCTCATGACTTCTTAGACGGCTTGGATAATGTTATAATAATGATGATCTAGATCTTTGAGCAACACAATTTTATGAGATCAACCTTGGAGACTTTAGGACTGTCCATTTTTGACCAACTCCCCTTCAAGAAATTTAATTTGAACCGTTTGTGATAAATGACAACTCAGATCGACTCATGCATTTGTAAAAGGATCAATATTATCACATCTACAATTGATTATGACCAAAAGGTTATATCTGAGTGTTAAGACAAGCCTACCATCTGATTCGTTGATGATGCAAGCCCACCCACTCCCTCTGAACCATACATCATCATGCTTTTCGGAACACTGTTTACATGTTTCAGGCTGCTAGCTGAAGTTGATGCCGGAGAGCTTGGTGAAGGACATACAGTATTCCCTGTACCCGTACTGTTGGCTGGTCCAGAAGAAGAATGTTGTTTTCTTTTTCTGTTACTCTGGAATAAAGATTGAAATAAAATGAATAACTCGAGAAAACATAGAAATATAAAAACATATATAAAAAAAAGAAGCCTAATGCTACTTAACTAGGTCAATTTGAGCATTTACGATGATTATTAAACAAATTGCAATTGATAGGGGTTCATGTACAAGCACAACCTGTTGCTGCAACTGGTCCTGCTGTTGAGAAGTAGATTGTTGCGTCTGAGGCATCTTCATCTGTTATATCATATATCAACATCAACATTGAAAAATAATGCAACTAAATAATAAATAAGATCGGAAATCTATTGAATCATATAAGAGCACGTAAAAACCATATGAGCAGTTTTGAGCCATGGAGTTGGACGTTAACATTGAAAGTGTATAGCACGTAAAAACCATATCAGATCTTGTAGAAACCTGAAACCTATTTATATGGAAGAAATTTGGGCAGTAAAATTCTATGCTATAAGGTAAATATTTACCTAGTAGAAAGTAGAAACCTATTTACTGATGCATGTTATGTATGATATGCATAATTCGAATTTGAAACAAATGTAAACCTTGGGTGAACTCATTTGTCCGGGAGAGCCTATGGAATCATCATTTCTTGTGGTTGGACCATCTTTCATACTTTGATTGCCTCTAGGTAATCCAGCAGGCACATAATTTGGTGAAGCTCCAAGATTGCCTTGCACTTGGGCATTTGCTAAGGCCTGTTGCTGCTGTGATGCCAGATATAATTGATTTTGGTTCTGCATGTTTTGCTTTTGTACTTGCAAACCCATATTGGAACGCAAGTTGTCAATACCCTGCATATCAAGTTTACAGTTATCATCAATTGTGCATTCAAATAAATTATAGCATACGACCAAACTAAGAAATAAACCATGATAACTTACAGTTAGAGGCCAACCCTTCAGTGGTAGACCGGTAATACCTTGATTCAATCCTGGAGACGGGGATGGAACATCATCTATAACATAAATAATAATACTAACAAGTTAAGTTTTCATGGTGTTAATTCCGGTTCATAGAAAAAGTTTCAACCGACATTGAGAAGTAATGATCAAACAAATATGGAAAGAAACATTATTTTCTTAGTAACGGTAAGTACCTGTACCACCAAGTCCGGCCTTCGACTGCAAAATTGCCTGTCCATAAATTGATGAAGGATCTGTAGGCAAGGATTTCTGTGTATGGCCCAAGTTGACTTCTTGTTTAATTTCCTGGATTTTTGTAGAAAGATCATGAGTAAAAAATGCAACAAATAGAATAAGAAAGACTCATAAAGGTTAATGTAGAGAGTACATCTGGCAAATCGGCCCGTTGGGAAACGGGTCAGCACGGATTTGGTCAAAACGGCAAATGTTATAAGCATTCAATTACACTTTGACCGGTTTCACATATTTGACACATTTCCCTTTTAGCCAACTTTTTTATTTAACCCCTTTACCCATTAGAAGTAAAATATAACCCGAATTAACCTGTTCATGAGTGAACGGGTAGAATTGCCAACTCTAGCAGAGAACAATAGGAATATACCGTATTCAACTGAGGCCTTCCTTGAACTTGCTGCAAAGTAGAAGATACATTTGTTGCATTTCCGGGTATCAACAGGCTGAATCAACAACAAAAAGCAATAGAGAATAAAGACCCACCCAATCTATATGAGGGAAAGCAATAATAAAGGAGAATAATTATTGATCTACCCTTGATTATTAGTCGCCGACTTTAGAAGGTGCATCCGATTGACATCAAGAGGATTTGGAGAGGTTTCTGAAACCATAGAATGAGAATGCTTCATGGATTCCTCTTGCATCTTCGCGCCCAATGTACCAACGGATGGCTTTCCCATCATTCCATCAGCATTCATGGAACTTACAGAACCACCAAGCGGGGGATGATTAGGATCCCTCCTTTGTAAGTGAACATTTCTTTGCTGCATCAGATGCAGCTGCTGCATTTTCATTTGTTGTTGCTCTTTCACTTTCATTTGTTGTGTCTAGCATTGGTTTTAAACACGGAAGAAAAAAACAAACATTAAACGTCATATAAAAAGGAACAATATACATAAACACACAGTTCGGTTAAATCGCATTTTCAAAGAGATAGAAGAAACCTCTATATATGATGCAGCAGACTCGGAATGTTTCTCATTTGTCCTCGATATAAATATATCCCAGAAGACAGACCACCATTCCAAAAGAAATCCCCCAGGAGCATCAATGGCTGTGAAATCAATGATTCCGGAGATTCAATCATGTATTGAAATAAGCTTGTATATTTCTCATTACATAAATCATGTATGCTGCATTTATGTGTGTGTGTACGTGTCATACTGTACATAAATGATGTTTAACTTGATTCAATCGTATCTTTCGCATTTTCAATTTTCTTATCAAGTACTCAATCAATATCGTCTACTTCGTGTATATTTCACATTCCTTTTGTGTTGAAAAAGTATGAAGGTGGTCAAAATTAGCTCTTTAAGATCCTCTTTAAATGAACAACGTACATAATAATGAGGCTAGTGAAGCTCATCGAGTGCGTCAGCCTACTCAAACATATAAGCTGAGCTCATAGGTTGCTTAACCAACTTTATATATAATTTTCTTTGATGGATTGACAATAGATTCACAATTCAGCAAGCAGAAAAATCATATGCGAGCAACATACCTACAGGATCTGTAGCAACCTTCCCTTCAGTCATGAACGCTTTCGCAGATGTATGCATCTTCCGCTTTAACAAATAGTCATGGATATAAACATCCAACCTAGAAAAAGAAATATGATATATAGAAGTTAAATGAACCAAGAATTACCACATATGGACTAAAAAAAAATCCTTATATCCCAATTTAGCTCATATTTATCACTTGTATGAATACACACTTAAACAGTGGGAATGCTCTTAAATAAAGACTAATTGTAGAGTTTTGATTACATTTCATCAGCTAAAAAGAGTCATCAAATCTTGTGTACAAAATGTATGAGCATTGTCAAAGATGCAATTAAATTTAATTTATATTTAATAATAATTATTATTATATATATATGGATGGATATGGATTCATTTGGTTCTTTTTATTCTTACTCGAGCCGGATGATAAAAAATTATCATGTCCGGTTCCTCCGGGGGATGGATCTATAAGAATTCACCTATCCCAATAACAAAAAAACCTGACTTGAATGATCCTGTATTCAACCTTGATATGATTGATTGCTTTTCATGATCATAATTGATAAGATATCTATCGTTCTTAAAGCAAACTTGGTAACTACAACCAAATATTTCTTAAAATGAAAAGTTCACTAAATCAAGTAACAAAAAAAGAAGTAAAAGGTTCTGGTTTCTATTAAGTCATCCGATTTAGGGATTTAGTCAGATGAGCACCAAATGATTGATCCATTAGTAAGGGGAAAAAAAACACAATGTTTATTGTCAACTCAACTCAACATTATCCAATGCCGCCATTAGCAGGGCATTCTATTAAGTCATCCGGTTTAGGGAATTTAGTAAGGGGGACACCAAATGACCAAATAGATTGATTCATTAGTAAGAAAAAAACACAATGTTTACTGTGAAGTGTCAACATATGAACATAACTCAATGTTATCTAGTGCCGTCATTAGCCGGGCATGTATAGATGTAGACAGTCATACCCCTACTCGTGGGTCGAGAGACTGCTTACAGAAACTCGAGCCACAATGCGGAATTGCGGATGATATACTATATGAATAGTTAACAATATGGAAATATATATTATTTGATCATTTCCGGCAACTAAATTTATTAGTAACTTTTATGCATAAAAATAACAAGAATATATTCAAATAGAGCATACAATTAATATATAATATATAATATAAATATATAAATAAACAAGATATATATATATATATATATACATACCGCTTATACATACATATACATTCCCAGTTTTGTGCCATGACTGATTCAGCTACAACTATCAATTGTCTTTTCCTTCAAATAGTTTCTGCACAAAAGAAAAAATAGCATTTAATTAAATATATATATATATATATATATATATATGTATATACACACACAACATTATATCAGCATTTATCAGAATTAATGACGTGACGTACCAGTAGAAGAAGAAAGACTGTTGGATTAAGAAGATGAACATGAGAAGAATGAATTCTGATTGTATGATTGGAACTAACTTTTATGAAGCTCTGCTGCTGGTAATTTACTGCTTGATTGATATACACACAAATATAGATATATAGATATGTGTATATTTATATGTACAGAGTGTGTGTTTGTGTATCACGCGCGCGTGTAAAGGAAAAAAGAACATAAGAATCCGACCTGAGAGAAAAGTAGTTTCATGAAAGAGAGATACTGAAAAGCTCTCAAGTTGAGAAAGAGGTTCGGAAAGCGAAGGTTCGGTAGGCCAATATCAATCGATTCAATTATTAAATTTGGAAATTAGCCAATCGCAAAAGATTTTACTTTTTCTTTTTTACAAGTTACAAGTGACTTTTGAATAAATAAAAAAATGTCTTACACCATCAAATGGTGAAATCTAACTCTACAAGTGTTAGTCAAATTAAATGGGATTATGTTGTTACGAGCTGAATAGTGATGATAAAGAAAATTTTCCTTTAAACTCTTCTGACAACGTAGATAGAATATGAATTTTCTTAGTATATATATCTATATATTTATACTATATTATAAGAAGAATAGCTCATGTTGGAAGTTACATGTGAGAAAATGTCTAAAATATCATTAATAATTATATTACATTATCAGTACTCATCTTTTAAAATATTCTCATTAACTCTTTACATTAATTACTTTTACATCAATTATATACACAACTCGACGCTGTCTCTACCACCAACAGTCATCCCCCACCACTACACCGTCGCCGCCATGAATACGTCGCATTGTGTGGATACTGTGCTAGTAATAGGTATAAGTGTATAATTATAATTATTTGGCCATGTGTTTTTAAGATTAGGAGTTAGGTTGCTTAATAGGTAAGGTATGAGGTTCGGGTACAAAGCAAAATTAGAAGAATTGACTAAAAACTCAAAGAGGGAAAGAGGTTAATGTAAGCAGTGGGCCAGTGGTTAATGAAAGACGGTAAAGGTTGGCGTTTCTGGTGGGTGGGTTTGTGTATGAGTGGGATCAAAGTGGGAAGACGTGTAAGATGTTTAGCGAATGTTGGGTTGTAATTGGCAATATATGTTATTACATAGTGGAATTTAAAGTCCCCAACTCTACTTGTACTTTTGTTTGAAAAGAGAACCATAATATAATCTCTAATATTATATTATAATCATATATATTTGTTAATACATATACATATATGAGATTATAAGTGCGGGGAAATTGTTGTTTAATCAGGAGTATAGATAGCCAACATTATAAAATACATTAAGTGAATATGGTGTTGTCTCACATTTAACTTAGATGAAAAACTTTTACATTAAAATTTTTAAGATATCATGACTATCATCTTGTTAGTTTTTGTGATGAAATTGAAGTTTAGTTGGTCGTTAAAAGAAAAAAAGATAGTAATAGATTTGTTGTAATGTTAGAAAAGTTAAAATTACTCCATCCGTCCTATTAGAAGTGCCATGTTTTGAATTTTTAAAATCTAACTTTTCTAACTTTGACCTTAAATAATTTTGTTTGTGTTAAATAATACTTGATGAAAGTTATATAAATTGATTGTGTTTTAGAAGTGTTTTCAACGATATATTTTCATCAAGTTTTATATAACACGAAAAATATATATTTAAGGTCAAAGTTATAAATAAAGAGTTTGAAAATTTAAAATACGACACTTGTAAGGCTGTAGGGAGTGGCAGCGGGTTCCAGCGGCTTGTGCGAACCCGCTGGGGAACACCGCCGCCATTGAAGCGGGTTCACGGCAAGTCGAACCCGCTGGGGAACACCACCGCCATTGAAGGGGGTTCACGGCGGGCTGAAGATAGACGGGTTTATAAGCCGCGGAAGGTATGAGACGAGTTGTGCAATTTTGACCGTTGGGGCTTTTTAATTAAATAAAAAAACCCCTGAGCTGTGCAAATGGCTACGCATGTATATATGTATATGTGCATGTATATATTGTATGTATGTATTTCATGTGGGGAAGATGAAGTGATTGAAGTCATATTATTAGTTTGTATTTTTTGTTTTAGGCCCATGAACTTTTAACTAGTTTTGTAAAGTTTAAGTTTAAACCTTATTCTTTAGTAAAAAATTTACATTTTGTTTAGAATTATAAATGTTTGTTGTTATTATGAATAAAGGTTTAAAATGAAGTGTAGTATTTTAATTAAACTATTTGATTAAATTAAATGAAAAAGAAATTTTTTGTTGGGAGGGTTGAAAAAATCATGAATGCCATTAAAATGGGTTGAGATGGTTGATTGGGAGGGTTAAAGGGATAAAATGAGTTGGAGAGATGTAATTTGTAAAATTTAGGAGAGTTGAGAATTTAGGAGTGATGACTCCCTCTACCCTAATGGAATCGGGTGTATTAGAAAGAGGTACCATTATGACACTTTTAAGGATGGCCCCACTTTAATTGGTCTGAACTTTTTCAAAAGTCCCGGATCACATGTTGTTACTCTTGTAGGCTTGCAGCCCATGACAAAGTGTTGGGCTCTTGTGCACTTTCACTACTTTGTGTCAAAAAGCAAACTATTAGGCTATGTTATCAATTTTGGTGGTATACCGGTTTTTGGTTATTGGACCTAATTTCGGTTTCATATTTCGGTTTTGATTTCGTTTCCGAGATTATCGTTGGTTTTGACCGAAATTCAACCTTCCCAATTTCGGTGGTTTAAGTGGTTTTACCGGTTTAATTTTTTTCTCTTTTTGGCCTAACTTAAAAATCAAAGGGTTTTTTTTCTTTTTAATAGCTCATATGTCAATTAAACCCATGAATAACAAAACCCACCAAAATTAAAACAACCCAAACCTAATTTCTTCAAAACCCACGATCGGATCTATTTCTTCAATCAAGCAGCAGCAGCGACTTCAAGGTTCAAGCAGCAGCAACAACGACTTCAAGCAAAATCCGAACCCATTCTTATGTTATTATTATGGAAGATGATTTTGTTGTTGTTGTTTGATTGATTGAAAAAAAGAATGGTTTAAGTATTTATATGGAGTTCAATACAGGAAAGAAGAGATTGAAGAGAGAGAAGATGGGTATTAGGATAGAGGCTAAAGCAGATGGATGTGCGTGGAAAATAGGCCAACTGGCCAAGTGGTGATATAATATCCACATATTATTTTCATCTTTAACCCTTAAATTTTGATTTAGTCATTTTTAGTCCAATAATTACATAAAATATAATATGCAAACTTTATATACTAAAAAATATAATATTATATAAATATAAAATATTAATATTTAAAATTACCGAAATACCACCGAAAAAAAACGATATTTCGCTTACCGGTCCTTGACTGAAACACCGAAATTTCTGTCATTAACTACTTAGCTATTAGGAAATAGTGTTGGAATTTGGAAATCTGTGATTTGTTAATCCCTATTACAAAGTAATCTTACTGTTTATTTTATGTACTGAAATACGAGTAACATCTTTAATATATATTAAAAGAGAACCTTTAAATAGCAATATGAAGTAATCTTTACCCTTCATTAAATCTCCATCTTTATTCTCCACCCTTAGATCTAATTGCTTACATCATCTTTGGCTAAACTTTTAAAAAAAGATGATATTAGTCCTCCAACTTCAGATAATTTGCTTAAACTAAAACACAATATTGATTACACATTTTTATCTATCTAATTTTTTATTTATCAATTTCATTTTTAGAATAATAATATCCATCTGTTTGTATTCTTAATAATTCGATAGCCCGTTCTTTTTCTTAGGCCTTTTTAATTGTGAGCTCGTGTCACGAAGATATTCACAGTTGAAATTTTTTATATTTTGGGGATTGATATTCTAAAATAATATATTTTTGTGTATGATGATTTGGAAGTTGTTACTAGAATCTCCGATGATTGACGAATATATATTTACTTTCTAATACTAAAATACAAGATATTTACAATTTTTTTTTATTTTTTTTTTGAAAGGTGAATTTTGCTTGAAAACTTCGTGTCGCGATTCGGCAGCGGAAGATCTAGCATACATTGTCTTAACCGGGTCCGCGCTAGAAATATCCCTCGAAGTAGAAATACCTATTTCAAATACCCGATGGGGGAAAACCCCCTACTAATCCGCCCGAAGGCACGACGATTAATAGGGATAAACCCTGCCCTCTCAGACTTAAACCTGGGTATACTCAAGCCAAACCCTCATAAAGGAACTTCCTATATTCTCCCCAAGGCTTGAACACAAGACTTCATGAATGGGGGATGGTCTTTCAACCATTGAGCTAATGTTCAAGGACATTACAATTTTTTTTATAACTATGTTATATATATACTTGAAGGTAATCAAAGAAAAAATAAAATGCCCGATTTGTAATTTTTTCAAAGCAAATGAAGATGTAGAAAAGTATTCATGTTTTCATTGTTAGTTTGTGTAATTGTTTTTATTTTATTTTTTATTCTTCCAGTTTTTTATACTTTTAATGTTTTTTTCCCCATTATGTCGATTTTTATATATATGTATAAATATATTTTTTATAGGTTTTTCGCGTTTCACGCGGGTTATAATCTAGTATTACTGCAATATACTACGTATAAAAGACGACGGCCTAAATGATAGAACAATACATTTAGAACTTTCTGACTTAACTAAATAAATGTCGATGACTTACTACAAACAATATCTTATTATATCATTATATTAAGTCAAAAATAAATCATGTGAACAAGTTTGTATAGCTTATGTAATTGATATTATCGATCAATACATTCAAGAGATTATGTAAATGAAAAATGTGTTACAAAATTTTTTCATCAACGTGTTAAACTTGTAAAAAAAAATCAATGTATATGTTAAAAATAATACATGAACATAAGGCCAATTCAACTTACTAATGCTTTAAGTTATCAGTTATAAACAAATAACATAACAAAACAAACATAGATACTTTTACAATCTAATGGAAATACATACATGTCAAACTTAGAGTACTTGTAATGGTATCGGCGTCGACAATGTGGAAGGCCAACAACGCCGGGGTGGTGGGGTGGACCATTAGAGAGTTGGGGTGGTTGCTCGTGTGGAAAGCCAAAGTCGTTCAAACGACGGTGTGCTAACATGGTGTGGACGCTTACTTCATTTTTTTTATTGTTTTCGTTTGCCACTTGATTGGTTAGGAGTATTAATTACATGCTATGCCGTATTCTTGTTTTAATTTCATACTGAGCATTCTTTTATTTTCTCATATATACAGTATGTAATGTAATTTGAATATAGATTGTAAATTGAGAAATAAATCCATTAGAAAATTATATATGAAAAGTGAGTTATATATATGCTATGGAAGGTGTATCTACCAATAAACTAAAACAGGATTGAGATGTTCTTGAAACGACACGTGGCGTAATCCTTGATCGACACGTGTCCTTTTAATTTATTTATTTTATTAAATTATCTTTTTTAATTGTATATAGATTCAATTTCCTTATTAGACTTAGAATTAAATTCTAACTCTTGACTTATTAATCCAAAAGACATTATAACCTTATTTGATTAATCATTTTCTCATTAATAAATTGTATCTTTTTCTTTCTCAATTCTTCAACTCCTATTACTTATATTACTTATAATAAGTTATTAACATGAAGATTTCAAAAATTTGAGTTTACGATCCGAAATCACAAGGCTATTTGTCGTCATCCACTATGCTTACAAGTTCTGATTTTGATGTGATTCTAAAAACATAAGGTAAATCCAAAACTCTAACTAAACATATATTATATTTATCATTACTGTTTATTATAATTTAGCTTCGATCAATAATTTACTTTAACCACAATTTATTTCATGCTCACGAATCATGTATGATTCATATTCGAATTTCTTTATGATACAATCTATATAACTATCGTACATTGTACAGGTATTATGACTAGTATATATATAAACGACACTCTTAGTTTTTTTGGAACTACGAGTAGTATATTTGTATTGTAATGTTTATTTTTAGAGTTAATTGCAGGATTCGTCCCTATGGTTTACCCATTTTCGTGATTTACATCACTGCTTGAAATTTTTAAACAAATACATCCAAACTAGTCAGATTCTTTGCACTTTACGTCCCTGTGGCTAATGACGTTAATATATATCCGTTAAGTCGTGGCACGTGCCCCACATGTGAGGGCAGTTTCGTAATCTCCCCACCCGAGCAGGGATGTAAACCACAGGGACGAATCCTGCAATTAACTCTATATGAAATTTTTTCAAATTTTAGTAATTATCTAATATCTAAATATTCTAATCATAAGTAAACTGGCTCAAAAACGATTATCGTTTTAATTCGGGTAAAGTTTATTCTTATATATATTTTGATTGTGTTTTAAATTTTTGTTATTCATTTTATTATATCTGTTTAAAAGTGACATTCTTTCATGTATAATCGTATAAGGTTTTTTTTAAGATGATAATCTATTTATCGATCTGATTTGTTTATGTAGTATAAACAAAGCTGATATTTTAATTATTTAGGTGATTTTGATTTTTTTTCGAACATTCAGTCGGAACACGACATCAGGGAAACTTCACCGTATAATGGTGAAGCCTAGCACGTACCCTAGACAATGAGATGCTGACCATGGGCCGTTACAAGTATTCGGAAGGAAAAACCCCAAGTTTTGACATTTGCTGTAACACCCCAAGCCGAGGCTCGGAATATCACGGAAATCACATAGCACCAGGTGGAATTACAATAGAACAAACTAAATGCAATTAGAGGATTCAGTGAATCCATACAAACGATAAACAAGTAACGAAATACAACAGGAGCAAGTAAACATCAAGATTTCAAATGACAACAAAAGAAGGCTATCAATCCTAAATACAATGCAACATAAGGCAAATGGATCCTTGATCCATATCAGTCCGGTCCGGGTTCAACAGCAAGCAAACAATCAAACTCCACGTCCTGAATAACCTGGTTACCTGAAAAGTGTACTAAGCATAGTCAACACAAGGTTGGTGAGTTCGTAGTAATGGTTCGTAAGGAACCAACATCAATAATCACAATATAAGAATAGAGGCTAGACATGACTTACAGTGAGCCTCTACATAACACAACATCGTCCAACAACAAGATTACACAAGACAAGTAAATGTGTAATGAGGAATGCATAAATGATATGAGTATCAATGCAAATGCAGGAATGCATGAATAAGCCAATATGCCTATCCTGAGCGTGACCTTCAGTCACCTATGCAACGATACCCTTCTGCCATCGCTATGGACAAGGCTGTATCTCAAAAACATCGAGATATATATGTCTATATACTCGGGGTCAGGAACTACATCCAAAATGGGTGCATACATCTATGCACCAGGATGCCGGCAAACCCCCTGCCGAGGGTCCAACAATAATGTATGCAATGCTTACAATCAAATGTAAATGCATAAATCATGAACCAACGATCGATATACGATGAATATGAACCAATAATCAATATTCGCCAAACCTGAGCCATCAATCAATAATCGTCAATCATAAACCAATAATCAATATTCGCCAAACCTAGCCACAATCAATAATCGTCAATCATAAACCAATAATCAATAATCGTCAATCATGAACCAATAATCAATATTCGCCAAACCTGAGCCATCAATCAATAATCGTCAATCATAAACCAATAATCACCATTCATCAACATCAGCCATTAATACTTAACCAAAATATTAACCAAGTCAATCAACATATGATGAACCATAAACTAATAATCAATAATCGTCAATCTTAACCCACTAATCAATATTCGCCAAACCTGAGCCATCAATCAACAATCGACAATCATAAATCAATAATCACCATTCATCAACATCAGCCATTAACCACAATCAATCAATAATCAATCAATCAATAATCAATCAATCAATAACAATCAATCATCAATCAATCAAGTCAATCAACCACACATCAATCAATC
>CM067173.1:100806929-100831929 GCA_034093135.1 Erigeron breviscapus | reverse complement strand
TATATATATATATATATATATATATATATATATATATATATATATATATATATATATATATATATATGTGTTATTTTATATATACATATATGATTATAATTTTTATATATATATATATTATATATATATATTTTTTTCTTTTACCAAAGTTTTTCTTTATATTATTCATTGATTATATTTTGTTTGACTTATCTTTTTATGTTTTTCAATAACAGAAAATATTTTTTTCATCATTGTATGGTGATATTGAATATTTTTAAACATGCTATTATATAATTGTTTATATGTTATCAATTTATTTAGTTAGGAAAAGTTTTATAATTTATCATAAAATCCCAGAACATATTGAAACGAAATATACAAGATATATGTTTTGAATAAACTTTACCCGAATTAAAACCATAATCGTTTTTGAGCCAGTTTTACTTTTCATAATTTATAGTTTTTTGTACGAAAAAAATGATTAGAATATTTAGATATTAGATAATTACTAAAACTTGAAATTTTTTTCATATAGAGTTAATTGCAGGATTCGTCCCCGTGGTTTACCCATTTTTGTGGTTTACATCCCTGCTCGGGTGGGGAGATTACGAAACTGCCCTCACATGTGGGCACGTGCCACGACTTAACGGATATATATTAACGCCATTAGCCACAGGGACGTAAAGTGCAAAGAATCTGACTAGTTTGGATGTATTTGTTTAAAAATTTCAAGCAGGGATGTAAACTACGAAAATGGGTAAACCACAAGGACAAATCCTGCAATTAACTCTTATTGTTATTATAATGAAGTTTTTATTATAGTTATTTAAATTGATTATGTTTTTATTATTGAAATAAAAGTGTTATATAGTAATATAAAAATATGGTATGGTATGGTTATTGTTACGGATGTGGTGTGGTTGCTGGGTGGTATTGTGTGATGCTGATGTGCGGATGATGTGTCACACAACCATGTGTGAACCATTACAATAATATATACCGAGGAGTGTTGATACAGACTAATTATAGTAAGCCTATGTTATGATAAAATATATAGTGAACATTAAGAATTGTTGTTAGATAAGACTAGTTACTAGGACATGCATTATTGATTTTCAAATTTAGAAATAGAAAAAATTACACTTTTGGTCTAAAGTAGCTACGATTTTTAGTTATCATCTTTGAAGTGAAAAAATAGCAAAAATAACCCTAAACTTGGCAAATTTTGTAATTTTTGTCCCTGACGCCAACGGTGTTAACAATTAATCGTTAATTCCCCTCATGTGCATTTCACGTGACGTAAAGAAAGTCTTTCGACATTCTCCAAGTGTAAATTGCAGTTTTGGTCCCCAAATTGTCAAGTTTTGCACATTTTATTCTTAGAATAAAAAATAATCTTCTTATGACACTTTTAACATTTTTTTCTGTAACGTACAACGCGGTTTTTTTTTCTGTTGCTATTTTTTCACTTGAAGGATGATAATTGAAAATCATGCTTACTTTAACGACAAAAAAGTAATTTTCTTTTAAAAATGTTAACCATTTATGTTGCAATCTCCAATAACCATTAAATTATTGAATCACTTGATTTACTTTGATTACAAAATGTCTTATAATTGCATTGTATCACTTATTTACTTTGATTATAATTAAATTCTTTAAGTGAATTTACTGTTTCATTTTTTTTTATATTTTTACATCTGAATTTGTAAAGTTCTTTGAATTTACATATATATAAATTTTATTTGTTATAAATAACTGTATTTGATACGAGACTACGTCTAGTTAATCAATCATATCTCTTCATTCATTTAAATTAATCTTGTTTATGTTATTGATATAATAAAAATTATAAAAAGGTTTAACTAACTTATATTCTTTCTAACAATAAAGATAAAATAAAAGTATTAGAAGGTAGAGATAAACCAAGATTTTTTATTTATTATTAAATAATATTATTTATTTAATCAATCATTTTATGAGTACATGTACACATATGGTGAAAACATTGGTGGATGTTTAAATTCATATAAGTAATTTTTTTTTTTTGTTAATTAGTGGCTTAATTCACAGATACGAACTGCATATTTGTGTCAATGAAATATATTATATATATAATAATTGTTGAAGGCTTAGGAATAGTAACATGCTGATGTTAGCATGACATCAGCAGCTTTTTTTTTTTATTTTTTATTTTAACTTTTTACCTTTTCTTTAATTTTTTCCTTTTTTTTGGTACTAATGTTTTTTTCTTCCTTTAATGAGCTTTTTTAAGTGAGAAAAATTATATTTTTCACCTCCGTCAATAACGAGGTAATCACCGACGAACGAACAGATATAATAGTATATTGTACTGTTTCTGCTATAACAAAATGGTCAGTTTTTAAACCTTTTTCTATATGTCTAAAAGACGCTTTATTTTTTATATTCACCTTTTTTTAATTGTTTAGTTTAAACGGTTCTAACAGCCATGTAATCACCGACCAACGAAATGTATGTATCACCACCTTATACACAATACACGTTTTACGTATCGTTATTTTCTCCCGGGGCAAAGCCCGGGGTTAAAATACTTGTTATCCATATTACTATATAAAAATCATATCCCTATGTTGAAAGTTAAAAAATGAGACAAACAAATTAAATTTTTTTTTTAATAAATTAAATAAACACCAACCCTTAATATTAAATTACATCACCCGTCTTTTATATTATAAAATATCATTACAACTCTTTTAATTCAAGTTATATCAATTACCCACATCATTTGATGCGCCATCACCATCCATCGCCATCATCACTGACGCATTGCACGATTATCGTGTTAGTTTTTAATAAAAAACGAATAAGCAGCATGGTTGGATCAGTGGTAAACACTCTGGCCTCTGGAGATAAAGGTCATGAGTTCGATTCTCATCCCATGTAAAGGTTGTGGAGGGCATTCTCTATCATTTAGGTAGAAAATGGAAGCAACCTCTCTACTTAGGTAGAGGTAAGATCCGCCTACATATTAACCTCGCCCAGGTATTAAGGCTTTTTTTTTTTAATAAAAAACGTGGGTCTAAAAGTATATATAAGACTGATCAACACATTCTAGAATGATCCACCGGCTTTTGGTAGTTGCCTTCTTCCCCACCCCTATATAAATACAAACTACTACTAACTACAATTTTTGCTTTTTGATTCTCAATTCTCAGGTATCATCTCTCTTTCTCAATAAATTTCTTTTGTATATTATTTATTTATTATTTATAATTATATATATATATATTTATTTTATCTATATATCTATATATATCTATATTTATCCGGCCTAATGCATTTGATCCATACTGTTTTATTAGTCTAATTTCTCCGACATATCCCTTTTTTATATAAAATAATGATACAATATAATAATATAGGATTTTAATTACTTATATAATAGATTAACTATTTTTGATAATATTTGTCTGATGTTTCATTATTTTTCAGTTCTCCCCAAATTATTTAAATTTTGTTACAAATAATTAAATGATTTTAATTACATGCCTAATATTACGAGATATTGAGAATTTTAGTTGAATTTGTGATGTAAATTAGTAACTTAAAGTGGTTTTTTAGAAAGCCTGATAGATAGGCTCATATGCATATGCCAATGTTCCCAATTTTTTAGGGTTTTTATCGTTGCGATTTGCAAGAATTTGTGATGTTAGGGAATGTGTTTGTTTAGATGTGATGGGGTGATTAGAATCTAAGAATTATACAGGAAAAGGTTTTAACTTTGGCTTAGCTGATTTTATATTTGGTGTTGGAATATTATTTTCTTAAGAAAAAAAGGGAGGGGAGGGGGGGGGGGGTATCGTATGGATAGATGGGACCTCTATATTATTTTAGCAAAGTGAATGACTTGTTTTGGAACCAATGGACTTGGCATTTTGTATGCTCTGCAAGAGTAGTAATAAGAAACCAGAGCTATAGGAATCGCTAATGTTGCAGAGTAGTAAAGAAAGCAGAGCTATAGGAATTGTAACGCTAATGTCGGAACAAGGCTTAAAGTCCATCTTTTTGAACTGCTAGTACAAAATCTGTATCAGTTTTGGATGTAGGGAAGTACGATACTTGATTTTATAAGTATTTAGATCTTAGAGAATGTTATAAGAAATGTTTTAGCTTGTTAGGTGCGAAAGGGGTCAAAAAGTTGTAACTTTAATGGTTCTTTCTAGGTTGTTTTTGTGTTGTATTATGTCCTTGTATTGAACGATATTTCTTATTCTTTTTCATTTGTTAATCATTGTCTTAATATGACTTTAATGTGTTTTTCTTTGTTTAAACAGAGCTCTTTATCAACCGATTTTTGTGAAAAACTTACAGAGAAGACATATATAGCGTTCATAACTTCCGTTTATATTAATTTAAAATATGGCCGAGGTACAAAGCTCTTACTCAATGTGAATATTCTCTGTTTTTTGGGATATCAAATAGTTACTTGAATTTCTGGCTCACAGGAGGGTTACAAGGTGACATTGCATGCATATGATTTGAGCGGAGGTTTAGCTCGCCAGCTTTCCATGTCATTCTTAGGAAAGGCTATTGAAGCAATATGGTAACTGTTCTTTATCATCTCCTTTTTGATGATCTTTCTATTTGGGCGGGTTGGTCAGCGGACTGAAAGAGGGTTATGCTTAATGCTTACATTAATGTTTAAAAATTATCTGTATTTTTAATGGAAGAGTTCTCTCTCTCTATATATAAAACAATTTGAATAGATTTATAGTGACTTTCAACTCAATCGACCTGTTCAAACTTGTAATTTCTACCCATTCTATCCTTTGGAGGTAATTGTATTTGCAGTTCCGATTAACCTGTATACCTATAAGTGTGTTGAAATTGCTATCTCTAATTAAGTTAGTAACCACATGTTTTTCAAAACAGGCATACAGGTGTGGTGGTATATGGTACTGAATACTATTTTGGGGGTGGAATCCAACAAACTCCTGCTGGAACATCACCATATGGTACTCCGATGCGAGTAATTGATCTTGGTGTCACCCATGTTCCGAAAGATGTGTTTGAGATGTATTTACAGGAGATAAGTCCGCGATATACAGCTGAAACTTACAGTTTGATGACACACAACTGTAATAACTTTAGCAATGAGGTTGTACAATTTTTGGTGGGTGCTTCTATCCCGGAGTACATCCTCAACCTCCCTAACGAAGTCATGAGCAGTCCAATGGGTGGACTTATAAGTAAGCTTCTTCTCTTGTTAGACTTTGTGTATATGCATTGATCAAAGTTTTATGGATCCTTAGTAGAGTTGCCTGATTGGGAGGGTTGCATGTTATCATTAAGGGTCAAATGGGCAACATAAACTTTTCTATAGAAGTGGTTAGTTTTTAAGATATCTAGAGTTCTGAAGAAATACGTTTTAGTGTTTATAAGTACATAATCTAGGACCTTTTTATGCGTTAAATAGACACATCAGATTACTTTTGACTTGTTTGGGACTGCTTCTTTTAGGTCAAGTTTTCTGATGTTACCTGTGTGTCCCGTTAGAGATCTAGTATAGCCTTAAGTGAACTATTCTTTAAGTAACTAGGTGTTAAATTACCAGCTGTGTTTTTAATGATTTTGTATTTCATTTTATGACATTGCAGTGCCTATGATACAAAATCTGGAGACCACCTTACGTGCAGGTGCCGTTCCACAAGCTCCTCAGTTTATCAGTCCATCTCCGGTGCTTCCAGCGCCACATGTATCAAAGAAAGTTGATACATCATCAAAGAAACAGAGTAATGCGAACAACACTGATGCGAAGTCGAAAGCTGAAAATGTGGTTCCACCTGCAGTCGTTCCAGCTGGAACACCACAAGAGAAACCAGTAGTTGATCCTCTTGGAGATGCTAGAAGCAAAGTGCAAGAAGAGATCGGAAAGGAGTTTGCTGCAATCATGGCAAGTGGGACCCTCCGTGCCAGTGAGGCTGCAGCCCTTGCTACCAAGAAGGTGATGCAAAAATACGGGCACATGAATGCTGCACAAAGCTGAGACAGGTTTTGTGCTTTATTTCCTAACATATTCGATTGGATGTGTTCCCATTTAAGAACACTACTCTGTATGTCTTGAAAAATAATTGTTATTAGCAAAGATTATTTATCGATGTTGGCATGTTGCAAGCGTTTACCTTCTATTGTATGTTTGAAACTCACATAACAAAGTTTAGTTTTAACTATTGTATGTTTGAAACTCACATAACAAAGTTTAGTTTTAAACCCCCATTATCAACGCGTGCCACTACCCCTAAATCTGACTATAATTTGAGTGACGGGATTTTGTTGTGCGAATCTAATAATCTATGGCCATCTGACTTCATGATCTCACGTGTTGTGCCTTTCTTCTTCTGGCACAGGTACTCTGTTATTATATAAATTGTCGTCACCGGCTTGTCCTCTTTAATGAAGTGTTTTCACTATTTTTTCTGGTTTATGATGTTAAATTGCAATCTTGTAATGTTGTTATTTGAAGACTATATCTTATGTTACTTGAAGAACACCCATGAGAACATATAAATACTTTGTTTAATTTCTAAAGAGATCAAAATGGTGAATATGATATGCAATTTAGCAAGGATTGAGATATTTCGCGCAGTTCATCTAGCACGTTGGTTCCTATTACGATTTGAACACTATGCTTTGACAATGCTCTGCACCTTGATTTAGCCCCATTCGTTTGGTCCCAACACCCTTGTTCAGATTACTCTGTGTTTACGAGTCATTACTATGAAGAACACACTAATCATGTTGATGGCATTGGATCCTGCACAAGGGAAGCAAGAGCAGTGACCACATCTGTAATTGATGGACGCACTGATGCATCTGTGCTGAGACACATGGCTGCTATGGCTAGCACTTGGCTTATATCGGCATGTGGATAACTTCCTTCGAGAAGTGGGTCGGCCAGTTCCCAGTATTTGTGTGGATCCTTGATTCTAGTTTCTGCCTGTTTAACAAGAAAGTTTCATGCCAGGTAAGCGATGCATTGCGTATATGAATAAGTTGTAGCTACTAGCTAGGAGCCTTGTTAGTTTAATCTATTTCTCATTAGAATTGAGACCCTTCATACTAGTCATCATCATAGACAGAAAGGTAGATTTGAACTTACCCATCGAACAAGATGTAGTTCTTCACTTTTCCTTGTCAAATCTACGGCTCTTCTTCCAGTAATGAGTTCCAACAACACGACCCCATAACTGTAGATGTCTGACTTTACAGTTAACCTACCGGTCTTCTGATACTCAGGTGCACAATATCCAAGTGTTCCCATTACTCTCGATGTTACGTGTGTCTTATCCCCAACTGGACCAAGCTTGGCTAGCCCGAAATCTGATAGTTTCGCATTAAAATCCTGATCGAGCAGTATGTTAGAGGACTTTAAGTCACGATAGATAACTGGTGGATTGTTTGTCTCGTGCAAGTATTCTAGGCCTTGTGCAGCATGCATGGCCACTTTCATTCTTGTCGACCAATCAAGCGGTCTCTTTCCAGGTGGAAGATCTGCGAATTTGAAATCGGCAATGCATCAGATGAGCTACTTGCCCCTGATGCACACATAATACATGTGTGCATGATGGGTAGGTTCTGTAAAATGTTAAACTGGACTCATCAAAATGGGCAAGTTTTGGTACCTGTAGGTTTGACTGACCATTTTTAAAGACAGAAGAAAAATGGTGGATTAAACATTCTCACATATTAATGTCTTTTTCGCTAAACAATTTAGGAGGCTGTACAACTAAAGTTCATCTGACGTGTCTTTCGACATATTTGACCTATCTTTCGACAAGCACAGTTCAACTTCATAAGTAAGTTGGTCTTATTTGGTTCGTCGAATATATGATTAAGGAATATAGTGTAGTACCTAGAAGATGGTTTTCCAAAGAACCAGAAGACATGTACTCGTATACAAGCAGTCTTTGATCTCCATCTGCGCAATATCCAACTAGATTTACTAGATGCGGATGACAAAGATGGCTCAACATCATAACCTCTACAATAAATTCTCCGTTTCCTTGTTTCCCATCACGGTTTAGTTGCTTCACAGCTACAACCTGGACAAGAAAAAACATATCTTGTAAGATATATATTATTACCAGGGTAGCATAAGGCTGTGTTCTATATACATTTGAAGGTCAGTAAATCACCTCGCCGGTCTTTTCAAGCTTTCCCTTGTAAACTCGCCCAAATCCACCTTCCCCAAGAAGACATTCTTCCTTAAAGTTATTTGTCGCCATAGCTAGTTCCCTGAAGCTGAAGTTTTTTGCTGCCACATTGTTGTTGACATGATTTTTAATGTTAGTCCTGTATTTCTTAGCTTCATTACGGGCCCTTTTAGGGGAAACAACATCATGCTCTTGCGTTTCAGATGTTACCCTTTTCTTGTTCTCTGCACGGTAAGACAACGAGCAATTTACAACTTTCTTTAGAGCATGGTGATACATAATGATGATATGATATCAGTATGATTCCTGTTAAGGAAAATGATACTTACTAGATGGAATAACAGGTACACAATGGATTTTCGCTTTTCCTTTTCTCAGCCATTTACATCGTTTCTTCCCTTTTATCTGAAAACGCAAAAATATTTTCATGCTTCGTGTCTTTCCTTGTGTCGAATTTTTCTTTGGTCTTTTGGGGAAACATGAAGACCATTTCATGTTTCGTCTCTTTGTTCGCTTCTTGTCTTTCTCTGATCCTTTTGAATATTGTATCTGAAAACATGAAAAACAACTGATGTTTCGGGCCTTTCCTTGTGTAGAATCTTTTCTTTGAAAACACGAAAAGCACATCATCTTTCGCGTGTTTCCTTTGGTAGAATCTTGGGCCTGGAAACACGAAAAACAATTCAGCTCTTGCATCTTTCTGTCTGACAAATCATTTTTCTCATTTTCTGAATCATGTGTCCTAAAACACGGGAAACAGTTCATTTTTCGTGTCTTTCCTTCTCGTGCCTGAAAACACGAAAAACAGTTCATGTTTCGTTTCTTCCCGTCGGCTGACCGTTGTGTCTTGAAACACGAAAAGCAATTCATGTATCGTTTGTTTCCATCTACTGGAAAACAAGAAAAAGTGCTCATGTTACATTTCATTCCTTCTTTAGGAAAACACGGGAAACAATTCCTGTTTCCATTCTCATCTTGTCTCGGGAAACACGAGAAACAACCCATGGTTCGTTACGGAAATAACCCAAGAACACCTTGAGGAGATATGATGAATTCCCTTTGTTTTATCACCCCAAATGTTGAAACCCCAAAACAAGTTATGCCAAAATATAGAAAGATATTGAGGCTGGAAACCAAATGTCTTGACTAGAATATTATCAAGATTTTCATGTAGACTTTGGCCCAATAGTTGAGTTTTCTGTTTGATGTGTTCGAACACAAAAAGAATATCAATTGTATATATGTTCCAAGAAGGAAACAAAGGTGTCAATAAACCTTTTGGTTGATCTACAAAGTGTCATGTGTCTCCCATTTTGGGAGACAATGGGAGAGAAAAGGTGGGAAGGGACAATATTTGTGTCAAAATGTTCTCCAAAGGAAGTGGATTGAAACTAATGAGATAATTTGAAGGAAAATGCATAAAGAAAGGAGAGAAAAAGGTGTGATTAATTAGTGGTATTGTCTTCTATCTAAAAGTTAAGAATCATCTACTTGGTTAATTGTGAGTCTAATATGTATCCTTTTTTGTTATTATACATAGTTAAAAGTTTGGCCTTAACGGTATAATTATGGAAGTATTTGTATCAACTATTAAAGCGATTATGTTCTAGTGGTGGTAGTTTTTATGGAAACATGCATGAACGATATATTGTTTAACTCGAGTCAAATCAATAAGACTATAAATATTCTGAAAGAGGCTATACTGACTGAAAAAACCATTCAAATATTCAAAAAAGAAGTTACAGTTGGTCAAATGATATGACCAAGTGACATGTAAAAAAACGAACACTGAAGTATTTCATTCCATAGTTATATTGTCATTGTTGTGGATTTTTAGTTGATGTAGTAAACGTAATATCTCTTGGCATCTTTGGTTTTGTAGCCCTATTCACTTGATTGTAATTTTTTTTCGGCGTTTTGCCAAAGTTATATAAAAAATAGTGCCGTAAAAAGCTTCTTTACACCAGTTTGCCAATGCGTTTTGAATAGGGATTCCTAGTAATGTAGTTGGAGTCGAGGACGAAACCAAGACTTATTGTGAGTAGTCGTTATTTGTTCAATATCGATATCAATACACACAAATACGCATAGCATATTTGACTAACAATACAAAATTGTGACTCACTAAAGATAGACAACTTTGGAAGCTAAATACGTAGATTAGCAACACCTACATTTGCAAATTCTCTGCTTTTGTCACTTTATAGTAATCTATATCTATATTCTATTATAAAACAAACTACCTTCCCCTCTTTTCAACTTTCTATCTTTTAAGTACCCAAAATACCTTTAATTTTCAACACATCCTCTACTCATATACTAAATCTACCCAAAATATCCCTAAAATATTTTGATTATTTTCCAACCATATTTATCCAAACTATCTTCTCATTTATTCATTAATCTAAATACTTCCACCTAATATCTCTATAATACTTTTAATAAAACTATTTACAAAAGATACATCCCTTAATCATAAAATAACTACACTACCATTTACATCAATTACTTTTAGATTAATAACCACATCGTTACCACCACCACCACCACCCGTTGCCGTCACCGTCGCCGCATTGCTCGGGTACCCATCTCGTTTCATAAAATGAAGATAGGAGTGACTAGCGAGTGTCTTTAATTTTGGAAGCTAAATACGTAGATTAGCAACACTTACATTGGCAAATTCTCTGCTTTTGTCACTTTATAGTAATTTTATATGCGTCCCGATATAATTTTGGTGGTTTTATATGCAGGGTTGTATTCACATGGATCCTTAAAAAATGGTGGAGACCAAGGGACTAATCTAAGCCCTTGGATCAAACAATCATCAAAATCCAATCAAACATGATTGGTTACTCCGGTGAATTACTCCGGCGACATTGTCCAATCATATTTGATTGGTCAAGCCAATCAAGCTTGATTGGTTACTCCGGTGAATTACTCCGGCGACATTGTCCAATCATATTTGATTGGTCAAGCCAAATCAAGCTTGATTGGTAATCACTAAGACACTAACGCCGTCGAATCTTCTCCGGCGACTTCTCCGGCTAATCAATTTCGTTTTCGGGTGGATACGGAACGGGCCAGAGGCCCTTATCCGTTCTAAACTGACCGTCAAGGGACGCATATGGGAATGGTATGGATTTGATGGGCGGCGATCCAAGAGATGGTGGAATGTGATTTTTCCGGCGACACTGTGATTTTTCCGGCGAGCTCGAAAACAGTGTTTATTGGCTAGGGTTTGTGCGGAATGTGTTTCTGAGTGATTTGGTACAAGTTTCATGCATTAATTCGAAGAAACAACAAAGCTATAGTGTTTTTAATTTTTCCGGTGAGTTTATCAAGTTTTCCGGCGAGTATAGATCGGATTAATTTCTGGTCAGGGTTTGTTCGCGGTGTGATTGTGAGTGTTTTGGTGTAAGTGTGATGTTCTAATTCGAAGGAACGAAGGTTTTATCGGCGTTTGAAGTTTTCCGGCGAAGTTGTGTGTGTGTGTGTGTTTTCCGTCGCCGGAAGAGGAGAGAGTCACTGGTGGTGGTGGTGGTTGCCGTCGCCGGAAGAGGAGAGAGTTGCCGGAGAGTCACCGGAGAGTGTGTTGATGGTGGTGGTCAGAAAGTGTGTGTTATGTGTGTGTGTGTGTGTGTGTGTGTCTGGGAAGAAATGACGGGAGGAAGGAGGGAGGGAATGAATTTGATGTGAGATCTAAGCCATTGGATGAAATAAAATCAAGGGCTAGGATTTAGCCTTTAGTTTCCAAGCAAATAAGAGGATCCAAATGAACAAACTCCTTTATATGCATATAAAAAATTATTAAATTGAGAGGTAGATTTTTTATATGTATCGTATTTTTATACATGTTATTGACAGCCTCCGGATTGTGATTAGCAAAATCAATATTGTAACAATTTTTCACTTTAACTAGCTAGGATATTTATGAAGGTAAACGTATAATATTTCAAATATTGAAATTTAAAACTTCAAAAGAAATGGATCTAATATTTCTACATACAAAAGATATAGTTTTTTAATTAACCGCGAATTTGGGCTTAAAAAAAAACCATTAAAATAAAACTAGAATCATACTCGTGTAGTTCTCAAAAAAATTTAAATTCTAGAGTAAATTAATTTTGATTTTTTTTTTGAAACTTCAATTAATACGTACATGTGACAAAAGGTTGTGATAATTTTAGATTATCTAACACATGAGTATATAAAACGTGCAATAATTATTTTTTTTGAAATACTTGAAGATGGAAATGGTAAAGTAATGGGTATTAATTCAAATATTAAGACACAAGTCAAATTACCAATATAAAAACTTAACGGGTTTGGGTCATGTTTTGGTATTAAGTCAAATCCGTGGAATAATCGAATAACAACAAATCCAAACCCAATTACCCATCCCAAAATTGCGATCTGCTTTATTGTTATACACGTTCTTTAATATGACAGGACTAGTGCTACTATTAATTAATATTAATGTTTACCGTAAGTCAAACTTTTTTTTTGAAACGTTTATTTATTAAAGTAAACTAATAATAAATTTAAAGCCAAAAAGTTAATCACACACCTAAAACTAAAATTAGGGTTCATCCAAGAAGTTCTGATCTTAATTTTAATTTTATCCTTGTATCTTAAAAGTATAGATAGATACACTGAACCATTAAATGGTTTAATAGCAAGAACGTGACAAAAAAGTCTCAGTTTCTAATATTATTATCTTAGATATATTTGAGGGTAATTACATAAATTTTCATAATTAACGATTATAAAATAAATTATAATAAACTAAATTTGTAATTAAATTTATCTGGGTTCGAGTTACACTTTTCACCTTTATGAGAGTGGATTAATAGAGGGTTTTTTAAGAGTTATGGGTTTCATCCCAGACATTTGGTGTAAACTAAGAGTAGGATTATAATAATATATCGTTAAAAAAAAGGAGAATTATATAAGAAGGAAATTTCTGACTAATTAGATAAAGAATTATAAATAACAAACTAATAAGGATATATATCAAAGGTATTTCAATATTAAGTTGTCAAGACACCATCCATTTTAAAATATGTTGTAAAAATAATAAAAATAGATATAAACATGAATGTTCGTCTTGAAACACCTAAAAATGTTCGTCTTGAAACACCTAAAAATGGTATATTTTGAAAACAAAACACACTAACATTTGTTTGATGATTCAACTTTGATATGGCGAATGAAATTCATTTAATAATTTTTGTGTATATGAACGATCATGCATGATGATGATGAGGGAAGACCATTAATTGAACACAACACAAACTAAACAGTAAAACACGACCATATATACATGTAATTAAAGTTGATTGTATATATTTCTTAATTACGACCACTAAAAACAATTACTAAAATGATCATATCAATATACCATTAATTCTTCAGTATTCAAGCTAGATACTTCTCAATATTTCTTGACTTCGAATTGGCACAAGTACTTCTTGTGTTCAACCAACCAAATTATTTGAAATAGGGTTTGGTCCAGATGGAACTTCATGAGCTTCGGCTTCAAATTCCGCTCTAGTTCTTGAACGCGCCAAAGACGTTGGATTTGCATCTTCAGCTCTTTTAGAGTGTTCAAGATCCATTGAAAAAGAAGAAGTAACAAGAGTCCTTGAGAGTAATGGAGGTGTCATGGAAGCCATGATAAAAAAGATGACAAGTAGAACAAAAAAGAAATGTGAAGAAATGTTGAATTTAGCCATGAAAAAAATAACCACACACCAAGAAACCTTAAAAGATCAATTCCCATTAACCAATAAACAATCTTGATATAGAAAAAGTAGATAAAAAGGAGTTCCTCAAATTCAACACATATTTGTTGAGATACAAACAACAAAAGTATTTATAGGACAAGGAAAATCACTGTCGATTTGACTTTTTGACTGTGGTACATATTTATAGTTATAGATTAGTTGTTTCATTAAAAAGTATTAATAAATGGTGATAACTTATATGATGTAATATCATCTAGTTATATAATTTTTTCCTCACATACATTAAAATTCATGGAGCTATTTATCATGTGTGAAAATTGATGTGAGTATATACCATCATTATATTAACATCATATAACATTTTTTCCTTGCTTTAAAAAAAAAACATTTTTCTCTTAATAAATAAATCCGTTGTTTGTAAGACTACGCAATTAATGGAGAGTTGCATTGATGTGGGTTGTTATCAATGCTATAGAAAGGCTTTTTTTCTTTCTTGTGTTAGATGACAAATTTTATTTTGTTATAGTAAAGCTGTAATTGTTAGGACCAGTTTACTGGTAAACTGGCCAGTCTCCAGTTGCACCTGGAGACCCAGTGAAACTGTCCAGTGAACTGGAGACCCAGATGATTTGTCCAGAAATATATTGAAGTCCAGTTGCACCGTACAGTCAACGCAACTGAAAACTTCCTCCAGTTGAGAACTGACCAGTTGAAGAATCATTCCAGTTGAAGTCGAAGACAACAAATGGAAGATAGAGAATGACAATGGCAGCGAAGCCCAATTGACATTCTAGTCAGTTACAAACTGGAGACCATCAGTGGAAAGCTCTTACAAAGCTTTACACTGATTACGAGGAATTGACTTTTGTGCTTTATGTCCTTTTACCCGGATAATAAGCCTTATCTTATTATTTAAGTAATAAAAGGTACATAAAGCTGGTTGAATAAAGTTGCTTTATACTGCAACTTTACACTGCATTTTAAGGAATTAAATGCTATTCCTTAAATGCTCTCAACCACATTTGTACGGCCAAAGTTAACATCCCAATGTTAACTTTGCCTATAAATACAAGTCATTGCACAACAAGAATATCACTTCTTCGAATACACTTCGATAGATTTCACACTTTGCATACCTGCAATATTCTTGGTGAACTTGTGCAATATTCTCTCAATCGCTAAAAGGAACATTTCACAACTTTAAGTGTTTCGATTGTTTAGAGAAGTTCCGAGTGTAGATCAATTGTAGTTCATAGGTTGTTAGGATATTTACATTCTTGTATTATCTTGGTTCCGCAACAACCTTGTAATTTATTTAACATCAATAAATAAATTACACTTGAAAATTACATATTGTCTCATCAATTTATCTTACAAGTTATTTGTATTATTGCATTGTTCTTTACTTATTGTCACTTAATAAGTAATCTATCTAGAACTTGGTATATACACACTGCAACTGGTCGTCTCCAGTTCAGTGCATATATTGCAAAGTAACTCCACCATCGACATAGAGGTGTCTTCAGTAGTACCATCTATTGAGTTGGGACTTACAGTAATGCATATAACCATGGTAATCAAATTTAGTTTTTAGATAAAGACAATGATAATCATATTATATATACTAGATTTTAGATTAAATACCTATTATTTTTTTAACGATAAAGTTGGACTCAGCGACATGTCTCTTCATATACCCAACTCCAATTTTAGAGGAAACCCATGGTGGAAAAACTTCTGTCTTCATTCCTAAGAGCATTTTGCTCACACTAGAATTTGAACCCAATGTGTCATTGTGTGTGGGTGTGACTTGAGAGGGGGTTATTTTGTATACACGTAATATCTGGGGTCGCCGAATAGTTTTCATGATACCTACAAGCTTAAAAATTATACTACAAAATTAAATTATACTAATCTGGGGTTGCCAATTACCTTTAAATTAAATAGATACATAAAAATAGTACTAGAAATATAGAGCTTTATAGATATTGTGGGGTTGTCATGGTCACCCGTGGCCACCACATAGCTCCGCCACTGATCTTATAATACTCCATGTGAAATAATAGCTTGCGTTAGAATCAATGTTTGTGAGTTATTTTTTTTTTTTGAACGATAAAGTTAGACTCAGCAACATGTCTCTTCATATACCCAACTCCAATTTTAGAGGAAACCCATGGTGGAAAAACTTCTGTCTTCATTCCTAAGAGCATTTTGCTCACACTAGAATTTGAACCCAATGTGTCATTGTGTGTGGGTGTGACTTGAGAGGGGGTTATTTTGTATACACGTAATATCTGGGGTCGCCGAATAGTTTTCATGATACCTACAAGCTTAAAAATATACATAAAAATAGTACTAGAAATATAGAGCTTTATAGATATTGTGGGGTTGTCATGGTCACCCGTGGCCACCACATAGCTCCGCCACTGATCTTATAATACTCCATGTGAAATAATAGCTTGCGTTAGAATCAATGTTTGTGAGTTATTTTTTTTTTTTGAACGATAAAGTTAGACTCAGCAACATGTCTCTTCATATACCCAACTCCAATTTTAGAGGAAACCCATGGTGGAAAAACTTCTGTCTTCATTCCTAAGAGCATTTTGCTCACACTAGAATTTGAACCCAATGTGTCATTGTGTGTGAGTGTGACTTGAGAGTTGAGAGGGGGTTATTTTGTATACGCGTAATATTAACTAAACTGAGTTATAAGAGTCCAATTTTGAATTATGTAACATTGTGATTGACCATTTTTTTTAGAACGGCAATATATTAAAATAAAAGGCCACCAGCAAAGTACTAGAAAGCCCAAAAGTACAAGAGTACAAATAAATTACAAATATAAGCCCCAAAGGAACACGACAAAACTACGGAACAAGGAGAGGGCAGTGAAGCCATTCGACCCAAGAAATTCGTTTCTTTTTGCATCTACACGAGTACCACATATATGACTGGGTAACAATGAGATCATACAGAAACTCCTTGCGATGCTTCCTGTTGTTGAAAACCTCCTCATTTCTATATTTCCAGATCGACCACCATACACAATATATTATAGCCTCAATAATATCTTTCTTATCCTTAGAGACATGCATGTTATCGATATAAGTGATGATATCGGTAGGACCATGCAGAGGAATAGGCGCAATTTGGAGCCATTTAGAAACTAAACTCCATAATCTTGAAGCAACCCCACATTGTCCAAAAATATGATTGCAATTTTCTACCGAGTTTCCACATAATGGACAAAGAGAAGATGGAATATCCACCCCTTTATTAACCAAATTAATACGGGTGGGAATTCTATTTATAAGGATTCTCCAAACAAGAACGTTGACCTTGCGAGGTACCAACTTACTCCATCTAGTCACTCCGTGTTTCATTAGAATATAAGGTGAGATAAGATTAAAAAACTTGAAATTATGTCTAAAAATTCAAACACTAATTTTTTATCATGAGTAAATGATAATAAATAATAAAGGTTAAGTTTTACAAAACCTTTTCGGAATTATAACCCCGGTAGCATTATTTGTGAATTGAACTCACCTAAATTAAAAGAGAAAATTGAAGGATAAATTTTGACAGTAATATCACATAAGTTGGTTAAGTTACTTGAGTTTTATTTATTATTATGTGGGAGTTCAAATCTTGTTAAGTGTAAATTTGATATTCATTAATTTCCCGGAGTCAAAGTGAGGTTTCTTTTAAATGTTTATCCAGTTAAAATGAAACAAAACTCAATTAAAAAATTAACTATTATTGCTGAATGGGTGATGGGTCTTCATTTTTTAATAAAGTTTTGTTAATGACAATGTTGGCTGTAAATATAAATTATTTAGGTGCATTAAAATTTGTATTTTGTTATTCGAAAATCCAAAGGAACGTTTTTTGTTATATAAGGTATGTAAGATATTAATAACAATTCTCATGACTGTCATTATTATTTTCCTTTTAAATAATAAAAACATGTGCTATTCCATAGTAAAAGAGTTAAAGATAAATTTTCAATTAAAAGCAAGACCTTATGATATGAAAAAGTCAAATCTTAAAATCCAGATTCCAGATAATTAATTTACATGTTAAAAGTCAAACTACATGGTTCACTTTAACATATCCTCTCTTATCTTTTAGTTATATCGATAGATATAATTTATTATTTATTATAAAGTAAGTTAGTTACATGGTTCAATTATTAACTTTCATAGGAAATTGATCTCAATCTCTGCCGAGAGAGGGAGAGATGTTCAAGTTAACTTTGACCTTAAATATATCATTTTGTGTTATATAAAACTTGATAAAAGTTATACCATCAAAAAACACGTCTAAAACACAATCAATTCATATAACTTTCATCAAGTATTATCTAACACAAATAAAATTATTTAAGGTCAAAGTTGCAAATGTTAGACTTTGAAAATTAAAAACATGACACTTCTAGTGGGACGGAGGGAGTAATTATTTAGAATCATTTTACTATTTTAGCTCTTTGAATTTTGATCAAAGATATTGGTAATTACACCACAAACTTTAACATGACATAGCTTTAGGATAGACCAAGGATTTTTTTTAAAAAAGTTTGTTAATAACAAACACTTTATACTTTTTTTTTAATATACATATATACATGAGGGCTTAAACATAGAACAAACTAGACGACAGTGCCGGCTTAAGCTTTTTGGGGGCCTTAAGCAAGATCGAATTTTGGGGCCTAGTTAATTAACATACAATCGTCATTAATATCAAATAGCTTAACAAAAGCAAAACACACTATCTAACACTTTAGAGTACAATCAAGACAAGCAAGAATCCAGTAGTAGAAGAGACAGTTAAGAGATTACAGAAGGCGAGAGGAAAGCAAGAGATTAGAAAAGCAAGAAATAAGGAATTGAAAATGAGAGATAATCAACATATCTTCTATAGATTTGAATGCCATGTGAATATGTGATTATGAGCCGTATGGAATCTTTGAATTTGTAGGTGATTAATGGAACTTATATTTTCAAGAAACAAACGTGATGATGGTTGAAAAACTTCACATAGATAAAGGAACGGTGTTTTGTTAGATGAAGGAAACCCTAAATATAAAATATTAATCCATGAATTAAATTAGTATACTCTTAGCCTAACGTATTATAATTTTGGGGGCCTTAATAGTTGATGGGCCTTAGGCTTGTGTCTAACCCAATACTACTATTGGGCCGGCCCTGCTAGACAATCGTACAAAGTCTGATTTTTAGAGGAAACGGATTTTTAGATTATATTATACTAGATTAAACCCATGCGTTGCATGGTAAATAGTCGTTACAAAAATCTGTTAAAAATAAATAATGAATCTTTCAAATTTAAAATTATAAGACTATAATATTTTAGCAACAATATATTCAAATATAAACTTATTTATCAACCATATAATCAATGGACTTGTTTTTTTAATAGTGTCTAAATAATGTAACCATGTAGCAACAAATGAAATCAAAAAATAAAATATACTTCATAAATGAATCATCAACATAAGATAAATTTCAATGCATAAAACAAAAAATGAAAGGGTTGATTTCAAAAAATTAATATTTTATTGGATTCAATATAAAGTGATTGCAAAAATATTGGCTAATAGACTTGCAAAAGTGGTAGACTCTGTGGTAAGTACATCTCAATCTGCTTTCATAAAGGGTAGAAATATTCTTGATGGCCCTCTAGTTCTTAATGAAATAGTTGAGTGGTCTAAAAAGAAGAAAAAGAAAGCTATGTTTTTGAAGCTAGATATTGCCAAAGCATACGACTCTTTAAATTGGGATTTTTTGCTATTAGTAATGTCTTTCATGGGTTTTGGACGTCGATGGATAAATTGGATTTCAGGTTGTCTTTTTTCCACTCGCTCTTCTATTCTCATCAATGGCAGCCCTACTAAAGAATTCAAGATCGAAAGAGGTCTCCGTCAGGGGGATCCAATGGCCCCGTTTCTGTTTATTTTAGCTATGGAGGGACTTCATGTAGCCATAGAAGATATGAAGGAAGCTGGTCTAATTCGTGGACTACAAATTGGTAATATTGCTATTTCACACTTGATATACGCTGACGATGTTCTATTTATGGGGGAATGGTCTGAGGAGAATCTCATCATTGTTAAGTCGACTTTTGATTGCTTTTATTTGGCTTCTGGTTTACGATTGAATATTCATAAGTCCAAATTGTTTGGGGTTAATGTATCTGGATCAGCCATTGATCACTTTGCACGGGTTGTGGGTTGTGGTCGGGATTCTTTCCCATTTGTCTATTTAGGTATCCCGGTTGGTGCGAACATGGGAAGAATTGAATCATGGAGGCCAATGATTGAGAAATTCAAGAAGAGGTTGTCGAAATGGAAGGCTAGCCTTCTATCTATTGGAGGGAGGTCTATTCTTATCTCTTCGGTTTTGGGGACGTTGGGGACTCATTTCATGTCATTGTTTCGACTACCAGTGGCTGTAAAGAAAACACTTGAATCACTACGTGCGAGATTTTTTTGGGGTGGTAACGAAGACTCTAAGAAAATGCACTGGGTCAAATGGGAGCAATATTAGCAAATAAAGATCAAGGAGGTTTGGGGGGGGGGGGGGGGGGTTGGAATTGGTTCGTTAGACGCTTTTAATCGTGGGCTATTATATAAGTGGCGGTGGCGATACTTCAACTCCCCGAATGCCTTGTGGGTGAAAGTCCTAGACAACATTCATAAACCTACATGTTTCAATTCTTGGATGTCAAATGGTTCTACCAAATTTGGCATTTGGCATGCAATTTCTAAAGTGGCAGTGGACTTGAATGCTTCTGATATTATTCCTTTGCAAGCTATAATGAAGAAAGTTGGAAAAGGTGATAAAACTAGTTTTTGGCATGAAAACTGGATTGGAAATTCAGCACTCTCTGCAAGGTTTCCAAGATTGTTTAGGTTGGAAAACTCCCGAAATTGCCTAATTTCTGATCGATGGGTCCAGGGTCAATTTGTAGGTAACTGGCGCAGGCAGATTAGAGGCGGAGTGGAGGAGTGTGAGCTGACAAGTTTGTTATCTTTGTTAAGTTCTGTCTCACTTGGCGAGAGACCTGACCGATGGGTGTGGTCCTTGGAAGGTATGGAAGATTTCACCGTTAAAGGAATTCGCACGATTATTGATGAAAATGAGTTGCCGAATAGTAATGTCTTAACTAGATGGAACAAATATGCACCACGTAAAGTGAATTTCCATGTATGGAGATTGTTACTTGACTCCATCCCTACAAGGTTTAATTTATCCAACAGGGGCATCGATATGCCATCTATCTTATGTCCTCTATGTGCAAAAGAAATAGAATCGACCAGCCATGTTTTGTTAACTTGCGAGATTGCCCGTACTATTTGGTTAAAAGTTTTGAAATGGCTCAACTTGGATACTGTTCTTCCAACTTCGCCCGCAAGTTTGTTATATTGGATTGATGCTCTTCGGATTCCCATGGCTAAGAAGATTGTTATTGAAGTAATTGTTTTTTGCGGAATGTGGGTCATTTGGAAGTATCGAAACGATGAAGTTTTTTCGCCCGGAAAGCTGAGGAAGGAATTTCTGTTTGAGTCTATTGTATCTTACTCTTATTTTTGGTACTCGAATCGATGTAATAAATGTAGTATCTCACGGAACGAGTGGTTTCAAAACCCTCTATTGGTAATGTAACTCTTTTCATTTTGCTAACGGTTGAATCCTCAACCTGTTAGTGTTTTTAATAAATTGCCGTTCGAAAAAAAATAATATTAAATACTTAAAAGATATATGTATATGTAAATAAATTTATAACAGAATGAATATCTATTGTTAACATTAAATATTAAAATATTAAATTGAATTGTATATAAACCTTTGCCTAGATAACTATATCTCTGCCAATAGTCTATATCTTAAAATCTTATCTTATAGGATATACGTACATTTAAAAAAATAACATAATAGATATCTAACATTAATATAAAATATTAAATTAAATTTTAAAATAACACCAAAACTAAAATTTTAACAATTTGACACATAGGTAAAAATCTTACTTGTCATCTAAAAAAGGTTGTCACATAAGCATTTTCATATCTTCTCTTAGTTATATAGAGAGATACTTGTATATGTTATGTGTTATATAGCATTTTTACCTTTAATAATTAGTTATGAGCATTCTAAAAGATGTCAGGTACGCGTTATTTTTGGCTTTTAGGTTGCCGGGTTAAATTCGTTGTTTTTATCTTAAAAGTTTTTTTTCTTTTCTTAACTCTTGCCCAAAAGTTCTTAGAGCCGGCTGGCCATATATATATATAGGGTGAGGATCCTGGAAGAAGGTGTCTTAAGGAGAGAAGGGAGAGAAGGTCCTATGGGCCAATCAAAACGCGACATGTGTCAAAATAAAAAATTGCGCGGTGGCATAATCGTAAATAAATTAAACTTTTGTGAAGCTTGGTCAGCTTAGGTTCTGGGTCAGCTTGGGTTGAGTCAGCTTGGTCAGCTGGGTTGGGTCAGCTTGGGGTTGGGTTGGGTCAGCTTGGGGTTGGGTTAGGTCAGCTTTGGGGTTGGGTTGGGTCAGCTTGTGTAACATCCCAAACTTTTTATTTAACAGTTGACTAGTGTCGTTAAGTCAACATAATGTGTCGTTAAGTCTATATTAGATTTAATGCTTATATGTAGTAATTGTGTGATTTGTGTGAGGCTTGAAAACCTAAATGTATAATGAAGTATATATGTGTGTAAAATGTAGTTAAATGCCTATGTAGTGGTATTTAAAGAAGTAATCATGTTATATATGGTCCATATGGTAGTTTTTGACTAGTTATGAGATGTTTGGAAGTCTAGGGATCAATTTTGACATGTGGTGAAAGTAAAAAACGGGATTAGGGTCTTTGAGGGAGTCATTAGTTCATCATTGGCAGCCATATTAGTTTTCTCTCAAGCCCTAACCACCCTTTGATCCCTTACCAAGTTACTAAGCCGAAAATCCTTCAAAAGTGCGATTTAGGAGTGATTGATTGAGTATTTCGCATCCCCATTGTGATCTTCATGTAACACCCCAAGCCGGAGCTCGAAATGTCACGGAAATCATACAGCACCCGGTGGAATTACAATAGAACAAACTAAATGCAATTAACGATTCGGTGAATCCAAAACATAGCAAAACAAGTAACAAAATACAACAGGAGCAAATAGCCATCAACGTTAACATAACACATCCAAAGATGGCAAACGATCCTAAGTATAATGCAAAATGAGGGTCAATGAATCCTTGATCCATGAGTCCAGTCCGGGTAAGACAGCAAGCAAGCAACTAAACACCACGTCCGGGGAGTACCTGATTACCTGAAAAGTGTACTAAGCATAGTCAACACAAGGTTGGTGAGTTCGTAGTATGGTCCATAAAGAACCACCAACAATAATCACAATATATGAGTAGAGGCTAGGCATGACTTACAGCGAGCCTCTAAGCAACACAATATCGTCCAACAACAGGATTACACAAGACAAATAAGGGTGAAATGAGAATGCACGAATGATGTATGAGTCAATGTAAGTGCCAAATGCATGAATAAGCCAACATGCCTATCCTATGCGTGAACGCAGTCACCAATGCAACGATACCCTTCCGTCATAACAATGAACAAGGCTGTATCTCAAAAACATCGAGATATATATGTCTATATACTCGGGGTCAGGAACTACATCCCTAACGGGTGCATACATCTATGCACCAGGATGTCGGCAATCCCCTGCCGAGGGCTCATCAACAATGTATGCAATGCTTACAATCAAATGTAAATGCATGCTCATGAACCAACAATCAATGTACCATGAACCTGTGCCACCAATCAATATGCCTCAAACATAACCCAACAATCCAAATACGACAACCGTAAGCCAACGATCAATAATCAACAAAGTGAACCACTAGTCACAATATAAACCAACTATACGTACATACACTTCAGAGGATTCTACTTTCTTCAAGTCCCAGATGCTTATGTATAGGGTCACCCGCAGCCTTCCCACCACATCTAAACCCAAAGGAAGGCATAACCGACTTCCATGTATGTACGTCTATCCTAATGTATAAGTAATACTTAACGAAAACACAACCCAAGTCAATCAAACGAAAGATACGTCACATCAATCCAACAATCAAGTCAAACAAACAATACATCAATAAATACAAGTAAACACGCCAGGTTTACACTTTTCAGCCCGAATCCCAAGCGGGTAGGGAGATACGAAACTCACCTCGATTGGTTATGAAAGCTAAGATCGATATAAAGTTAGGTTATCTCCGAACGAAGTTCACCTCGCGTCCAACACCTAATTATGGATCATATACATTCTTATCAACACACATAAACACAATACGAAATTTTTGAATAAACGGCAAAACCCTAATTAGGGTTCCAAAGTGCTTTCCGACGTTAAATGACTTCTACGACTCTTAAACGGTGTTATATAAGATAAGAAGTGAATTAGATTAAGACTCGGCGTAAAACGGTCTAGAAGGTCAAACTAGGTCAAACAAGGAACATTTTAGAAAACAACTGCCGTAACTTACGGCCAACAGGGGCGTAGGTTACGGCGGTCAGAATTAAACAGGCGTAAGGTACGGTGGCAAGGGGCGTAAGCTACGCTAGGCAAAGTCTGGATGGGCGTAAGGTACGGTCAACAGGGGCGTAACCTACGGCCCTCTAGAAAATACATTTTTGGCGTAAAAGTTGGCGTAGACAGAAGCATTTTGGCGTAAGGTCCAATTTAAAGATGGGGATAAGCGTAAGCTACGGCCCAAACGGGCGTAGCCTACGCCCAAGGAAAAACAACTAGCGTAACCTACGGCCCCAAGGGGCGTAGGTTACGCCCCATACTGGGCAGCAACTACACCAGCAGCATCAAGTGCAGAAAAACGAACCCAAAACCCCAAATTCAACCCAAACCACACCAAAACGATTTGTAACCCATTTTGAAGCATAACTAAACATCAATGACCATATATACACATAACCCAACCCACAATTTCGACCAAAACATCAAAATCACTCATGAATCATTCAAACCCTAACCCTAC
>CM067173.1:100782852-100805929 GCA_034093135.1 Erigeron breviscapus | reverse complement strand
AAGAGCTCATTTTGTAGCAAAGTGTTTGACATGTGCGTGTGAAAACGGACCATAAAAAGCCGTATGGTTTGTTGCATCAATTAGACGTTCCCGAGTGGAAATGGGATCATATCACGATGGACTTTGTAACGAAGCTACCGAAAACACCGAAAGGGAATGATATGATTTGGGTGATTGTAGATAGATTGACGAAGAGTGCTCATTTTCTAGCTACCCGACAAGATGTGCCTTTAACGAAGATGGCAAAGATGTACATTGATGAAGTAGTTGCGAAACATGGAGTTCCTTTATCTATTGTTTCGGATCGAGACTCGAGGTTTGTGTCAAACTTTTGGAAGGGTCTTCAACGGGAGTGGGGTAGTAGAATAAATTTGAGTACCGCCTATCATCCCCAAACCGATGGGCAAAGTGAGAGAACCATTCAAACCTTGGAGGATATGTTGAGAACGTGTGTACTTGAATACGGTGGAGCATGGGATGAACACTTGAAGTTGATTGAATTTGCTTATAATAATAGTCACCATGCAAGTATTGGAATGCCACCCATTTGAAATGTTATATGGAAGGAGATGTAGGACTCCAAGTTGTTGGATGGAGCCCGGTGAAAAGCAGTTGACCGGTCCCGAAATTATTGAAATTACCTCTGAAAAGGGTAATGTAGCTAAAGAAGCCTTACGTGTGGCAAGAGAAAGGCAGAAAACATATGCAGATAAGAAAAGGAGACCGATTGAGTTTAATGTTGGGGATTTAGTGATGCTGAAAGTATCACCTTGGAAAGGAGTTATCCGATTTGGAAGGAAGGGAAAGTTGAGTCCACGTTTCATTGGACCTTTTAAAGTGGTGAAGCGCATTAAAGATGTGGCATATCAGTTGGAATTACCTCCAGAATTGGATGGAATTCACAACACCTTCCATGTATCCTACTTGAGGAAATGTTTAGCTGAGGAGTCGAGTGTGATTCCTATTAAAGACGTGAGTATTGACCCAATGAAGAGAATAGTAGACGAACCGTAGCGATACTTGGAAGAAAGCAAAAGAAGTTACGCCGAAAAGTGATTGAACTTGTCTTGATAAAGTGGAAGCATAATCATGGAGAAAGCGTGACTTGGGAAACTGAAGCAGTAATGAAGGAGAAATATCCCGAGTTGTTCCTATCTGATGAGATTCCGGGGACGGAATCCTCTTAAGGGGGAGGTATCTGTAACATCCCGAACTTTTATTTAATGTTTGACTAATGCCGTTAAGTCAATTTGTGTGTGTCGAAAAGTCTAGTGTGAATATATGCATATACGTAGTTAATGTGTGTTATGTGAGAGGCTTGGAAGCCTAAATATTAATGTGGTATAAAAGTGTGAAATATGAAGGTTTATGTCTATGTAGTGACATCTAATGAAGGACTAATGTTGTATATGGTCAATAATGCAGTTTGTGACCAATAATGAAGGATATAGAAGTCCGAGGGCTGATTTTGACATAGGTGGAAATTGAAAAACGGGTTTAGGTTAGGATTACCCTAATCTAGAGTTAATTGGCAGCCATTAGCAATTAACAAAACAATTAACCCTTTCTGGAATCCTAAAGCAGCTAATTGAGTTTTGATCAAACGATTTGGGTGTTGTAATTGATCGATCATCTAAACAAGCAGGTAATTATAGAATCATTGAATGTATTTTCGAGATCTAAGGTCGAATTATATGGATTCAAATCTGATTTTTAAAGGAGTTTTCAAAGAATTAGTGTTTAATGGTGTTTTGATTAATTAATGTTCAAAATGGTGTCATCGAGTCCTTAGCCGATTTGGTTGATCAAAGGGTGTTTACTGGTGTCAAATACATGTTTTGGAAGAAGTTTTGATGAGTCGGTATTGGAAAATCGAAGATTTTGGTCTGTTTATGAAAAACTGTCGAGCAGGGATGAAACGAAGATAACCTTCGTTTCTATCTTCGTTTTCACTAAATTCGTTTGAAGTCAAATTCGTTGGCAAATTCGTAAACTAGAAAACAAAACGAAAATGAAGTTTAAATTCGTTTAACTGCCTATCTTCGTAAAGTGTGACTTAAGTTCGTAAGAACCAAACGAAGATAAGGTCTATCTTCGTAAGGAGGCTATTTTCGTAAAGTAGAACGAACGAAGATAAAGTTCGTACGAAGAATAACTTCGTAAGTTAAGTTCGTACGAAGTCTAAATTCGTAAGGTGTAATTCTGGAATTTTACGTAGTCAGTCTTAAGGTCGTTCGAGGGTCCGTTTAAGGTCCTAAATGACTTATACTTTATATGTTAATGAACGATAGGTGTCGGAGGTTACTGATAAGCATATTAGCTACTTGTTTGTGCGCGTGTACTACACAGGTAAGATACACTACTTGTCACGCTGGGGGATCAACTAAAAGCAGGTTTCAAACTTACATACTTCCAATTGGTAACTTATAATGCATGTGGACTTATGGGGTACTTGGGAGGTATTATGGGATTATAGTTGACCATGAGACCTGAAATGCAGTCCCTAATGTAGAAAGAATGAAGTATTGCCTAATGTAGTGATCTATTATGCAGTTATGTAGTATAATGAAGTATTGCTTAATGTGGTATGACGCTATGCAGTTGATGTAGTCTAATGAAGTATTGTATTATGCACGAAATGTCGAAATGAAGTTGATGTATGTTGTGTGCATGTTTGTATGGCTTGAACACCTAGTGCACTAGACTTGCTAGGTTGCCATGTCACTTGCACGTTTAAGGGCCCAAAACGTAAAAGCAGTAACGCAGTAAATGTTTAGGTAATGCAGTCACCTAAACTAAATAACGTAGGTTCGAGCCCGTTAAACTTTGATGCAGTAAAGTGTTAAGCTTAACCCGTACAAGTCTTAGCCGGATGAGTACGCTAACGCAGTTGTTGCTTGGGTGGCTCCTAGCAACGTGGTCACACGCAGTTTGAGTAATTAACGGAGGATTGACCCCCTCAGGATTTTGGATTACTCTCGGACTGGCTTGCCATTCCTTAACGACGTACGATGGGTGGCCTTTTGGTGAACCATCAAGTCGGGTGCAATGTAGAGCACACTTAATGCAGTTAATAACGTAGTAAAGCAGAAATGTAGAAAGCAGATATGTGGATAATGAAATAATGCAGGATAGGCACATTTAGGATGATTATCCTATTTGATATGAAGTTGTTATGCAGATTGTGTGATGTGTGACGTGCCTAAAGAACTTGTCTAATAATGAAGATTGTTTTAATTGGACAAATGCTTTTAAATTAAGTGTTATCTTACTTAGCTATTTTAATAGCTAACACTTGTTTTCTTTAATGTGGTTGTTCCCTCAGGTTTAGCTTGATGGAATCTAGATGCAGGACGTGTGAGCTTGGGTAGATGCAATGCAGGAGCCTTAGCTACCCTTAGACGATGCTTACTTTAGACATTTGTTACATTTCGTATTTAATGTCGAATTTATGTAATAATGTGTGAACGGTTGTTTAATGTTGGGCAACCGTTGGGTTTTCATTTGAACTAATGTTGATATGGCATGTAACACCAAATAAATGCAGAAACCGAAATGTTTTTATCGGTTTTGACTTTTACAGTCTTTACTTTCGCAAGTTAACACCGTTAGGTGAAAAGTTTTTGAAAACCCATATTTTTAAACGACGGGTGTTACAGAAACCAAACACCATACTTTCAATTCCAACTCCAATCTACCACAGATACTCCTTTAACTCTTGCTAATTTCCGATCCATAATTGGATTTCCTGAAGCTGATTCCCGTGAAGGCGCCACAGAATTTACACCAACCCCTTCAACTCAAGAAATGCTTCAAGGGGTAAGAGAGCTTGGATATGAAGGTCAACTAAATGCTCTCAAAGACTTCAGAAAGAAAAATTTGCACAGCTTATGAAACACTCTCTCTTCCATCATTAACTACTGCTTATCACCGTCAAGAAAAGGACAAGAGGCCATTACTTCTCATACGTTGACATACTTATATGTCATCTCTCGTGATCTTCATCTCGATTTTGCAGTTGTTGCTTGGGATCATTTGGTTTTAAATGTCAGAGGAAAGTTTAATGCAACAAAGAAATATATTCCCTTCATTCGTTTCCTCACACTCATTCTCCAACATACTCTCAACACTAATGAAAATATTCAAAGATTTCCAAGATCCCACAAAATTCATATTCCACGTTATGGAGCTGTATACGCCAACTCCGGCATTGAAACTGTTGCATGCCAATTCCTGAGTCTCTGCTTCGCTCGGTGCCTTATGAACATGAAGACTATAGGAATTACAGAGTGCGTAGAGACATGGCTATGGCAGCTGAAAACCGACAGCTGCCTGCCGCAGCCGTGCATAGGTCACCTCGTGAGGGTCATAGGTCTAGGAGAAAAAGAAATGAGGGGTTAGAAGGAGAACAAGAGGCACCGAGCTCGTCAATTGCACCATCTACTTTTGCTGCACCTTCTTCGTCTACTTCTGAACCACCGAGAAAGAAACACAAGTCCCGCCATCACTCTAAATCAAAATCAAAATCCAAATTATCATCTCAACCGTCATCTTCTTCACAAATTCCACCATCAACTTCGTCTGAAACACTTGCTTTCCCATCTTCTTCATCTTCACCGCTCATAGTAAAACGAAAGTTGAAGAAAACAAAACGTATACATGTTCGACCTCCTCTTCAACCAATTCCTGAAGAGGTTCAAGAAGATGTTCAACCTGAACATCATGATGATCTTTTTGATATTCCGGAGGAACAAGGTGGTCCTGAGGGAGGGGTTGAAAAACAAATTGGAGAGGATGAGAGGTTCGGGCTAGGCATAGGGCATAAAGAAAACATTGGCCCTTCGACAGATGAACCAATTATTCGCCAGGATGACACCCCCAGGTTAGAAGTCGAGGCCTCCCCACCCTCGCATGCTGAAACCTCCTCTCGCCACTCTGGATCCTCTTTACATGATCCAGTTTCATTCTTACACGGGCACCAACCGCATCCACTATCGTTCTCTCATTCGGAGGATGACGATATTGAATCCGAGGAGACTTCTGCCCCTCTCCTGACTTCATTTCCTGACACTTTTGAGTCTAGATCCCCCACTAGGTCACTTGATACAACGCACGCACATCCTTTGGATGTTGCTAGAACATACGTAGAGTTCGATATTCTTCCAATTCCAGGATCGTATGGAAGACCTATTGGTGCCATCATCAGACAAGCACTAATTTTAGGCGCTGAGGAGCAAAGCTTTGAGGAAGTTAGGTTCGCCTTTCTTTTTCCTAGCTCAGCTTCCAGTCCAACGGGCAATCTTGGAGATCCCGGTAGTCCCACCAACCGTAACATTGTGTTATGCATTCGTGCAAAACCAATCCGTTACGCAACAACTGATGTTGAAGTTCAACTTCGTCAACCATCAGGAAGCCCTGTTGGTCCACAACCTTCAGGCCACACTGTAAACCCTACGGAGCCTACAGTTGTGCCAACGACATCTACGTCAGTCGTTCCTCCTTCTCAAATTCAACCCTCACCTGGTACACAAGCCGAAGAGCTCCGTAAACAAAAAGGCAAAGCCTTAGCTCCACCTGAATCTCCTCAAAGTGATAGCCCTCCTCCAGCCACTGAACGCCTTGCCCTGAAATATGATCTTGTCGAACATGAAACCATAATGGCTCTTGATGCTGCAAACCTTCTTTTTACCGCTTCTACTCGAACCCCAGCTCCCCAACCTCCTCCAATCACCTCTCATAACTCACCGTCACCTTCTCATTCATCTTCTTCTTCCTCCTCCTCTGATAATAATTTTGACAATGCATCTGCCCGCAATCCTCAAATTCCTAAACCATCCAGGCTCGAAGAACTTTACAATGATTTATATGCCACTCTTGTCTCCCTAGAAGATCAAACAGATTCCTTCGATAAAGCCATTCTTGCCACTCTCCAAGCTCGGTTTGATCATCAGCACCAACTGATTTCAATAAAACAGCAAGCAGCCCAAGATAAATTCCTAGCCGATGCTCAGCTAGAAGCAGCTCAGAAAAGAATCACAGATCTTGAAGCTACTTGCCGGCAAGCTGTTGTTGTCACACAAAGACGTGATGATCCTGATGATCAGGATCAACACGAGGGGGAGAACATGGATGAGGATAAGGCTGCAGTTAGAGCCAGTGCTGAGACTGAAGTGATTGCGGACACAGATATTGTAGATGATGCTCAATCTCGAGATCCTCCTCAAGATGTTGAAGTTATTGAGCATACTGAAGAAATTCATGCAGATGAGTCAGTGATTAGAGCTAGTATGGCAACAGAAGTGGTTAGAGGCTCTGATCTTCGAGATGATGCTCAGTCTCAAGGCTTACAGTTTGATCCATCAATAATTGGTGAAGACTTCGATGACCTTAACTTTCCTGATAATGATCCGAATGATGATAATAGCTCTTCTGATGATGACGATGACTTTCCTGGCTTTGACACTTATCCCACAGTTCAGCAACCAATTCCCGCTCTCAACCGTTTAAACTTCGATAACCTAATCCATCACCTTGCAAATCCCCATCTTCACCAAATCACCAGGCCTTCTAATAATCAGATCAATGATGGTGGTTTCAAAAAGAATATTGAGAAAAGCATTGATTATCTTAAGGTACCATCAAGACTCTTCAAAGCCACAAAATTCCTTGAAGAGAAAGCCTTCAGAATCTTCTCTCACAAACAAGAACTGATCAAGATTGACATCGATGAAATAAGGGCAAGACGTGCGTATGAACATGATCATCAGAGAGCAAAGTATTTGAAAGATCTCATTGATGCTCGAAGTCAAAAGATTCATAAGGCATGGAAAGATCAACTCAAGTTGAAGATTATTGAAGTAGTCAGCTTTCACTTTAAAGAATGGCGTGATGCAGGCTTTGCAAGAAGGCCGGGGTTGATGTGGTTTGTAGTAAAAAGGGAAGATAATCAAAAATATGTGATCAGTGAAGCCAGATTCAACCTTCTTTCAGCAGATGATCTCATTTTTCTTCTAAATCACTTTGCAAGCAAGTTCATACAACAAGATCCTGAAAGTCAAGAAGCCTATTACGCTATAAAGAGATACATGGATAGTCTTATTCTGAGCCAAACACAAAAAGACTTCCAACTTGGGGTCGAGAAGAAAAGAAAGAAGATCAACCTCACTGTGCCCAATCAGAATATCAAAGGGGTGAATCTTGACAACTTCAACACCGGTGCTATATTTGATAATCCAAAAGGGTTTGTGTTTGTAAGTGATCAGGGGCATAAGATATTCATCAGACTCGACGAACTCTCCAAATATTCAGATGGTACGTTGTTGCAATGCCTGAATGTATTTGAAAGTCTTTATGAGTTCGAAGAGACAGAGAAATAAAAGAAAAGGTTGATGAGGGTGATCGGTAAGATTAAAGGAAAGTTAAACCACCGAGAGCGATCCAGATTGATTTTGAAAGCACGGTTACCAAAGGAACGTCGTGGTGTGATACATATTCCAGAAGGCACATGGGTCAGGTATTCTCCCAATCATGAGCTTGGACCTCATAATATTCCCCTAGTAAATTTTGCCGACAACATAACTGAACCACCAAACCGCCCGTCTGATCCAAAGTTCCACTTCATTCCCAAGCGTTACTGGAAAGAAAAATACAATGAATACAAGAAACGTGCCTTCAAAGATCAATCAACTCGACAATCCAAACCCGAGTCATCCACAAAGAAAAGGAATCGAAGACAAAAGAAGAAGAAGAAGGCCATACATTGAACTTCAACAAAACAGCACTAAAGGGGGAGATTGTTAGCTTAAATAATTAGTTAGTGCTTGTTTTGTAATTTTGTCATAATTAAGTCCTTGTAATTAAGTATGGAGGGGTTTGATTGTAATTAAGGAAGGACCTTTATGTAATTAACTTTGGGTATAAATATCCCTCCATACCATACATTTTGTAACCTTTTGCCATAATATAATTCCATATTTCCCATATTTCTCTCTTTCTCTCTCACACTCATATAACCTTATTACATAATTTAGCATTATTTTGGTGAAAAGTGGAGACATCATCATACATATTCATGCTTGTTTTGAAATTTTGATAAATAAAACTAATATTACAAAATGTAAATCCAAATAATAGCAGAAATGTCCACATTCAATGTTACTAGTGCGACAAATATTATTTTATTGCATATCCATGTTCACCGTGGCATTAAAGGTTGAAACAACCCTTTATTCAATTTTTCAACAAAGTTCGACAATATATTGATTTTAAATACAAGTAAACTCCCAATGATGATATACACGAATGAAATTAGACTAGCAAACCCATCCACAAGTATAATCTTTTTTTATATATATTTTCTTTTTTTGATAGATGCGGATCGAATATCACAACGTGGGGTTCTAGACTATGTTGTATTAACCGGGTTCACACTAAAGAACCCCTCACCCAATACTTAGTAGGTGAAAAAATCCCCTAATAGTCCACCCAAAGGCACGACAACATATTAGAGGATAACCTTACCCCGTTTAGACTCGAACGTGGGTCTCCAAAAGTCCAAGCCCTGACAGAAGAACTTCCTTACTATTGGGCTATCAGTCTCAAAAAAGATATATTCTAACAACAAGACTTGAATCTTGAATGAAGTGGTTAACATTCTTGTATTTGTAAACAGAGATCAAAGGTCCAATCCTTACTTCTTATAAGGCCATGAATTTTTTTCAATTTTAAGTAGGAATAAAACTATTTACATTTCAACTTCCATACACAACTAGAGATGATCTTGAAACCCATAAGTATATAAAAAAAATATATTGAGAGTTACTTTACCTTTTCAAAAAAGTTACACATTAAGGCTATTAGAGTATTAGGCCAGTAGATAAATATTTCCCGAGTTATATCTACTTATCTAGGATCCCCAATAATTTATAAAAATCATACAGAATGGATAATATATAAATATTAAATATATAGAAATATTAATATGAGAAGCTATAAGTTTAGGTGGACATACATATGTCCAGGTTCATTTTGTTAGTTTTCTAACATTCACCCTACATATAATAATAATAATAATTGTTGGAAATAGATGTGTGTATTGTAGAAAGAGAAAGAAAGGTTTCTAGGGAGATTATGGAAGTAAATTCAATGAAGACCCAAGAAGACCAATTTCATATAATTCATAAAGTCCCATCTGGTGATGGTCCTTATGTAAAAGCTAAACATGCTCAGGTTAAATTTTCTTTCTTCTAGTGTTTATTTCATGAATTCGTGTTTAACTAAACGTAGATTTTTTTCTATGACGGAAATTCGTTTTATAAGTAAATGATAAAATGATAAGTTTAATACGAATTGTTTCTGTAGACCGGTTAAATCTCAAAGTAGTCTACAGAAACAATCGAAAGCAAACCCTAGCTAGGTTTCTAAAGCTAATCGAGGATTAAGTAACAGAATTTTATATATACCAAACTCGGGTTCTTACTTATTTCAACCTTTTTTGGTTGAGATCCGATGACTTTATCTATTATTAAATCATTTGTTATTCTGTTGGATCTTGTTACGTAATCATTACGTATTTAAGTCGTATATATTCTCCTAAAGTTAAACCATTCAACAATTCTAACGAGTCCGTCCTTCTATGAAGATGATTTATATGCCTGGTCCACAACCTATTTCAATAATGTATTTTTGTTGTCATTTTATGGTTCTAAATATATATGACTTTTAAGGTCATACTACTTGTTCTTTTATCTTTTTGACATAAGTTTGTTACTCGTATAAAACACTCATATTAGTTAGTAACTACGTACACAAATTTATCAAAGCTTCTCGCTAGCTTGAAGGTGTGTTAATAAAATAAACAATATTCACAAATTAAATAAAAACCCTTTTACATTTGCCGGTTGATCATGTCTATTGATAAGAATTGAACATATTAATAGTTTTTTTAGTGTTTGTGTTTAATTAATTCAACGCATGAAAAAATGTAAAATAAAAAATATAAAAAAATAAAAAACCTTGTAATTTCATATGCCTAAGAATCAATACTGTCCTTTTGGAGACATCCGATAAAATTGGAACGATACAGAGAAGATTAGCATGGCCCCTGCGCAAGGATGACACGCACAAATCGAGAAATGGTCCAAATTTTTTTTCTTTTCAAAAAAAAAAAAAAATTAATATTGTACTCCATTATTTGACACTTCTGATTTACATTTCAAATAATGAACGAAGTAGGTTATTAGGCCTATATATGGAATTACGGAGTATGTTTCATAATTAATCCTTAAACGTACACTTCTTATTTACATTTTTGTTTACATATTAATTAAATTTGATGAAGAAATAATTAATGAGCACTTTCTAAAAAGCTTTTGCCGGACACACGTTAAAAAAACCTTTTTCTAAGAAAATGCTTTTAACATTCACCATGTATATGTTTTGTCATGTATTACGTACACTTTATCATCTTATTATAAAATAATTATTTTTTTCACTTCTCAATTCTCATTGGTCCTGTTCCTATAGTATTGTTTGATCGATTATATATTTATATAGCTAATAGCTTGGTGGTGCACTTAACAAACATAGATTTGATTTTATTGAAATAATGCATATATATGCAGCTTGTAGAAAGGGATCAAGAAGGTGCAATAGTGTGGTTTTGGAAGGCTATAAATGCAGGAGATAGAGTAGAGAGTGCCTTAAAAGACATGGCAGTTGTCATGAAACAATTGGACAGAACTGAAGAAGCCATTGAAGCCATCAAATCCTTTAGGGGCCTTTGTCCCAAAAATGCACAAGAGTCTCTTGATAATGTTCTTATTGATTTGTTCAAGGTACAACCTTTCATCCACACATTACCCACTTCTCATGCATGCATGTGTATGTATTGATGTTATGATGTATATATATATTAATATATACATCATAACTATACAAGTAAATTAATCCAATTTCAAAGCATTTTTGTCACATGCTTTGGTGGATAGCCTAGCTAGAAAAAAACTAATCCAAAAATAATTAATCCAATTTCAAAGCATTTTTGTCACATGCTTTGAAGGCTATGTTGATTATCCGTAAAAACATCTTGCAAACACATAAATGGTCGGCTTTAGATGTAAGTACTCTGATTTATAACTAAAAACTCAAGTTGTTGGATATATATTTTTTTTAACAGAAATGCGGAAAAGTGGATGAACAAATAGCCTTATTAAAGCAGAAGCTAAGGATGATTTACAGAGGTGAAGCGTTTAATGGTAGACCAACAAAGACCGCTAGATCGCATGGCAAGAAGTTTCAAGTCTCCGTGAGACAAGAAACATCGAGAATTTTGGTACATGTTTCGTTCTTTTGAATTTATTTTTTTAAAAATTTTTTGAACGAATAAAGGGAACCAACAATGATTTTTTTTGTGTGAAAAGACTCATTTTGCTGTATATATGTGTTGTACATTGATACATGTGTAAGATATAGTAACTAGTAAGAACAAATGGTTTTAACTTTTAAAGCAAATAAAATCTAACCATTTACCGTTTTGAACGAAATAGGGAAACCTCGGCTGGGCCTATATGCAAAAGTCAAACTTCATGGCAGCAGAAGTGGTGTACAAGAAAGCCCAAATGATTGATCCGGATGCAAATAAAGCTTGCAACCTGGGCCTTTGCTTGATAAAACAAGCCCGATACGACGAAGCATGTTCAGTCCTCCAACAAGTAGTTAATGGCGAGATTCCGGGATCCGAAGACATTCGGGCCAGAAACCGGGCTTACGAACTGTTGATGGAGACGGAAACATGGCGACCAATGTCGGAGTTGTTGCCCGACCTCCCTGGACTGGACCTAGATGAAGACTTTGTTAATGGGCTTGAAAAGTTAATGAATGTATGGCCCCCCAATAGATCAAGAAGATTGCCCATATTTGAACAGATTGAAAACAGAGACCAAATAGCCTGTTAATATAATAACATTTGAATGTTTTATATTTATTATTTGAGGGCGGTGTTAATAAATGAGCTAAAGCTCATATTGTAAAGTTTTAAGGGGAGTAGTAGGTGTTTGGTCAATTCTTGTTGCTTTGATCTCTTCTTTTAAAATGCTTATGATGTAAAAACTATTTGTATGTATAAACATCTGAAATTACATTACTGAAATTTCTTGAACATTAGCAGAAGTTGTGGTTCTTGTTACGTAAGTTCAACGAAATATGAAACACAATTCCATCGGATTAATTTGTAATCTATGAACCAAACGCCTCCTTTGAATACCATCGACACCTTCATAGTTTATGATTTTTATAAAACAAGAAAAATAATCAAAATACCACATAAGGTAGTGAAAATACCATGTAAGCAATTTTTTATGGGAATTTACAAGTAGTTTTTATCCAGATTACCGTATAGTTTATCGGTTACATTGTTACTAATATTTTTACCATCTTTAACCACTTTTATCCCCACACCACTGATTTGTATTTTGTTAAAATTATATATCATATTTCTGTATCAAACTTCTAAGTTTGATAAAGTATAAGGATCTATTCTGCTCATTCAGGTAAGTTGGTAAGTTCAAGGTATATTTTGTTACGTTTACATTCTGCAAGTACTGAAAGTGTCAACTCTACAAAGTCTCTTTCTATATATACTGGACTTTTGGGAGATTAGGGTTATGAGAGTTTAGTCGAGTATTTGTGCGTCTGTATCATCTTCTTCAATTTTCTGAGTATTTTCATCTGTTATACATATAACTTCTGTGTTATATGTTTATTGAGTTTGTATTGATTAATTGTTTAGGATTGCACACGTTTTGTGGACAATCCAGTCCTTAGATCTATACTCGTTTGAGGATAGATCATTGTTATTGAGTTGTAATAGAGTTTTGATCTTTAATAATAAATTTATATTCAGTATTTTTACATGGTATCAGAGCGGCGAGGTTACGACCAAACGATTTAGGGTTTTTTATCGAAAATTTTTAGATCTGAAGATTTAGGGTTTCTGATCGGGAATTATTAATCAGAAGATTTAGGGTTTTTGATTTGGGAAACTGAGTTGTTATTTCTGGTAGCTTCTTGTGGATTGGTTGTTCTTCGTTGCTGACGTCATCAAAATTAGGGTTTCTATTTCAAACCCTAATTTCTTCAAAATCGTTTCCGCTAAAAGTGATTGATTATTATAATCAATCTCTGTAAGTCTTCTTTCATTCTTTTACTGGTTGATTGTCGTGATTTTGCACATAGGATTTTACAGCTGCCTTGACCTACTTCTTGAGAAGCAAGGAATCCCGATAGTAGTTTAATTTTATTATTGTGTGATTCACTGTGTGATCTATAAAACTCCACTTTTATATTTTGTCAAATATTTGTTTATTCTTATGTTATTTGTTTGTTATTTTTCTGTTAACTGTGTGGTTTATTATTTGATTCTGTGATTATCTGTCTAAAATGGGTGATACTACTTTAGTAAGTAGTTTAGATCTTAGTAATCCTTTGCATCTTCATGCTAATGATACTCTTGGTACTCCTTTGTTTCATTCAAATTAATTGGAACTGAAAATTAATGAGTCTGGGCAAGTGCTATGAAATTGGCTTTACAAACTAAAAATAAAATTGGTTTTGTTGATGGTACTGTTGTCAAAACTGCTTATGCTACTAGTGTTGTTTTATCTCAACATCGGGAAAGATGTAATGCTGTAGTATTGTCTTGGATTCTTGGTACTATATCACAAGAACTGTATTTGTCTTCTGTTTATTCTGAGAATGCTTCTGAAGTATGGAAAGAATTAAGTGAAACCTATGATAAAACTGATGGTTCAATTGTGTTTAACTGCATGCAAAAAATTAATAATCTGAAACAAAATGGTACTTCTCTGTCTGAATATTATCATAAAATGAATGCTTTGTGGAGAGAATTTGAAACTTTAACTAAACTTCCTGCATGTACATGTGAGGCTAGAGCTGAAGTGCAGACACATGATAAACTAATGAAGTTAATGCAATTTTTGATGGGACTAGATGATGTTTATATGCCTATTAGAAGTACTTTGTTGACTAAAGATCCTTTACCTGATGTTAAAAGTGCTTATGCTATTCTGTTTAGAGAAGAGTCTCATAGAGGTGTTTATCCTAATTCTGTTAATAATGTGTTGACTTCTTCTTCTGCTTCTAATGAAAAACCTCAAGTATCTGCTTTTGTGGCTAAGTCTTTTGATAATAAAAAGAAATTTAATAGATAACCTAATCCTAATCTGGTATGTAAAAAATGTGGAATGATTGGTCACACTATTGAAAGATGTTTTGAGATTGTTGGTTATCCACCTGGGTTTAAGAGTTAATTGCATTTTTGGTCCCTGTGGTTTGTATGTTTTGGCAGGTTCAGGACCTTTTCAGGTTTCATTGCATTTTTGGTCCCTATTTCGGAAACTTTTTGCAAATTTGGTACAAATTAACGGTGGTTGTTAAATAAAGCCGTTAAGTGCTGTTAGAATTAAAAATGGTGTTTAATTGTAAGTTTCTAAAAGTGTAAGGGGTATTTGTGTCAATAGTGTTAGTCAAAAAGTTTGTCCTGTTAATACAATTTATTCCTTTTATTGCTTTTATATCCATTTCTTTTATTTAAAAAAAAAGAAAAAAGTTTTTTTTCTACAAACTTCCCTCTTCGATTCCGTTTTCGCGATTTGTCAAATTAATCTGAAAAAATCCAGGTTTTGTTCGCGATCCTATTCCGGTCATATTCATATTTTAAGTTTTCCGATTCATCGAGATTCGTTGACAGTTACTTTTCCGGCGAATTTTCCGGCAAAGTTTTTTGACAGAATAATAGGCTAGGGTTTGTGCGGAATGCAAACCTAAGCATTTTTGTACCGGTTTCGTGTTTTAATTCGTAAAAACAAAGGAGAAATCACAAATTTAAGTTTTCCAGCATATTGCCAGCGACGATTTCTAAAGTTCATTTTGGTCCGGGTTTGTGCGCGGTGGAATTCTGAGTCGATTGGTATCAGTTTCGTGTTTTTACTCGAAGAAAGGAGAGAGAAATCGTGAATTTCGTTTTCCCGGAGCGTTTTGAATTTTCCGGCGAACTGTTGAACATTCTGGCCGCCATTGTTTCTTACATTTAGCGAGCTAAATTACAAAACTTTCTTTTTAGAGCTCGTAAATTTTTATAAATTTTTACAAAATAATCACGTGTATATCTTAGTGACAACAGGACAAACTTTTTGACCAAAACTATTAACACGAATACCCCTTACACTTTTAGAAATTTACAATCAAGCACCATTTTTAATTATAACGGCACTTAACGGCTTCATTTAACAACCATCGTTAATTTGTACCAAATTTGCAAAAGGTTTCCGAAATAGGGACCAAAAATGCAATGAAACCTGAAAAGGTCCTGAACCTGCAAAAACATACAAACCACAGGGACCAAAAATGCAATTAACTCTGGGTTTAAAAAGCATCCTAATCCAATAAGACAAAATGGTTTTAAAAATGGTTTTAATGCTAATAGTGAGCTAGATAAATCTGTTGCTAGTAATTCTGCTGCTAGTACTTCTAGTTCTTCTGTTTCTTTGCCTTTTACAAATGAATAGGTGTAAAAACTTTTAAGCTTGATTAGTGATAAACCTTCTGGAAGCATGCATGCTAATATGGCAGGTATACCAAACTTTTATAACTATAATGTGATGTTTAATATGAATTTTGATAAGTATTTTTGTGCTTCTTCTGGTAAAAAATGGGAAAATGTGAGTCTTGGTTGGATTATAGATTCTGGTGCAAATCATCATATGACTGTTAGTTCTGCTAATATGTTCAATGTAGTAGATGTTTCTGAGTTAAATCTTACAGTTGGTCATCCTAATGAAACTCTTGCTAAAGTTACTCAAATTGGTAATTTAAAGTTAAACAATAATGTGATTCTGTATGATGTCTTAGTTGTTCCAGATTATTGTATCAGTCTACTATCTATTCATAAGTTGATAAAAGATAATAAGTTATTTGTTGGATTTGATGAGACTAAGTGTTGTATACAGGATTTGAAAAGGGAGAAAATATTGGAGACTGGTAGTGAAAAAGGAGGTTTATACATTTTTGATCATGATGTTAATGTTGTTGGTAAGTCTAATATTTATGTGATAGGTCAGTCTTATAATGTGTCAAAATCTTTGTGGCATAGTAGGCTAGGTCATCCTGCTGATCCTGTTCTTGCTGTATTAAAAGATGATTTAGGTTTAGGTAAAAACAGTTATGTGTCTCCTTGTGAAATTTGTCATAAAGCTAAGCAGACTAGACAACCATTTCCTCTAAGTGATCATAAAACTTTTAAACTAGGTGAAATAATTCATATGGATTTATGGGGGCCTTATAAAGTAGCTAGTAGAGAGGGGTTCAAGTATTTTCTTATAATTGTTGATGATTTCTCAAGGGCAGTCTGGGTATATTTGATCAGAACAAAAGATGAAGTTTCTGAAATGATTGTTTCTTTCATAAATCTTGGTTAATATCAGTTTGATATTAAAGTTAAAATTGTTAGAACAGATAATGGAACTGAATTTGTTAATAAAAAGTTAAATGTTTTCTTTGATTCTAATGGTATTATTCATCAAACTACTGTTGCTTATACTCCTCAGCAAAATGGAATTGCTGAAAGAAAACATAGACATTTGTTAAACATTGCTAGAAGTTTAATGTTTCAGGGAGGATTTCCTCTCAGTTTTTGGTCTGAATGTGTGTTGACTGCTACTTATCTTGTGAACAGGTTACCTTCTTCAGTCTTAAAAGGTAAAACTTCATATGAACTTGTTTATAACAAGAAACCTAGTCTTTCCCATATAAGAAATTTTGGTTGTCTGTGTTTTTCAAATGTCTTAAATAATTCTGATAAGTTTTCTTCAAGAAGTGAAAAATGTGTTTTGATTGGTTTTTCTAGTACTAAAAAAGCTTATAAACTTTTCAGTCTTGAAACTAATCTTGTTTTCTATTCTAGAGATGTTAAATTTTATGAAACCATTTATCCTTTTAAAATGAAAAACTCTTCTTCTAATTTTGATGTTCTGTCTGGTATACAATTATCAAATGAGTCTGATCAATTAAATTTTTTTAATAAACTTGACATTGACATTCCAAATGAATCCAATGATGAAGGGAAAGGCAATACCAGTGGTACTGGTTCATCTAATTGTGATGGCAACAGTCAGTCAGGAACTGGTGGTAGCCTGGGTGCATCACAGCTTCCTGATGACACTGCAACACACATAGTTGAAAATGTAAACCCTGAGGGTATAATTGAACAATTTCAAAATCAAGGTCCAGTTCATATGGATGAACCTGTAAGGTTGAATGAAGGACCTAGTATTGTCTTAAGAAGATCTGAAAGAACTTCTAAACCTTCTGTTAGGTTAAATGATTTTTTAGTTGGTTCTAGTGTTAGATATGGTTTAGATAAGTTTGTGTGTTATTCTAAATTGAGTAATGATAACTACTGTTTTGCTACAAACTTAAATAAATCAATTGAACCTCAAACTTATAAACAAGCTGTTCAAGATCCAAAATGGGTAGAAGCTATAAATAATGAACTAGAAGCTTTATATAGGAATAATACTTGGGTTATTACAGATTTACCTATTGATAGAGAAACTATAGGTTGTAAATGGATCTATAAAATTAAATATAAAGCTTCAGGGGAGGTAGAAAGGTATAAAGCTAGGTTAGTTGCTAAAGGTTATAGTCAAAGAGAAGGATTTGATTATGATGAAACCTTTAGTCCTGTGGTCAAAATGGTTAGTGTAAGATGTTTAATTAATTTGGCTGTTAGTAAAGGTTGGAAGTTATTTCAAATGGATGTAAATAATGTCTTTCTATATGGTGATTTAGAGAAAGATGTGTATATGGATTTGCCTTTAGGATGTTCTGAATATGGTTCTAATAAAGTGTGCAAATTAGTAAAATCCCTTTATGGTCTCAAACAAGCTCCAAGGTAGTGGAATGCTAAACTTACAAGTGCTTTAGTTGAGCATGGATTTGTTCAAAGTAAATATGATTATTCTTTATATACTAAACATTCTGAAACTGGTTTTGTTGCCTTGTTAGTATATGTAGATGATATTGTTATTACTGGTGATAACATTGATGAAATTGAAAAGTTTAAACTGTTTTTAAGCAACAAATTTTTAATCAAAGACTTGGGTTTTTTGAAATATTTTTTGGGAATTGAGGTTTTAGAAAATTCTAAAGGAGTGTGTATGACTTAAAGGAAATACTGTTTAGAGCTTTTGCATGAGTTTGGGCTTTTGGCAGCTAAACCTATAGCTACCCCCTTACCTGCAAATGTGGTTTTAAACAACAAAGAAAGGCATGATGATAAATATATCAAAGATGTGGCTCAATATCAAAAATTAGTTGGAAAGCTTATCTATCTAACTAATACCAGGCCTGATATTTCTTACTCTGTTCACTGTCTTAGTCAACATATGCATGCACCTCTACAGTCTCATGTTAAGGCTGCATTAGGAGTTCTTAGGTACTTAAAAAATAGTCCTAGTTCTGGTATTCAGTTTGAAAAAGGTTGTGATTTGAAACATAGTGTGTATGCTGATGCTGATTGGGCCAAATGCCCTAGTACCAGAAAGTCAGTTTCTGGTTTTTGTGTTTATCTTGGGAAATCCTTAGTTTCATGGAAAAGTAAGAAGCAAGCAACTATATCTAAGTCTTCTACAGAGGCTGAGTATAGATGCATGGCTTCAGCTACTTGTGAAATTATTTGGATTTCAATTATTCTTAATGATTTAGGTGTAACAAATTACTTCCTGTAAATTTGTATTGTGATAACAGTTCTGCTATTCAATTGGCTGCAAATCCTGTGTTTCATGAAAAATCAAAACATTTCGAAATTGATTTGCACCTTGTTAGAGAAAAAGTTAGTTCTGGCATGATTAATACTATAAAAATTGATTCTTATGATCAAGTTGCTGATATTTTTACAAAAGGGTTAGGAGAGGTTCATCATTATGAGCTGTACAAAAAGCTTAATATGTGTGATATGTTTAAAAGGGTTTGATCATTGATTGTTCTTCAAACTTATAAGTTTGAGGGAGGATGTTAAAATTATATATCATATTTCTGTATCAAACTTCTAAGTTTGATAAAGTATAAGGATCTATTCTGCTCATTCAGGTAAGTTGGTAAGTTCAAGGTATATTTTGTTATGTTTACATTCTGCAAGTACTGAAAGTGTCAACTCTACAAAGTCTCTTTCTATATATACTGGACTTTTGGGAGATTAGGGTTATGAGAGTTTAGAGTATTTGTGCGTCTGTATCATCTTCTTCAAATTTTCTGAGTATTTTCATCTGTTATACATATAACTTCTGTGTTATATGTTTATTGAGTTTGTATTGATTAATTGTTTAGGATTGCACACGTTTTGTGGACAATCCAGTCCTTAGATCTATACTCGTTTGAGGATAGATCATTGTTATTGAGTTGTAATAGAGTTTTGATCTTTAATAATAAATTTAGATTCAGTATTTTTACATATTTTAAGGTGTTATACATGTAATGCAGTAAAGTATGAAATGGTAGTATTTGGAAAAAATGATGGTGTACAATTCGTCACCTTGTATAGTTTTTTTTGACACATAAACGTGTTACTGATAGGGGTAAAAAACACAAGTAAAAAGTCCTCCTTTTCTTCAGAATGGCCTCTATAATATATATGTAATACCATCATAATAACTTCATAGGTACAACCTATACAAGCATTGTTTCATAATATAAGCTTTTATAGTCAACCCAAAGAGAAAGAAAAGAAAGAAAAAAGGAACAAAATCATGGACAACCAAATTAGCATAGTTGAAACCAAGATGCACATTCACTTGACACATTTGACACCATGACAAGCTGAGAAAAATATAAGGAGAACCAGTGCAATGATGACTGCTAAAACTATCAGTTTCACCTTCATATTCTTCAACCACATTTTTCTTCTCAGCTGCGTACCTTGCGTCCTAAACCCTTGTGCCTGCAAGATCCATGTTCAGCAATTTTATACACAAGAGAAAAACCGTCATGTTATTAAATGTTAATTTGCATTTGAATCGACATACCTGAGAGTGAAGGGTCTCGGTTTTATCAACCAAAAGCTCAATCTTTTCTCCACGGTCAAGAACCTGAACAATCCATTACAAGATTATTAAGGAACCTGCACAGTCCATTACTACGGGTGGCAAGTTTGATCATATTAGTGATCAATGGGTTCTGATTCGAATAATGTATTATATCGAGTTGGTCAACTCTAAAACAAACTGAGTCAAAAGTCTGGTAAACCCTGCACTTACCCTTTGAACCTCCCAAGACATTTTATTCCAAAACTTAAATTTCTAAAACTATACTACTGAGTACTTTTTGTAATCATAGTTTCGACATTAGTTATATGTAACTTACATACTTGCAGGTTAACCAAACCCTACCAAACATTTACTTGTTTCGACCCGTTACCCAACATGTTTGACCGACCCATTTTGCCACCTCTTATATAAAAGACAAGAAGTCCAAGAATGCAGAAATCATAAATCTACCATGCATAGTGGCAGAAAAGTAAGAGAAACGGGAGCTTGAGTAACTGGTCATAACAGGTTCGGGTCAAATTGGTAAAAAATTTATGACACGTCGAACATGTTGAGTCATGCTTCTGTGGAAACACTTTTGTCCTGTTCTACTGAACTAAGAGGTTTTAACTGTCAACGTTTAAACTGTTTGAGCCGTCAGCTAAAATTTAAACTTAACCCATACGCCCTGGTGACCCATTATGAATAAAGATGGCCCTAACTGACCCTTCTAAACATATATGGGTTGAATCAGAAACCTATTATGCCTCACCTTCTCAATATTCTCCATCATCACACCTTTGACTTCTGAAACCTGGGCCTTGACTTTTGAAAGCCTGTTGATTTCTTCTGGATGGTCCATGCAATACTGCATCTGTTCCTTTAGCTTGGGTCTAGTATTATAAAATTTGGGCACTTAAAATTAACATATGACGGATGTTATAAGTTGGCAACTGAAACTAGAAAGGAGAGATTACCCGAATTCTTTGTTCAGACTATTGGCAACAGCTGTTGCAGCTATCCCTCCAGAATATTTCTTGGTAAAGTCATCTCTAATTCTCTCGAGATAAGCCATTGGTATCTGACGGCCAACAGCTTCCACGGCAACCACACAGTATGCTTCATAACATTATGAGAAGTTAAAGTTTAGTTAATACATGATGAAGAAACTAATCAAGTTGGATTGTTTTGTTCTGAATTTGTATATTATCAAATCACAAACAAATACATGTCTCTGAAATATATGTTTGTATATGTATTTCTATAATACCAAATCCATAAACCATATATGTATAACACCTAATCCCTAGCCTGAAAAGTATTTCTATACAACATAGCCTGAAAATAAGGCTAAGCCAAATGTACATAACTACATACTGTCCGTTATAGACGGTCTTAGGTCAATTCATTATATGACAGGATCTCTCAAGCTGATTTTCAGCACGATAGGTCATGTTAAAGATGTTCTGGACAAAAACTTAAAAAATAAAAAAAATAAATAGAGAGCCCGCATCAAATAACCCGAACTTTTTCACTCTTACAACATCTTCAACATGGCTATCGTTTTGAAATGCTCAAGGAACTCCCATAGTCCGATAACTATTTAGGACAAGCCACTAATTAATATCGGTATGTACCGGATAGGCACATGCAATATAGCTACATTTTATTTCTTTGAAATTCTTACATAATAAACCAAAACAAAAGCCAAAAATTGTGGTGGTGGTGGTGTCGTGGTGATCATGACTTATTAAATAACTTTTTTTTTTTGAAAAGTACTTATTAAATAACTTATATGCGATTATTCATGATGATAGCCACTTTTTTACCTTATGCTTAACTGCCTATATAAGTTTTGGAAAATGCTAACTATAGTCCTAAGGGTATCATAGCGTGCATAAAAAAGATATATCTTCCATATCAAAAGCTTTTTAATAAAATTTATGGTAACTGTACAACCATTTTAATGCACCTTAACTGCAGCCCTTAAGGGATGTCATTAGAAACACCATAGTTTTTATCTAAATACTGATAATAACAAACTACACTAACATAATGTATATATTAAAAAAAAAAAAACAGAACATAAAAAATAACATCCAAACCAAGTTAACTAAACAACATTTGACAAAACATGAAGAACAAATAATTAAATTACAAAACAAACAAAAGATGATGAAAGAAAATCTTACTAAAACCATCTTCAACAAGATAGTTAAAAGAATGACCATCACATGAATAAGTAAACTTATTGTTTGTGGCAGGAAGTTTCTGAAGACATTGAGAAGCAATATTGGTAAAATTACCAGTGAATTCAGTGAATTCTGCTAATATTACTGTTCCTCTTGCAACAAAACTATAGATCAATGATTGTTGTCCCATGATTTTTTGATATCTATATAGATATATGATCACAAACCTAAAAAAACAAAAAAAAATGAAAGAAAAATTTAAGTTGATAATATATGGGATATTGCTTAAACCGAAAGTAAAGGTATATTTTGTTTTTGATGTTTTAAACGGTTTGGGTGGGTGGTGTTTACAAAGTAAGTCCTTGGAAAGTAACGGTATGTGCTTTGCTGTGCTTTTGTTGTGTGACTTGTGTTTTTTCTTTTTTTTTTCCTTTTTTTTATTTCTAATTCAGTTTTAACTATGTGATTACTAGATTGGTGTCCGCGCAATGCAGCGGCGTTAACGGCAGCGGTGACGGTGTCGTTATTAACGTAAAAGTAATTTCACTGCGGCCAGAGATGTGATGAATTTTTGCGATGAGATGTGAAAGGGGGAGGAGGAGGATGAATTGTAAGTTGGGGTTATTGATATGTGTTTCTGCATGAGGGAGAGATAAATGCTGAATTTTTTTAAGGGCATTTTAGTCACAATTTATAAAAAGGAAATAAGGATGAATTAAGATGGAGGGTAAATTAGACATATTAAGTTCTTAAATTTAAGGGAGTTGGTTCAGTTTCTTTTATAAGAGA
>CM067173.1:100765352-100777852 GCA_034093135.1 Erigeron breviscapus | reverse complement strand
GAGAAAAACCCTCCCAATACCCCATGAGGCCGGCCCCCCCCCCCTTCACACCACACACATTCATTTCAAAACTATACTTACACTCTTTCACTCTTGGAACTCACCACTCCAACACACACTTCTTACACTCTTCACACACTTCTTTTCTCTCAAGAAAAACTCTCCATCTCTTCCTTTTCTCCTTCTTATTTTCGGCCAAGAGAAAAAGCAAGAACAAGGCTAGCATAAATCAATATAAACATATATTAATAATAAGGGTTTTAGGCTAGATTGTTAAGGGTTAATCCAAGGTATATTTAAGGGTTGTTCTAAGCTTAGATTAAAGGTATTATAGGGGTTTGGAGGCCACGAAAATCTGCATCATTTCTTCATCAAAAACCAAGTTCAAGAGGGTATAATCTTCATCCTTTTTACTAGATCTAATCTTGTTCTTGTTTATATTCAAAGGTTTTATCAAAAACTCATACTTTCTTCTTGTTTTCTTTGTAATATACACTTAATGAGGGCAAAGTTGATAGGATCTTTCTTTCCATGCTCATGCATGTCGAATCTAAGAAGAAAAATCCAAGGATTCAACAAGTTTAAGACCCAAAAGTGTTGTTATAGATTAGTAGCTTTTAAAGTGATTTTCTTTTTGATAGATCTATATGTTTTTGTATATTTTTGAAGAATATATTCTGAGATTTTTTCATTTAAAAGATGTTTTTATGTTGTTGAATGTTAGATCTATAAAAGTTGGTATTAAAAAGTGTTGATTTGAATGCATGTATGCTAGATTTAAGAAAGTTGGATCTTTTGTTGGATTATGAGATGGATATGGACTTGTTATAAGTGAAAAATATGTTAATATTAATGTTAATATTCTGGGAAAATTTATGAAATAACAAAGAGACAAAGCTTGGACCAAAACTAGTAAAAATAAGCTTGAAATCACAAACCGAAAACATGCAAAAAGCTATTTTGAGCACACACTTGCACCATAATCAAAAGACAAGAAAAATATATTAAACCTACTGGAAATAAGTTGAAATAAAAGTATAAAACTCAAGTCTTTTGGTTCATGACAACAATAAGCTCAAAAATCACCTTTTCGGGTCAAATAATCACTAACCGAAAGCACTAAATTGCACATATCACACCACCACCACTATCACGACTTTGGACACCAAAATATGATGAACTTTCTGGAAATAATGAAACAAGAATGAAAACCCCTTTTTGAAGCACTTTAATTGCTTAAGAAATGAGGCTAAAATCACTATTTCGGTAAACGATTTTTAATCATAAAATCTCAAAATGAGCAAGACACAAGAGAGGTTGAATTGATATGAATTTGTATTGATAAAATTTGCCTAAAAGGCCTGGGATTTTTGGCTAAAATGTTTAGTGATGATTTCTAAGAATTTCCATGAATTATTGAATTTAAATGGTAATTAAAGACATAAAAATCAATAAATAAATTATGTAAATCAAGAATGGGGTTAAATCATCATAACCATTGATAAAAATAACTAAAACCTACTGGAGAAAAATAGTTAAAAGGCAAGAGACATGTGTTACATAATTTAAAGATAAATAATTAAGTAAAAATAACTAATTAAATATTATTATTAAAATTAATGGAAAATACACAAATAAAAGTATAAAACATGAAATTATAAATTAAGGAGCATGTATATCAGAAGATAATTCAAATGAAATTATTCATAATTTATAAAGGCAATTATGACACTTAAAAGTATTTTTAAGGAATTATTTAGTAAATAAATCAATAAAGTGAATAAATAAGTAATTAAATGTTATTAAATTAAATATATAATTACAAGTCAGAAAATATACATAAATATTAATATTATAAGACCACTAATGTCAAATATTATTACCAAGCAAAGTATACAATGGAGATCATATAAATCAAAGCCAAACTACCGAAATTCCAATAAACATACAAAAACGTTTAATGAGAAAACAACTCCTACCACCAAATCTCTTTTAACCAAATAATGAGAGCATCATAATGTACTTAAATTTCCACAATTAAGTAACAACCAAAGATGGGCAAGTCTACTAGCAAACATCTCATGATCTAGCACACTAGTTCATGCTACACACTCTTACGTTGTGTATATATAAATACCATGGTTTAGGCTTGCTTGGGGAGCAACACGACTAGACGAAGATCTCGCATTTGATCAGCCCTAACACTCTCAAATCAAGTGAGTCATAGCCCCTTTCAAACTCTTTTATGTGTTTTACTTTCGGGGTGAAAAGCATGATAAACAAAATTGTTTTATATATATGAATGGTTCTTGAAAGAATGATTATGAAATGGGATATATTGTATGTTCAATGTGTTATAAGTTATACGATGAGCTTGAGTTGGTCTGCCTTTGTGGCCACCTCCATTGCCAGTCCGACCCGAGCGGTGCTCTAACTATCTTTGAATTTAAACGGTCGTCTCCATGGCACGACCCCAATTGTGATTAAAGCACTTGATTGACAGCTTGTGCTATGAAATGAAATATTATGTTGTTTGGGACATGTAAATGGTCTTAGTAGTGGCTCAAGCATATACTCATCGAATTATGCCTTTGGCTGAATGGAAATTATTATTATTGTGGATGGAAATTATTGATTGAACATACGGTTTGGGTACGGATATTATGAACGATATTCTTGGAAACTATATGATTTACTACTTCATAATTTGATTTGGTTGTACGTATAATTGGTAGAATAAACCTATGAACTCACTCAACTCTCGTAGTTGACACTTTTTCTTCATGCTTTTCAGGTCTAGGGCAGTAAGTTAGCACTATGGACCGCCTCATGGATGATGTGTTTATTGTTGCATGTTGGACTAGTAATGCGAACATTTGATCTTTTGATAATGAATTTGGTTATGTAATGTTTATTAAACGTCAACTTGAACTTGTAACCTTTTGAATTTGAATGGCATTTGAAACTTTATGGTGATGTTTTATATTTAAATCTTTTGTACCATGTCGTTCTGTGACATCTCATGTTCCGCCTTAGTCGGGGTGTTACAGAAAAATGGTATCAGAGACAAGGTTATAGAGAATTTTGCTATAACCTACGTATTTTCAAAACGAGTCGAATATTTCTTAAACAATTGAGTCGATCATAAAGTATTCTTGTTTACTTATGCATAGCCTGATCAACTATGCCTAACTAAAAATTTAATATGGAATGATCGAAATGGTTGTCTAAGGGATATTCAAAATGAGTCTTTTGAAAATAAGCTTTAAAAACGATTCTTGGTGCAAAGGATACATAACCAAATCCAATGTTTGCATTACCTATTAGAACCCTTAGTTAATACCCCCACTTGGCTAGTATTACCTTGTCCATTTAGGTATTATACATGAGAGCTATGCACAAGTTGAATCCTAGTCATTACTTTAATTATAAATGGATATGTTGGTCGTGCGAGTCGAGTTGGTCGTCGGTTGTGGATGGTCATGTCGTTGTTTAGTTGTTAAGCTTGTGAGTCGTTGGTCGAGTTGGTTGGTTGCTTGTCAAATGGTTAAGGTCGTCTCATGGTCCGTCGAGTCGTCTTGATGTCCGTAAGTTGCCATATGGGTCGTCAAATGGTCAAGTCGGTCGTCCATGGTCGTCTAAGCGTCGAGTCAAGTCGTCATCTCACGCCTTGTGAAACTTGTGTAGGAACATCATGTCGCAAGCAAGTGGAACTTCCGGATCAGCCCCTAGACCAAGGAATTTGTATGGATTCGTGGACCACATGGAAGAGGAAGAAAGGAGACGCCTAGAGCAAGAGCAACCTCCCCAACCACCCCAAGAAGAAGAAGAAGAAGAGACCGAGCCAATGGAAGACCCCTCGGAAGACGATAATGCTAGAAGTGTTGCCTCTAGCCAACCTGGACGCCGCTCACCCTCGCCACCACCATCACCACCAGCCCCTAGAGCACCCGCTCCGCCAAGGCAAGATGCACCCATGAACCTAAGTGATGGGCGATTTCCATCCCAAGACCCATACTTTCAGCCGCGCCTTCCTCGTGATCATCCCTGGTACCATCTCGGACATAGGCGTCAAGAAGAGAACCACATCGCCCAGTCTATGGGGTACCCCCTCCACCTCCCATTGGTATGACTCGTGAAGAAAGGGAGAGGGTGTGGGGAATAGCAAATGGATTAAGGGATGCTAGACTAAGGGTAAGGACTCAAGAGGTGATGATGGAAAGGGCCTTGGGAGTTATGGATCGAACGGGGGATTATGCGAGGTTGGCGATATCGGAAGTTCGTCGAGTTAATGAGGTGATATTTATGATGGGATGTGTGCTCACGGATGTTTGCACTCTCGTGGTAGCTCTCATGCTTAGGAAGTGAACCTAAGGACTTCTTTATTTATGAACTTATTCGATGTATGAACGTTTGTACTTTGTTTCAATTTCTTGAACTTTCTAGCTTATATGTGACGATGATCACATCGTATTTGGCATGTAGAAATTTTGTAAACTTATCTTGAATGATATATATGTATGCTTAATGCCTCTCTATGGTTACATGATGTGTTATCCTTCTTGTGTTATAGTCATCCCTATTATAAAGGTTATAGTTACAGCAGGAAAATCAGTTCTGACCACTTTTGGTAGAACGGTCATATCTGGAGTTCTATTTCGTCTTTTGACCTGATTCCAGTTGGAGGTGAAACTTAACTCATAGGGCTACGTTTATATTTTATGAGTTTTTCCCAGATCGTCCATCTTAAGCCACTTTTACGTGCTCCAAGTTCGTACACAGATTCTGTAATTCTCTTAGCTAACCTTGAAAGCATGGTTGATAAATTTCAGAATTTTACCTAGTCATTTCTCTGCTCATAATGACAAGTGTGTCGTGATTAAGGAAAAGAATATGAATATACATATGGGTGCGAACGAGCCCCTATGCACTAAATAACTTTAGATATACTCGTGTGAGATCAAGAAGTCGTGAGTCAAGTTTATGTCATATGATTCAATACACGAATGACTAAACTATATTATCCTTTGTAGAGACATGGCACCACGAAGGACCGGCGGAGAAACAAGTGAAGAGGCCCAGCGAAGGGCCGAGTTAGCTGAGCTCATCTCCCAACAAATCAATGCCGCCATGCCAAACATTGCCCCCAAAAGAGATTAGCCGCATCACGAGGCCCCCCCCGCCGCCCACTCTATCCTCCCCCATTCCAATCCCATCCAACCTCCCCTCCCTCCTCCCTCCTCCACCTGTCCGCCCCTCCCCCTCTTTTCCCCTCCCACCCCTCTAGGACTACCACGCACCTCCACAGGAACGTCTCATCCCCTCCCCCCACCCCCTCTCTTTCTTCAGCACCCCTCCTCTTCCCGTCTCTCTCTACCCCTACAAGACCCGCAGATTCCTACGACGTTAGAGCGAGAGGCACCCTTTCGATGTCCCCACAAAAAAAATACAAAGCCGATAATCACAATGCCAAAAAAAGGTGAAACCTACAAAATAGAGTCCTACCCCCCCTCGTGACTTCAATGCCGCCATGCCAAACATTGCCACCCAAATTGCGGAGAATGTGACCGCTACACTCAACACGGCTAGAAGACAAGATGGAGGAGGCAATGCCAATGAAAGGAATGCTTACAAGACTTTCACGTCTTGCAATCCCAAGGAGTTTTATGGGACGGAAGGTCCTGTTGGATTGCTCACATGGTTCCAAAGCATGGAAGCCACTTTGAACATCATCGATTGCGCACCGGCCGACCGTGTCAAGTTTGCGGCTAGCAAGCTCCAAGGAAGGGCACTCACTTGGTGGAACCTCCGAGTCACTACGAGAGGTCGCGCTAATGAATGCTTTGACTTGGGAGCAACTCAAGGAGGAAATGAAGCAGGAATACTGTCCCCGCCCAGCGGTGCAAAAGTTGGAGATTGAGTTTTGGGGCCATGCTATGAAAGGAATAGAGCTGGAGGCATATGCCGTTCGCTTCCACGAGTTGTGTGTGCTGGTACCTGAGATGGTGAACACTGAGGCTAAGAAGGTTGAAAGGTTTATCTATGGATTAGTACCTGAGATCAGATTGATGGTCACGACCGCGAACCCCACCACAATTGAAGAAGCTATAAGCTTGGCAACCAAGTTAGTAAATGACTTGGTTAGGAGTGGAAGATACTCGCGTGTTGAATCAAGCTCTAGGCAAGGAGGAGGAAATCGATTTGGTGATAGGAAAGGTAATGGGCCAGATAAAAGACAAAAAGTAGTGAGAAACTATGGAATTGCTGATGTTAACCCCAACCCAAACGGTGGCATGCCGCCAAGATGTAATCGTTGTGGCTACCACCATCGAGGAGAATGTAGGCAGTGCACGACTTGCAATCGATTTGGACACCTTGCTGCCTATTGCCGAAGTGGAGCAAGAGTTGGAGGAAACCCCAGAGCATGTCGTGAATGTGGAGCCATGGATCATTGGAGGAATGCCTGTCCTAGGTTGAGAAGGGCTCAAGGAGGTCGTGGAAACATGAACAATAATCGTGGGAATTTTCGAAATGTTGGCAACCGTGGGAATCAAGCAAACCAAGGAAATAATGGGAATCGAGTGAACCAAGGAAATGGTGGGAATAGAGCAAATGGAGGGAATCAAGGTAACAACGTGAACCGAGGAAATCAAGGAGGTCCAGCAAGAGGACGGGTGTATGCGATGGGAGCAAATGAGGCACATGATGACCCAAATGTCATCGTAGGTACGTTTCCATTAAATAATGTCTATGCCTCTATGTTGTTTGATTCCGGAGCCGAGAGAAGTTTCATTTCCTTTGAATTTAAAAATAATTGATAAGATACCTAGTGAGCTTGAGGAAACTTATTATGTTGAATATGCTAATGGAAACGAGTATAAGACTAAGGAAATTATTGCTGATTGTAAGTTAACTTTAGATGAGAAGGACTATTGTATAGACTTGATTCCCATAGAAATAGGAAGTTTTGATGTGATAGTAGGAATGGATTGTTGTCGAAAATGCGTGCTGAAATACTTTGCCATGAAAGGATCATTAAAATTCCTTTAGATAACGGTGAGGTGCTAATAGTCAAGGCCATAAGGCGGGAGTCCAACCCAAGATAGTGTCGTCTATGAAAGTGAGGAAGTATTTACGCAAGGAATACCACACATACTTGGCACAAGTAGTGGATAAGCGAGTGAAAGATAAGGATCCTCTCAAGGTAACAGTGGTTAGAGATTTTCTAGATGTGTTTCCGGACGAACTACCTGGACTTCCCCCAGCGAGACAAGTAGAGTTTACTATCGATTTAGTTCCCGGGGCAGCCCCCGTAGCTAAAGCACCGTATAGGCTAGCGCCTTCCGAAATGCGAGAACTCTCGGAGCAATTGCAAGAATTGCTTGATAAAGGTTTAATCCAACCTAGTTCTTCGCCATGGGGTGCGCCAATTCTCTTTGTCAAGAAAAGGATGGAACTCTGAGAATGTGCATCGACTATAGAGAGTTGAATAAATTGACGATCAAGAATAGATACCCGCTGCCGCGAATAGACGATTTGTTCGACCAACTGCAAGGAGCGTCGCATTTCTCGAAAATTGACCTTAGGTCCGGCTATCATCAGTTGAGGGTACGAGAGGAAGATGTACCTAAAACGGCCTTTAGAACTCGCTATGGGCATTATGAGTTTCTAGTGATGCCATTTGGTCTCACAAATGCGCCAGTCGTTTTCATGGACCTAATGAATAGGATTTGTAGGCCATACTTGGACAAATTCGTCATAGTGTTCATCGATGACATTTTGATATACTCTAGAAGCAAGGAGGAGCACGAGAAGCACCTGAGGATAATCTTGCAGCTACTTAGAGACGAGAAGCTATATGCTAAGTTTTCTAAGTGTGAATTTTTGCTCCGTCAAGTCCAATTTCTGGGGCACGTTGTGAACGAAGAAGGAATCCATGTGAATCCGTCTAAGATAGAAGCAATCAAGAAATGGGAGACACCCAAGACACCAACGGAAGTGCGTAGCTTCCTAGGTTTGGCGGGTTATTATAGGAGGTTCATTCAAGGATTCTCTAAGATTGCGGTACCTTTAACCCAATTGACCCAAAAGTCAAGAGAGTTCGAATGGGGTGAAGAACAAGAGCAAGTGTTTCAAACGCTTAAGAACATGTTGTGTGAAGCACCAATACTAGCATTGCCGGATGGAATGGAAGGATTTGTAGTGTATTGTGATGCGTCGAATAAAGGGCTAGGGTGCGTACTAATGCAAAGAGACAAGGTTATTGCATACGCATCTAGGCAATTGAAGCCACATGAGAAGAATTATTCGACACACGATTTGGAGCTAGGAGCCGTAGTGTTTGCCTTGAAGATATGGCGACATTATCTTTATGGCACCAAGTGCACCATATTTACCGATCACAAGAGTTTGCAACACATCTTCGATCAGAAGATGTTGAACATGAGGCAAAGAGGTGGATGGAGCTGCTTAACGATTACGAGTGCGAAATTAAGTACCACCCCGGAAAGGCAAATGTTGTTGCTGACGCTCTTAGTAGGAAGGTGAGCACTAGGGTGTCGAGGACAAGAATTTATCACTTACGAGTGAAAATGTCTCTAAGGGACAAATTCTTAGAAGATCAAGCAAAGGCTTTTGAAGGGAAGAACATTGAAGAAGAGGCATTGAGTGGGGTAGAAACAAGGTTCGATAGGGATGATGAAGGCATCTTGTAACATCCCAAAACTTAATCGTTTATGTTGACTAACGTCGTTAGGTCAAATTCTAAGTCCGTGATATGTTTATGTGGAAATCTGTGTTTATGTGCCCTATATGTGAGATTTAATTATCTTTAATGAGTGACAATAAAGTAGACATAATGATGTGTAAAAGGCCTTTGTAGTGTGCGAATGTGCTTTAGTGTGTTATATGTATCCCCAATAGGTGTTTTTAAGTGAAATAAAGTCGATATGAAGTCCAGGGACCAATTTTGACAATGGTGTAAAGTTAAAAACGGGATTAGTGATTAGGGCAGCCTAATCTTTGATTAGTTCCAGCCCCTAAACCTAATTACAATCAAAGAACAAGTTTCTCTAATCCCTTAATGAATTCTTAAGCAATCTTCAAGATTTTTGGGTCAATCGATCGTGTGTTTTGGTGTTGAATCTAATCGGCCATTGTATTATCAGGTAACTAATGATTCATTGATGTATTTTCAGATCTAATGAAGTTTTATAAAGGATTAAATCTGATTATAACAAGGGTTTTTGATAAATTAGGGTTTATGTTGTGATTAAGCCAATTAAGGATCTAAACGGTGTCAAACAAGTTTGTAATTGATCTATATGATCAAAATATGTTTATATATGTCAAAATCATGTTTTGGGTGAAGCCCAAGTCGATTGATGTCTGGAAAAATCGAAGAACAAGTCGTTTTATGATTTCTGGACGAAGTTAGGGTTTTCTGAAGCTAAATTCGTTCCTGATGGTTCCAAACGAAGTTTAAATTCGTTTTAAAGGTCCTAAATTCGTTTTATATAAGCCTAAGTTCGTTTGATGCCCTCTAAGTTCGTTCATGGGTGTCTAAATTCGTTTGACACAAAGCTTAAGTTCGTTTGAGCACCATCTAAGTTCGTATGAAGCTTTCTAAATTCGTTAGTACAAAACTTGAAGCCTAAATTCGTTTTAAAGGGTCTAAGTTCGTTTTATCATTGCTCAAACGAAGATGAACTTCGTTTTTGGTCTTCTAAGTTCGTTTGGGCATTGCTAAGTTCGTTCAGTATGGTCTAAATTCGTTTTCTGGAAGCTAAATTCGTTTGATTTTTCAAATGGCCATATCTTTTGAACCGTAACTCCGTTTTTGACAAATAAGCTATCCCTAGAATCGTGGAGAGAGTCTATTTTCTAATGGTAATGAGTTTAAAGGATGATTTTGAGGTCAAGTTTCCTGAAAGGTTGAATTAGTGAGTGAAGGTCGAGTTTCGACGGATTCTATGAGTCCTAAAGTCGTACGAAAGTCCATTTAATGTCCCAAATGACTTATATTTCATATGTTAATGTACGATAGGTGTCGGGGACTACTATTAAGCACTGTTAGCTTTTGATTGCGCGCATACACTACTACGAGGTAAGATACACTACTTTTGTCACGCTGAGGGTGCAACATAAATGGTTTCATAAACTATAACCTCAATAACGGTAATGTATAACCTATAATGTGGTTGGGTTGATATGGGAGGTACTCGGGGAATAATGATGACGATGCCTATGATGCTTCCCCGTAGTTATGTTTATGATATGATATGTTATGATGACGGTGGTTAATGATATGTTTACGATATGATATGTTATAATGACGGTGGTTAATGATATGTTTACGATATGATATGTAATGATTACGGTGGTTAATGATATGTTGTAATGTTGTTATGTGCATGTATATGTGGCTTGTTCATCTAGAACACTAGACCTTTTTAGGTTGCCATGACACGTGCACGTTTTAAGGCCCTAACGTGAAAAGATGATAGTATGGATTAGTTTAGGTTAAAGGTGGAAATCTAAACTAAATACGATAAATGCTCGAGCTAATTAGATGTTAAGTGTTATGCATAACCTGTGCCTTACGGTGGTAATAGGTACATCGTGCCTTACGGTGGTAATGGGTACGTATAAATCGTGCCTGACGGTGGTAATAGGTACGTCATGCCTGACGGTGGTTATAGGTATGTTAAAATGGTTGCTCAGGTGGTTCCTTGCAACAAGTCATATGTGGCGAGTAGTTTCGGGTGGCCTGATGACCCACCTAATGTCATGAACATAACGTGCTACTCATGGATCGGCATTGTCTTTCCTTAATGGTAACTTCGGTTACAACTTAACGGTGACCTAGTCACAACTTAATGAGATGAAATGACGAAATGGATTAGGCACACTTAGGGTCATGAACTCTATGCTTATATGTGATGTGGATATGTTTATACGGTGGTATGAATGCCTAATTAAAATGACGTAATGTTTTAAAGTGACGATTTAAATGGATGAAATGTTTGCTTAAACCTGGTGTTATCTTACTTAGCTTTATAGCTAACACTTGTTTCTTTTATGTGTTGACACCCCTCAGGTTAGGCAGTAAGATGACGTGTGAAGCTGTGGCGAGAGATGGGTAGATGATCAAGCTGGCTTAGTTTACCCAATAGCTTCGCATAGACCTGATGTTATTGATTTCCTTTATGGAACTTATGTAATGACTATGTTATGATTGCTTTATGTTGGGCAATCTTATGGATTTCTTTTATTACTGATTTGATGCTATAGTAACACCACTTATGTTTTCTCAACTGTTTTCCTTAGTTGAGTATTTTCCTAAATCGTTTCCGCATGATTTAACGCCGTTAGGCAAAATTTTTGGAAATCCATATTTTTACGAAACGGGTGTTACAAGTTGGTATCAGAGAAGTAGTTTAAGTGAACCAGGGCCTATTGACCATAGGATTTGGACTTAAACTTAAGATGCGCATGCTAGGTATTCGTAGGATGCCTTAGCTAGAGATGACATGTGATGTAGGATGGGTTGGGATGAGTGCGAGTATGATAAGGCTTACGAGATGTTTATGTTACGATGTTATGATTTAGCCTTATCCCAGCGAACTTTTGTTTTACTTCGCGCTTATCGACTTCACCATTTTATTGAAGGAAAATGGTTAACACTCGCAACCGCAACATCCAACGTGACGGAGCAACTGCCAGCGTTACTCCACCTGTCCATCCAGGTGCAGTTGCTACTAATGCTGCTGCTACTGCTGCTGCAGCCAACGTGAATAGAAATCAAGGGAATCCTCAGCAGGTCAATCGACAAGGCTCGTTAGGCCCTATGCCTCCACCTCTTGGTAATCGACCCATAGTTAACGAAGCAGTGGTGGAGCAAATCCCTAATGCAGCTGAACTGTACAACCTTGTGCTGACTCTCCAAGCCCAGTTAGCACAGACTCAAGAACAACTGAACAACGCTCTTGCTGAGAATGCTGAAGGAACTGATGGCAACTACTCAGTGCCATCTCACCACATTGAGCCACCAGTGGAAAATGTTGTCGTTCCCCCTGTTAATGTTGATGTGGCTCCTCCTAATGTAGTTCAAGCTCCTCGATTTAAGTTCGAAAGTTTCCAGAAGTGTGGAGCTCAGAAATTCAATGGAACCCTTAACGCAGTAGGCTGTATGGAATGGCTTGATGATACTGAGATGGTCTTTGAAGCTTGTGACTGTCCAGAGGATAAAAAGGTGTTGTGTGCGAGTAGAATGTTGAAAGAAGGTGCTCGAGACTGGTGGAAGAGCATTACAATTTCAATGACTCCGGCTATGGTAACTGCTATTACGTGGGCTGACTTTAAGCAGAAGTTCATTGAGGAGTATATCGGGACTCATGAACAGCGCAAAATGGAAAAAGAGTTCCGTGCTTTGACAGCTGAAGTTGGCAAAATTAATGACTATGCTCGTTCCTTTATGGAAAAGATGAAATTTGTGGGTG
>CM067173.1:100682196-100764352 GCA_034093135.1 Erigeron breviscapus | reverse complement strand
GTTGCATCTGGAGACTAGTGAACTGGTGACCAAGATGATTTGTCGAGAAATATATTGAAGTCCAGTTGCACCGTACAGTTAACGCAACTGAAGACTTCCTCCAGATGAGAACTGACCAAGTTGAAGAAGCATTCCAGTTGAAGTCGAAGACAACAAATGGAAGATAGAGAATGGCAATGGCAGCGAAGCCCAGTTGGCATTCTAGTCAGTTACAAACTAGAGACCATCAGTGGAAAGCCTTACAAAGCTTTACACTGATTACGAGGAATTGACTTGTATGCTTTATGTACCTTTACCCGGATAATAAGCCTTATCTTATTATTTAAGTATTAAAAGGTACATAAAGGTGGTTATGTAAAGTCACTTTAACATGCGACTTTACACTGCTTTTTAAGGAATTAAATGCTATTCCTTAAATGCTCCCAACCATATTTGTACGGCTAAAGTTAACATTCCAATGTTAACTTTGCCTATAAATACAAGTCATTGCACAACCAAGAATATTACTTCTTCGAATAAACTTCGATAGAATTCACACTTTGCAAACCTGCAATATTCTTGGTGAACTTGTGCAATATTCTCTCAATCGCTAAAAGGAACATTTCACAACTTTAAGTGTTTCGATTGTATTGAGAATATCCGAGTATAGATCAATTGTATTTCATAGGTTGTTAGGATATTTACATTCGTGTATTATCTTGGTTCCGCATCAACCTTGTAATTTGTTTAATATCAATAAATAAATTACACATTGAAAAATACATATTGTCTCATGAAGTTATCTTACAAGTTATTTGTATTATTGCATTGTTCTTTACTTATTGTCTTTTATATAAGTAATCTATCTAGAACTTGGTATATACACACTGCAACTGGTCGTCTCCAGTTCAGTGCATATATTGCAAAGTAACTCCACCATCGACATAGAGGTGTCTTCAGTAGTACCATCTAACGAGTTGGGACTAACACTGGAGTGTCCCTCCAGTATACCATCAGTACATGCTTCACTGGACTAATCCACCAGTGATACTGGAGTGTCCAGTCAACCTCCAGATGCACTGAAATGAGTCATAATATTTTTTAAATACTTGGTCATTGTGCGTGCCACGTATGCAAACTTTTTAAAGATATTTATCTTATAATCCTACGTGGCATGTAAATTTTTCAAAGTAATGACGGTATTTTTATCTTGGGAAGACAAAAAGGTGCAACTTGTTACTGTTTGTGGGCTGTAAACCGTCACACATTTATGTGTGATGTGATGTAATTAATGCGGATCTCAGAACCCCGATCAAAATTATATTTGATAATTTCAAATAAACCGTTTGAGTTTCACATTCTCTCTCCTATATATACCCACTTTCACTTTCAATTGCATTTACTTCGAACATATTTACTCCCCAAATCCTTAAAATTCCTTCATTTACTTCAATTCATTCATTTCCCAATCATAATCATCTCTCATATTTACTCCATTTCAATCAATTAATTCATCAAATCTTCATCAAAACCCTAAATATTCCAATTTCATCTTCATTTATCTAACATATTCAAATGGCACCAAGACAATCAAACTCTCCCAAAAATCTGCTCTCCGCCGAATATGCTCCTGTTCCAAATGTTGTTAAGGCACGCCATATTACTCTTGAGGTTAAAGCCATAAGAATAAATATGATTAACTGGATGGAAAAGCTCTCACTTTCTAGTGCTCATAATGCCCGTTCCATTATTGGGAGATTAAATACATTTTTTCTCTCATGTCCACTCTATGGTGCTCTCACTCGTAATCCAGGTAAAATGTATCATGATTACCTGTGTGAATTTTGGTATTCTGCGGTGTTTGTTGAAACCACTAAAACCATCAACTACACACTGCAACAAGGCACCAGATCATTCACTCTCTCTGTTGATTCTCTCAGAGCAGCTCTTCAATTAAATTATTTTTCTGAGAATGAGATGGCAATTCCACTCCCTACTGGTATAAATTTCAGGGATGTATGCAGATTAATGGGGCACACTGAAATTATGGATGAACATGGCCAGTTGTTGAGGAAAGGCACTATTTACATGAGTAAATTAACAGACTCATGGAGATATTTCTTCACTCATTTGGTTGAGTGCTTAGGTAGCAGTTCTGGAGGTTTAGATCAGATTAATCAAATGCAGCTCCAGATTGCCTACTGTTTGTGGTTTGGGTACAGGGTTGATTTCGCCCAGATTTTCTTTGATGATCTGGTGGACCGTCTGAAAGTGAAAGGTAGAAAACCACACATTCCATACATTCATTTTCTTTCACTGGTATTTTTAAGAGCCCTAGGTGCTGAATATGATTATGAAACAAATCACTTTTCGGTGTGTGAATATATGAGGGAGTTAAGTCAACTAAAATCAAGAACTGGTGAGGTAGATATTCCTCAGACCATGTTGACTTTTCAAAGGGAAGAAGTAGAGGCACCAGGTAGAGGTCAAGTTGGTGAAGGACCCTCTGGTGACCAAGATGTTCAAATTATAGAAGCTGTACAACCCATAAGACAAGTGGCTCCAGAAGGTCAACAACCAAATGTTGAACCTTCCAGACGACCAAGATCAAATAGGCGTCTGATGAGAGATGGTGTTCAGGTGAATCCAGCAAGACATCCTGGTGATGTTATGAATTTAGATGGGTCTCCAATTTTTGAACCAGAAGAGAATGTTGAACAGGTTGAAAATGTACAAGTTGTTGAGCAGATTGAGAATGTACAGACTGATGAGCAGGTAGAACAAGATGTTCAGGCTGATGAACAAGTAACTGGTGAGCAAGAGGCTCAGATTGATTTGAATGTTGAAGCTGGTGAACAGACTGGTGATCAGTCTGTTGGTGAAACCTTTTGGGATGAAGCTGATTCACCCATGTCAAAAGGTGATAGCTTTGACACTGACATGAGTTTTCTTGGAGATGATGTAGTAGAGATAGAGCGTCTACCAGAAATGCCACCACCTCCACCAGAAACAAATTTGCCACCACCAGAATCACAAATGCCACCACCTCCACCAGAATCCAATATGCCACCACCACCACCACCTTCAATTCCACAAACCACTCCATACTTCACTCCACCAACAATTCAAATTTCACAATCTCAACCCCCACCACTTGAAACTCTAGTTGACTTATCTGAAACACGTGTGCTGGACTCAACAGTTATAACTGCTGAAACTACTTCTGAAGAGGTCTGGACACAAGTACCTTTCATGACTAGAATGACTTCCAATCTTGATCCTCCCAGTGGTCCCTCCTCTTCGTCTTCAGCCGAGGTCCAAGGCCTTTTAAGTAAGGTGGCGGACCTGTAGAGATCACTGCAATCTTCATCCCAGGTTATTTCTGACTTCAAGTGTTTATTATCAAATAATCTAGCTTCAGAAATGAATGTGTTTGCTGGGAATGAGAAGCTTGTCTTTGAGAAGCTGGATGAACTGGTACTGGCCACAAATAACATTTCTGAAAATATAAAAGTGGCAGTCCAGGGATTAGAAGAAAGGCTAGTCAGTTATGTTCAGACTGCAGTGGAAAGTAAAATTGTACAACCACTGGCAGGTCTGACAGATGAGGTTAAAAAAATGGTTACCAGGGTGAGTTCATTGGAGAGTAGGCCATCACTTGATCAGAATGCAGTTGTTAGCACCATCAGTGATGAGGTTGCTAAGAAGTTCAGACACAGTATGCTGAAAGAAATCACTGAAGAGATTTCTGGGTCTGTTCTTCGAACAATTCAAGATGGACTGTTGCCAGAAGTTGTGAGAATGGTTAATACTGAGCTGCCAAAGCACTTGCCTCAAGAAGTTGAATTTGTTAAAAAGGAAGTGCAGGCACTTAAAAAAATTGTGAATGATACAACTCCAGTGGCTGGAAGAACGTTTGGTGAACTGGACAGACACATGCTTGAACAATTATGGAATGATCTCAAGTCAAGAACTGGTGATCATTCCAAGGGGGAAAAGTCGTCTGGTGTCCAAGAAGGTTTGATTAGAAAGAAGAAAGAAGTTGTGGTCAGTGCTGTTGAAAAGGCCTTTGCTACTGAAAGCATTGTGCAACAAAAACAAGTGACTGGTACTGATGCCAGTGCACGATTAACACAGAGAGCATTTGGCACTGAAGCCGTTATGCAGGTTGAAGAGGCTGCTTGTACTGAAGCCAGTGAGCCCCAGTTTGAATCTTTCCCAGATATCCCAACAACTCTGAAGTCTTTAAAAGGAAAAGAACAAATGGTATCTGGTGAAGAAGAACAAACTGTTGAAGGTTCATCAGAGTTTCCCACTGCTGATGATGAAACCTCTAAGAAACTGGAACAAGAATGTATTATGATAGAGATCTTTAAGAGAAATCAAAAAGATGAACTGCTGGCACATCATAGGGAGATGGCAACTATGGGGACTCTGGATTCTTATAATGCTGGCAGGTTGGGCATAAACATTGATGTGTACAAAAAGATGAAGGAAGACCCCAAGTTCATCAATGTCTGAATGCATTGAATGATGTTCATGTACGCTCCTTTTACGCTGAAGAAGAACAGATTTATGATTCAATAATTTATGGTGTTAGTGTACCAGAACTTATCAGGCAGAGGAAGGAGGAACTAGTGAACCTCCAGAAGAAGATAAGGAAAAATGTTGGTGCTCTGGAGTTAGAGTACAGGAAGAAATTGACAGGCTTACCAAAACTTACTGCCAAACAGCTCAAAGCAATAAAAGATGCAGATATAAGCACATTCATTCCTCTGGATACTTCTCTCAAAATCAATCGTGATCAACTCTAGTCTGCCATGGAACAGCAGAGAATATCCAAGGAAACTGAACATATGGTCCAGATGGCTAAGCAGAAAGCCAAGTATGATGATATATTGAAATTCAGGGCTGATGCCAGAAGAATCATAGGTGCTGAAATCAAACTCGCTGAAAATCATCAAGGCATGACCAGATTTAATATAAAGTTGACCAAGGAGGGTAACTTTACAGATGAAAGGAAAAATGCATCAGTCCAAGCTTTTGGATGGACTGAACTGAAGGAGATAGGATTAACTTTCAAAGGTAAAACTGATTTGTCTCATGATGTAAAGGCATTTATGAAGAGGATTGAAAAGGTTTGGATAAGAATTCAACAGATGGAAGCTGTTCTTGGTATGAGACCACCAGTGTCTGTTCCATCCTCTCCATCACCAAAGAGAAAGGCTTCTGAAGATGCTCCAGGACAGACATCGAAGAAAAGGGCCTAACTCTTATATCATTTACTTGTTGTTTGTATTTAAAGTTGTCAAAATTGTAACTTATTTTATGTTGATGGCTGTAAATATAGTTGCATATTTTGATTTATAAAGTAAATGATCAGATTTAGTCTAAGTTAGTATTAAAAGATGAAACTGGAACACTGATGATCTATAAAGTGTTCCCAGTAACAATAAATTTTTAGACTAAGTCAAAACTTGTGTTTTTCAAGCATACAAAGTTGTATAGATATAAGCTTGAAAACACTTGCATTATTTCTAAACAAATAGGGGGAATTTGTTAGGTCCAGATTTACTGGACTCGCTCCAGACTCGACTACTGGAGCCTTACTGAAGATCTGTCCAGAAATGATAATTACTGGACCTACTCCAGACTTGGAAACTGGAGTCCCTCTGAAGATTTGTTCAGAAATAATGGAAGACCAGTGAGCAAATACTTGTATAGGAAATCTGGAGTATTCTCCAGATTAGCTCACTGGACTTCACCCCAGTCCAGATCTATTCTACTGAAGACATTCTCACTGAAGTCAAAGACTGAAGTCTGAAGAAAGAAGACTGACAAACAGTGGAGCCCACTGACAGTCTTACCAGATCTCCCGACTGGAGCCTTTATTAGTGTTCTAGACCTTACAAGTCTGAACACTGATATCGAGGAATTTACTTTTGCCTTTACACACTTTTACCCGGACATCCCAATTGTCTATTGATAAAAGTACATACGTGTGTAAAGGTGGTTGGTTAAAAGGACTTTATCCTTGTACCTTAACCAATGCATTTAATAACCTTGTCGGTTCATTAAATGCATGCAACCATATTTGTACGGCAAATAAATTCATTGTTGAATTTATCTGCCTATAAATACAAAGTCATATTTCTCGTTCAAATCACTTTTTAGCAATTTGGTGAACTTGCTTAAATACTCTCGATCTAAACAGTTATACTTCACAACTCTAAGTATATCGATCTAAGGAGATTATTTAGCAAGTATATATCACTTGTAATTCAAAGATTGTTTAGATAGTTACAAACTTGTAATATCTAGGTTCCGCAACAATCTTGTATTTTGTTTATCATCAATAAAGAAAATACATTTGAAAATTACATTCGTGTTCCATCATTTATTTACTTGTTTAAATATTGCTTAAGTCGTTTATTGCTTTATTTATATTCTTGCATTTATATTTAAAGTAATACTAGTCCGATTCTAGTTCATACTTGACTTGTTATTTTACACTCGGGGGTTAAACCATCGTGTGAGGGACTTTACAATATGTCCCATTCTTCTATGCCATAACAGTGATTCAGATTCATTTGCTTTACTTAATAAACAAACTGAGGTTTAGGTTTACCAAACTCATCTTTCAAAATTAATTCGGTCCAATATCCATTGCTCTTTGATGGAGCCTTGGATCACTGAGGTGTCACCATTGTTCTCTTATTTGGTGAAATGAAACGAGCTGTAGGAGTAGAATTCTTAGGTGAATGTGCACCAAATCTAGGTTGAGTTTCTAATCGATCAAAAAACTTTGTAGCATTTTCATTTCTACGCAGGGGTGACCGATTTTGTTGGAAATGCTTATTCCTAGGTGAATTACTCCTCTGAGGTGTACGAGATCGACTCGGACTTTCACTTACATGACTACTAGATGTAGCATTTCGTGATTGTCCCTGTCTTTTAGGGGTTTTAGATCGATCACAAGAAGCCTCAGGATCATGAGCACTAGTCTTAGGAGGAGAGTTACTATTATCAGGACAACGTCTCTTCCTATTTGGACAACAACTATATACATGACCTTGTTCATAGCATTAAAAACATGATCTACTAGCCCTGAGCTTCTTAGCTTTACTAACAAATTCCTCAGTAGTCACGCCTAAACACTCTTTTAATTGAATTGCGGCTGACTCTACTTTTGACAAACCTTTTGATTCATTTTTGTTTTCAGAAAACTGTACTTTCTTCTGAATCCTTGGTTGAGTAGAGAAAGGCGTCAAGGTAATCCCACTAGATGTAGATTCACCCTTATTCCAAACTTTATCAATCTTGTCATGATCTATTTTCTCAAAATCAATTTTAGAAGATGTAAAAACAGTATCACATCCATTCATTGTAAAGCATTTTATGACTTTTTCATCATGACATACTGGATTCACATAATTTTTAAAAGTAGATCCCACAAGTACATTTGCATCATAAACAACATTTTTAGGATCTGACGGTCGAATAAATGAATTTACAGTTTCAACTTTCTTATTTACTGGTTTTGTCTTTTCCGCTGAACTTCCAGATGATTTAGGAGTCTGATTTGATTCCTCTAACTGAGAAGGAGAAGGTTGACCAATAAAGATCTCTTCTTTCTCAGTTAAGTTTTCTAGAGATTCACTATAATTTCCATTAAACGGACCTCTAACTTCTTTATAATCTACCCCTAATCCACCTTTATCTTTAGGATCACGCGGAACAGGTGTTTGAAACTGCATTGACCTAATAAGTTCAGACCCTCTAATTTGTTCAAGTCTGGTATTCAGCTTTACAATTTCTAGCTTAGCATCAGCTAACTCTTTCTCCTTTTTGAAAAATCTTCAGTTAGTTTAGCATATTGCTCATTACCCACCTTTTCCATTAGGACTGACTCTCTAAGTTTTTCTTTCAATGCAAGAATATCTTTATCTGAAGCTCGAATTTTATCCTTATAAAGACTTTCTTGTTTAATTAATCCAGAATTTTTAGCAAAATATGAGTCATTTTCCTTTTTAAAAGCAGAATTTTGAGCAGTCAAGTTAGCTATGTTCTTGCTAAGACTAGACACCTCTTGATTCATTTCGGACACCAATTTTGCAAACTTTAACAATAGAAAGTAAAGAACATGATACCTTCTGATCAGCAGCTTTGCAATCCGCCATGTATGCAACAAAATCTCCAGTTGTCATACCTTCAGGTATCACAAATTCCTTCATCTGTTCTTCAATACTCTTCTCTGAATTTACTCCATTAACTTTAGCTGTTTCAACTTTCTCTTCTGATGTCTTCACAGCTGTCATAGATTCACTTTCAGACCTTACTATCTCAACAACTTTCTTAACATTTTGCTTGATAATCTCAGATGCTCTCTCCTCACTAGTATACACCGCATAATCAATTGTATCACCACTTCATTTGCAACATGTGTGATGATATACCCTATATGGAGCTTTATCTCCATACCCGGAGCAGATACGAAGACACCTTCGTACAGGTAAAAACTACTTATTTATATATCTAGAACGGAGCATGACCTCCATTTACCAAAATCATTCCGGAGCTTCTAAGGTAATAATACCTAGCTCCGAGGAAACATATTAAGAAGATCGGATATACATAGATCCTTTCCGTAATTATCCAAATAAAACAATACACTTAAATCCCGAATACCTCGGATACGGCTCATGAAGAGATTATCGTAAATCCTCTGATGGGGTATTTTTGTTGTTTGAGTGTTTAAATTTATAAAAATGTTGTACAAGTTATTATCTCAAAAACACACACACATCTTAACGGACAGGGGACCCGATCAGATGTAGTACAGTTTAGTGATAAGAACAGGATCGTTCGCAGGGACGCGTTGCTTTACCTAATCTAGTAATATGTGTAATTCTAGCGGTTGTGGGGTTGTCACGATTTCCTATTATACTAATGTAAATAAAAGTAAATAAAAGCTGCAACCGCTTATTCAGCGAGAGGCTTAGTCTGAAAATAGTTTGAAAAAGCAAATAACAGTAATTAAATTAAAATACTTGTTTGGCATCTCCGATCTCATGGTACGACCAAATACTATTCTATCTACTTGCTAGACTGTTGGAAACTTAATCACGGCTCAGATTCTCGTTAGATTCACTTTGCCTAATTACTAGTGCTGTCGCTAGACTCACACTAACCTATAAACAAATTCTCGTTAGATTCATTGTTTAAGCATTATTGACCTAAAGTTTGTGTTACTAATTCATCTTTTAGTTACCCGGCTCTTAAGCCATGACCAGATAGTAATTATCTCCGGTGACCACAGTGCTCGTTTCCAAGTCAAAGGATCGCGTCTGACATTGTTAAGCATCATGTTCAATTTGTCCTAATTACTACGGTTTGGATCCCTCGGTTACAAGTGAATCAGCTTTTACAACTAGTTATAGACCGACTAGTGTTTTCCATCCTAGCATATTAGTTCTAGTGTATGATCATAGACAACCATCAGAATTAAACTAATATATTCAGATATAGAACCAATAATAATATGAATAACTAGTAAAACATGGATCTACGATAAACAGTAAAACACACTCCAACAGATTCTAACAAATAAAGTAAAACAATAAACGTCTACATGATCACATTGATCCAAACAAGTATTCAGCCTACTAGCCGGACATTATTAAAGGAATAACAAAGTCTGAAAAGATGAAAGACATTGTTTACCAAAAGAAAGTAAAATAGAAAAGTAGATCTAGACCGAGGATGAAGATCGGAAGGTGTTAGAAGCTCCAAAACCTTCTGGAAATCTGCAACTACGACCTAGGGTTTGATCTGGGCGGCTAGGGCTGCTGAATCGGCGCTGGCTGGGCTTGCCAGCGGCGCTGGGACTGGGCCAGCGGCGCTGGATGTGAGGGAGCGGCGATATTGACTTGCAGCGGCGCTGGTAGCTCCTGCTGCAGTTCGTACTTCTTCGTTCGGCTCCCGAATCACCTCCTTGTGTCTTGTAACTTCATAGGCTTCCTTCTTGAGTCACTTGATGTCATTTACCCTATCTCGCATCTTCCGTGAACCTGCGTAAACATACGACTCCATTAAGTACCGATAGTTCCGGAATATTAAACTCATTTAGACATTGAAATGAAGCCTTTCGATAGGGGTTTTTATCACAAAATGGACGCTCATCATATCCCCCACACTTAAGTCTTTGCTTGTCCTCAAGCAAATAGTCCAAGAAAAATAAAATAATGATGAGCGGACAACTTAAGTGTTAAAGTGTTCTACTTTATTAAAAACATTTGAAAGATTAGTCATGCAAAATGATTTGAGAAAGCTTTAGACAAAATCAGTAAGCTATAGCTAGAGGCAAGATAATTGGTCAATCAAAACTAAAAGCTAACTTTTTATTCGTGTTAATACCTCTAAAACAGTTCTATACTTCCACATGTCTTACAGCTCAATCTTACTATCATCTGTTGACTAGTTAAGCACTTAATTAAGGTTTGTATAGCAATCAGAACTACTAGCTACTAGCAAGGCATTTATATTCATTCATTTGTGTACTTGTGAGTCACTACTTAGATATACTCCTACACTATAGTCATGCTCGCTAGCTAAACACTAAAGCAGTTATACGATATTATCATCTTTAATAGTTGAGACAACGGTGACAGGTCGGTGGTTCCCCACTCGCTAACTAAAGGTTCACATCAAGACAGCGGTGACAGGTCGGTGGTTCCCCACGCGCAAAGCGACATAACTTGATGCGTTTGGATTTTACTCGTTAATAGTTCTTTGAACTCTTTTTAATCTACTGATTGTCTTTCTTAAGATTACTACATTATTCATGCAATAGACATTTATCAGAGACTCCAGATGACTCATACTCCTATTCCGCATGCAACTAGTTCACATTAAATAGTGTAAGAATTAAGGCGAACCATACATCTAAACTAGTTCCTACACAAGCACGTATAGCATTAAGTTCAATTAATACACCTATGCTAATGACTAGAAAGCTCTATTGCTAGGCATATTAAAGTCCGGTTAAATGTTTCATTATAAGCTCTAATCCAGTTGGAAGCATGAACAGCCACAAATCTATAGTTAAGCTAACAATTCTAACTAACCGTTCATCTACCAAGGCTAATATTGCTTAGTTATCGTCATCTTTTGTCTACTTGCAAAGCTTATGTTCTCAAAATAGTTTTCAGACACAAGAAAAACTTTTAATTTGCATGAAATAAGTAGTAGAAAACTTGTGATAAATCAAACAATTAGACCAAGGGTTTTTCCTATTCCATCCCCCCACACTTAAATTGTACAATGTCCTCATTGTACTAGACATAGAAACAAAGGGAAATAGGAAAAACACGTAAAAAGTAAAAGTAAAAGGATTAACGAAACTTCTCGGGTCTTAAATTGCATGATAGTTGTTGAAGATGGCATTTGCGGAGCGACTTGAATGATGTTGAATCTTCAAAGACTTGAGTCATCTCCATTTGATGGCGATCCATTGATGGTTCTCCACCTTCTTTTCTTTTTGGTATTTTCTGATTTTTTGTTTTTTTGTTTTTTGATTTTTGGGTTTTTCTGAATTTTTTTTGGATTTTTCGCGATCTGGTGTGCAGAATGGAGCTGGGAGCGGCGCTGGCTAAGCAGGGAGCGGCGCTGGCGATGCCTGAGCGGCGCTGGATAGCAGGAGCAAATAAAAATAAAAATAAAAATAAAAATAAAAATAAAAATAAAAATAAAAATAAAAATAAAAATAAAAATAAAAATAAAAATAAAAATAAAAATAAAAATAAAAATAAAAATAAAAATAAAAATAAAAATAAAAATAAAAATAAAAATAAAAATAAAAATAAAAATAAAAATAAAAATAAAAATAAAAATAAAAATAAAAATAAAAATAAAAATAAAAATAAAAATAAAAATAAAAATAAAAATAAAAATAAAAATAAAAATAAAAATAAAAATAAAAATAAAAATAAAAATAAAAATAAAAATAAAAATAAAAATAAAAATAAAAATAAAAATAAAAATAAAAATAAAAATAAAAATAAAAATAAAAATAAAAATAAAAATAAAAATAAAAATAAAAATAAAAATAAAAATAAAAATAAAAATAAAAATAAAAATAAAAATAAAAATAAAAATAAAAATAAAAATAAAAATAAAAATAAAAATAAAAATAAAAATAAAAATAAAAATAAAAATAAAAATAAAAATAAAAATAAAAATAAAAATAAAAATAAAAATAAAAATAAAAATAAAAATAAAAATAAAAATAAAAATAAAAATAAAAATAAAAATAAAAATAAAAATAAAAATAAAAATAAAAATAAAAATAAAAATAAAAATAAAAATAAAAATAAAAATAAAAATAAAAATAAAAATAAAAATAAAAATAAAAATAAAAATAAAAATAAAAATAAAAATAAAAATAAAAATAAAAATAAAAATAAAAATAAAAATAAAAATAAAAATAAAAATAAAAATAAAAATAAAAATAAAAATAAAAATAAAAATAAAAATAAAAATAAAAATAAAAATAAAAATAAAAATAAAAATAAAAATAAAAATAAAAATAAAAATAAAAATAAAAATAAAAATAAAAATAAAAATAAAAATAAAAATAAAAATAAAAATAAAAATAAAAATAAAAATAAAAATAAAAATAAAAATAAAAATAAAAATAAAAATAAAAATAAAAATAAAAATAAAAATAAAAATAAAAATAAAAATAAAAATAAAAATAAAAATAAAAATAAAAATAAAAATAAAAATAAAAATAAAAATAAAAATAAAAATAAAAATAAAAATAAAAATAAAAATAAAAATAAAAATAAAAATAAAAATAAAAATAAAAATAAAAATAAAAATAAAAATAAAAATAAAAATAAAAATAAAAATAAAAATAAAAATAAAAATAAAAATAAAAATAAAAATAAAAATAAAAATAAAAATAAAAATAAAAATAAAAATAAAAATAAAAATAAAAATAAAAATAAAAATAAAAATAAAAATAAAAATAAAAATAAAAAAAGAAGTAAAAATAAAAATAAAAATAAAAATAAAAATAAAAATAAAAATAAAATAAAAATAAAAATAAAAATAAAAATTAAAAAGCAAAATAACACTTCAATCAAAATATCAAAATGGAAAATAACAAGCTAAAACATAAAAATAAAAATAAAAACGAAATACGATTGCAATAAGTTACTTGTTTCCTTGATCCTTTGAAAGCTTGCATCTGTGAATCTCAAAACATACTCATAATATAGATCACAAATGATAAAGTTTAAAACAATCACTTAATTGCAATTAGTCACATATTCCTAAAAAAATAAAAATAAAAATAAAAATAAAAATAAAAACGGCTTGGGTTACCTCCCAAGAAGCGCTAAGTTTAACGAGTCTTCAGCCGGACTCGGCCTAGGAACTAGGTAGAAGAAGAATACGGGGTAGGCCAGGGGCCGGTACCCGTCGGAGATCTAATGTAAAGGTCGGATTTATCCCAAAGGTGTGATTCTATCCTTCTTTTCTTAAGTTCCCATGCATAGCTCCTAGTTTTGCATCTAGTTCCGAATGGGTTGGTCTTACTAATGTCTTCCTTAGTCAAAACTACTTGGTTGTATCCCATGGTCAAGGTTATTTTCTTTGCTTTCACATTAACAGATGAACCTACCGAAAGCAGAAACGGTTGACCTAAAATCACGTGATCTCTTGTAATCGAATCGTCTTCAACTATAAAGAAATCAGTGGGGATATCCAATCCCTCTATCCTAATCACTAGGTCTCTTATGACGCCTTTGGTTAAAACCTTTACTCCTCCTACTAACCTAATTTCTAAATCTTCCCATCTAACCCTATCTCTATACTTCTTTAAATTATTCTTGTAAATTCCTATGGGCAAGATATTAGATGTGGCTCTAAGGTCTACGTAGGTATTCTCAAAACATTTAGAGTTAATGTAGCAGGGAATTTGAAAAATGCTAGGGTCACCGTAAAACTTACCACTCGATTCTCTAGCCATTATCTCATTCATCTTATCTCTTTCTAGGTCGGCTACACGCTCTTCCCATTTAATGTCTCCTAGGATCCTCCTAATCCTATTTGCCATTTTTCTACCATTTCTTAACTGTTCCTCTACCTTCTCCTTTAATTCTTTTAATTCAATGAAGCTCTCATGACTGATTTTTCTTTTAGGCTTGGTTTCTATGATTTCCTCACCTATTGTCATTCCTAATTGTTCACTAGGGTTCTGATTATCATCTATTATTTCCATCCTAAGACATTCTCCTTTAATCAATTCATCCTCCTCTTCTACGTCAGACCCTCTAATCCTATTTTGACCATCAGACAATGATATTTCACGTTTAAGGACATGGATGGTAGCATCCGCAACATGCAGAAATGGTCGTCCTAAGATTAAGGGTGTCACTGCTTCACTTACCGAATCAAGCACAACAAACTCAGTCCAAAATTCTAAATCCTTAACCCTGACATGGACTCGTTCGAAAATCCCCTTGGGTTGTCGGTAAGTCTGATCGGCTAACCGAATGCTCATGTTAATGGGTTTTAGCAAACAAAGGGTAAGTTTCTCAAAAATCACAGTAGCCATAACATTAATACTTGACCCTAAATCACCTCTTGAGTCCTTACCCTTAGTCTAGCATCCCTTAATCCATTTGCTATTCCCCACACCCTCTCCCTTTCTTCACGAGTCATACCAATGGGAGGTGGAGGAGGTACCCCATAAACTGGGCGATGTGGTTCTTCTCCTTGACGCCTATGTCCGAGATGGTACCAGGGATGATCACAAGGAAGGCGCGGCTGAAAGTATGGGTCTTGGGCTGGAAATTGCCCATCACTTAGGTTCATGGGAGCATCTTGCCTTGGCGGAGCGGGTGCTCTAGGGTGGTGATGGTGGTGATGATGGTGATGATGATGATGATGATGATGATGGTGATGATGGTGATGGTGGTGATGGTGGTGATGGTGGTGATGATGGTGATGGTGATGATGATGGTGATGATGGTGATGGTGGTGATGGTGGTGATGGTGGTGATGGTGGTGATGGTGGTGATGATGGTGATGGTGGATGATGATGGTGATGATGGTGATGGTGGTGATGGTGGTGATGATGGTGATGGTGGTGATGGTGGTGATGGTGGTGATGGTGGTGATGGTGGTGATGGTGGTGATGGTGGTGATGGTGGTGATGGTGGTGATGATGGTGATGGTGGATGATGATGGTGATGATGGTGATGGTGGTGATGGTGGTGATGATGGTGATGGTGGTGATGGTGGTGATGGTGGTGATGGTGGTGATGGTGGTGATGGTGGTGATGGTGGTGATGGTGGTGATGGTGGTGATGGTGGTGATGGTGGTGATGGTGGTGATGGTGGTGATGGTGGTGATGGTGGTGATGGTGGTGATGGTGGTGATGGTGGTGATGGTGGTGATGGTGGATGATGGTGGTGATGGTGGTGATGGTGGTGATGGTGGATGATGGTGGTGATGGTGGTGATGGTGGTGATGGTGGTGATGGTGGATGATGGTGGTGATGGTGGTGATGGTGGTGATGGTGGTGATGGTGGTGATGGTGGATGATGGTGGTGATGGTGGTGATGATGGTGATGGTGGATGATGATGGTGATGATGGTGATGGTGGTGATGGTGGTGATGATGGTGATGGTGGTGATGGTGGTGATGGTGGTGATGGTGGTGATGATGGTGATGGTGGATGATGATGGTGATGATGGTGATGGTGGTGATGATGGTGATGATGGTGATGATGGTGATGGTGGTGATGGTGGTGATGGTGGTGATGGTGGTGATGATGGTGATGGTGGATGATGATGGTGATGATGGTGATGGTGGTGATGGTGGTGATGATGGTGATGGTGGTGATGGTGGTGATGGTGGTGATGGTGGTGATGGTGGTGATGGTGGTGATGGTGGTGATGGTGGTGATGGTGGTGATGGTGGTGATGGTGGTGATGGTGGTGATGATGGTGATGGTGGATGATGATGGTGATGATGGTGATGGTGGTGATGGTGGTGATGATGGTGATGGTGGTGATGGTGGTGATGGTGGTGATGGTGGTGATGGTGGTGATGGTGGTGATGGTGGTGATGGTGGTGATGGTGGTGATGATGGTGATGGTGATGATGATGGTGATGATGGTGATGGTGGTGATGGTGGTGATGGTGGTGATGGTGGTGATGGTGGTGATGGTGGTGATGGTGGATGATGGTGGTGATGGTGGTGATGATGGTGATGGTGGATGATGATGGTGATGATGGTGATGGTGGTGATGGTGGTGATGATGGTGATGGTGGTGATGGTGGTGATGGTGGTGATGGTGGTGATGGTGGTGATGGTGGTGATGGTGGTGATGGTGGTGATGGTGGTGATGATGGTGATGGTGGATGATGATGGTGATGATGGTGATGGTGGTGATGGTGGTGATGATGGTGATGGTGGTGATGGTGGTGATGGTGGTGATGGTGGTGATGGTGGTGATGGTGGATGATGGTGGTGATGGTGGATGATGGTGGTGATGGTGGTGATGGTGGTGATGGTGGTGATGGTGGTGATGGTGGTGGCGAGGGCGAGGCGGCGTCCGGGTTGGCTAGAGGCAACACTTCTAGCATCATCGCTTTCCGGTGGGTCTTCCGTTGGCTCGGTCTCTTCTTCTTCTTCTTCTTGGAGTGGTTGGGGAGGTTGCTCTTGCTCTAGGCGTCTCCTTTCTTCCTCTTCCATGCGGTCCACGAATCCATACAAATTCCTTGGTCTAGGGGCTGATCCGGAAGTTCCACTTGCTTGCGACATGATGTTCCTACACAAGTTTCACAAGGCGTGAGATGACGACTTGACTCGACGCTTAGACGACCATGGACGACCGACTTGACCATTGACGACCCACGTGGCAACTTACGGACAGCAAGACGACTTGACGGACCATGAGACGACCTTAACCATTCGAAAAGCAACTAACCAACTCGACCAATGACTCACAAGCTTAACAACCGAACAACGACATGACCATCCACAACCGACGACCAACTCGACTCGCACGACCAACATAACCATTTATAATTAAAGTAATGACTAGGATTCAACTTGTGCATAGCTATCATGTATTATATCTAAATGGACAAAGTAATACTAGCCAAGTGGGGGTATTAACTAAGGGTTCTAATAGGTAATGCAAACATTGGATTTGGTTATGTATCTTTTGCACCAAGAATCGTTTTTAAAGCTTATTTTCAAAAGACTCATTTTGAATATTCCTTAGACAACCATTTCGATCATTCCATATTAAATTTTTAGTTAGGCATAGTTGATCAGGCTATGCATAAGTAAAACAAGAATACTTTATGATCGACTCAATTGTTTAAGAAATATTTGACTCGTTTTGAAAATACGTAGGTTATAGCAAAAATTCTCTATAACCTTGGCTCTGATACCATTTTTTCTGTAACACCCCGACTAAGGCGGAAACACGAGATGTCACAGAACGACATGGTACAAAAGATTTAAATATAAAACATCAACATAAAATTTCAAATGCCATTCAAATTCAAAAGATTAGAAGTTCAAGTTGACGTTTAATAAACATTACATAACCAAATTCATAATCAAAGGATCAAATGTTCGCATTACTAGTCCAACATGCAACAAACAAACACATCATCCAAGAGGCGGTCCATAGTGCTAACTTACTGCTCTAGACCTGAAAAGCATGAAGAAAAAGTGTCAACTACGAGAGTTGAGTGAGTTCATAGGTTTATTCTACCAAATATACGTACAACCGATTCAAATTATGAAGTAGTAAATCATATAGTTTCCAAGAATTTCCTTCATAATATCCGTACCCAAACCGTATGTTCAAAACATAATTTCCATCCATAATAATAATAAATTTCCATTCAGCCAAAGGCATAATTTGATGAGTAAATGCTTGAGCCACTACTAAGACCATTTTCTGTCCCAACCAACATAATATTTCATTTCATAGCACAAGCTGTCAATCAAGTGCAATTAATAAAGAAGGGGATCGTGCCATGGAGACGACCGCCTAATATAAAGTAGATTAGAGCACCGCTCGGGTCGGACTGGCAATGAAAGTGGCCACAAAGGCAACCAACATTCCACCGTTACCTATTTTAGTGGGTGAGTGGACGACTCCTAGTTGCACAACCCTCTAACTACAGGCCTCCCCTTTCGGAGTTAATAGTAGTGTACCGAAGTGATACAGTTTGACAGAACTCAAGCTCATCATATAACTTATAACACATTGAACATACAATATATCCCATTTCATAATCATTCTTTCAAGAATTCATTCATATATATAAAGCAATTTTATTTATCATGTTTTTCACCCCGAAAGTAAAACACATAAAGAGTTTGAAAGGGGGCTATGACTCACTTGATTCGAGAGTGTTAGGGGCTGATCAAATGCGAGATCTTCGTCTAGTCGTGTTGCTCCCCAAGCAAGCCTAAACCATGGTATTTATATATACACAACGTAAGTGTGTGTAGCATGAACTAGTGTGCTAGATCATGAGATGTATACTAGTAGACTTGCCCATCTTTGGTTGTAAATTGATTATGGAGTTCAAGTGTATTATATTGTTCACATTATTTGGTTAGAAGATATTTGGTGGAGAAGATCATTTTCTCATTATACGTATTTAAACGTTTGTTGGAAATTCGGTAACTTGGCTTTGATTGTCATGGTTTCCATTATATGCTTTGCTTAATCGCAATGTTTGACATTAGTAATCTTGTAATATTAATATTTATGTATATTTTCTGATTTGTAATTATTTATTTAATTTAATAATATTTAATTACTTATTTATTCACTTTATTGATTTATTAACTAAATAATTCCTTAAAAATACTTTTAAGTGTCATAATTGTCTTTATAAATTATGAATAATTTTATTTGAGTTATATTCTGATATATATGATTCTTAATTTATAATTTCATGTTTTATACTTTTATTTGTGTATTTTCCATTAATTTTAATAATAATGTTTAATTAGTTATTTTTACTTAATTATTTATCTTTAAATTATGTAACACATGTCTCTTGACTCTTAACTATTTTTCTCCAGTAGGTTTTAGTTATTTTTATCAATGGTTAAGAAGATTTATCCAAATTCATGATTTACATAATTTATTTATTGATTTATTTGCCTTTTAATTACCATTTAAATTCAATAATTCATGGAAATTCTTAGAAATCACCACACAATATTTTAGTCAAAAATCCCAGGCCTTTTAGGAAACTTTTATCAATAAAAACTCATATCAATTCAACCTCTCTTGTGTCTTGCTTATTTTGAGGACTTTAAGCTTAAAAATCGTTTACCGAAATAGTGATTTTAGCCTCATTTCTTAAGCTATTAAGGTACTTCAAAATGGATTTTCATTCTCATTTCAATATTTACAGTAATTCCATCATATTTTGGTGATTCAAGTCGTGATAGTGGTGGTGGTGTGATATGTGCAATTTAGTGCTTTCGGTTAGTGATTATTTGACCCGAAAAGGTGATTTTTGAGCTTATTCTTGCCATGCATCAAGTGACTTGAGTTTTATACTTTTGAAATAACTTATTTCCAGTAGGTTTATCATCTTTTCTTGGTCATAAGATTATGGTGCATGTGTGTGCTCAAAATGCATTTTCATTCTCATTTCAATATTTACAGTAATTCCATCATATTTTGGTGATTCAAGTCGTGATAGTGGTGGTGGTGTGATATGTGCAATTTAGTGCTTTCGGTTAGTGATTATTTGACCCGAAAAGGTGATTTTTGAGCTTATTCTTGCCATGCATCAAGTGACTTGAGTTTTATACTTTTGAAATAACTTATTTCCAGTAGGTTTATCATCTTTTCTTGGTCATAAGATTATGGTGCATGTGTGTGCTCAAAATGCATTTTTGCGTGTTTTCGGTTTATGATTTCTAGCTTATTTTAACATGTTTTGATTCAAGCTTTATATCCTTGATATTTTATCAATTTTTCCAGAATATTATCATCAAGATACATAAAAATATAGTCATCTTTCAAAGGAAAACTCACTTTACAAGCTACTAATCTACAACAACACTTTTGGGTCTTAAACTTGTTGAATCCTTGGATTTTTCTTCATAGATTCGACATGCATGAGCATGGGAAGAAAGATCCTATCAACTTTGCCCTCATCAAGTGTATATTTGAAAGAAAACATGAAGAAAACATGAACTTTTGATAAAACCTTTTAATATAAACAAGAGCAAGATTAGATCTAGTAAAAAGGATGAAGATTTATACCCTTTTGAAGTCGGTTTTGATGATGAAAATGAGCAGATTTTCGTGACCCTTATTGCCTCTAATAACCCTTAATCTAACCCTAAAACAAACCTTAAACCTTAGCTTGATACAATCCTTGCTTAATCCATAACAACCCTTATTATTAATACTTGTTTAGTATGATTTTTCTATGTGTTTTTACCCTTTGTTTGAGCCGAAAATAAGAAGGAGAAAAGGAGGGAGGAGAGGTTTTTCTTGAGAGGAGACAAGTTGGTATGTGAAGAGTGTGTAAAATGAGAGTTTCAAGAATGAGATTAAAGGTGAAATTTGAAATGAAGTGATGTGTGTGTGTGGTGCATTGGGGCCGGCCTAAAGGGGGTATTTGGAGGGGTTTTTTCATTTTTTTTATAAAATGTGTGTGTATATAATTATATATGTATAGGTTAAGTGTATATATATGTTGTAAGGTTAATTTGTATTTATTTATAGTGTAAGTTAGTTATTTGTCCTAGTATCAATATGTGTATGTGTCGTGTATATATATATATATATATATATTTTTTTTTTATATATATTATATATATATGTGTCGTGTATATATATATATATGTACTTACATTTGCATTTTTAATTTGTTACATAAGCCTTTATTTATAAATTTGTATGTATTTTTGATACTTATATATACTTACATATGCATTTACTAAGGTTTCAAGCACTTTCATGTACTTATGAGTTTATAAATACCTTTTGAGGTGGTAATTTGATTTTTTTGTCCAAATATATCTTAACTAACTTGGTGGTTAAATTGTTGGACGTTTATAAGGGTTTTTGATGATTATCTCAACTTGTGAGACTTACTTTATTATTTATATAACTTGATTAATTAGAAATTATATTTTTCTTCAATGGTATTTTATTTGATTAAATTTAGAACTAATCAATAGCTTTAGATTGCTAATTTAGGGGCATTAACTACTAGCTTCAAGTATAACTATGGCTTGCGGGATCATAGACAACATAACTAGCACATATATAATATTAAAAAGTAGGGTTGTTACAGAAAAACGGTTAGATAAAGCTTTAAGTTCATGAATTACCTCATTGTTGGAGCTGCTCTCGATGCTAGCCTCGGTTCTCCTCGGTCTCCTATCTCGATCCTTATCATCCATATCTCGAGCTAAGCTAGCTTGCACCATATCCTCCATCATTTTGTACGCGTCATTGGTAGATTTGTACAAAAAGTTACCACCGCCGGCTAGGTCTAAATCCTGTTGGGAACTCTTAGTTAAACCATAGAAAAAGATTTCCATGATCTCGTCCTTGTTAAGTCCATTCCCGTGACAGTTTTTGATCATTTCCCTAAGCCTTTTCCATGCATCAACTAGTGATTCTCCTTCGTCTTGCTTGAAAGCCTTGATGTCTCGAAGCATTTTCCTAGCTAAACTCGGGGGAAAGAATCGCGAGACGAACTGTTCGCGAAGTTGATTCCATGTAGTGATAGTACCTTCATCAAGCTCATCGAACCAAGCATGTGCCTCTCCCGTGAGGGACGATGGAAATAAGCTAAGCTTCACATCGTCATCGGTGACGTCTCCTCCGTATTTGAACATTTTGCACAAACTAGTGAACTTGCTTACATGCTTATGGGGTCGGATTTGGCTCGGCCGTCATATTGGTTGTCTTGGATTAACTTAAGGTGGTGTCCTTTGACTGAAAACGAATCTCCTAAGTTGGGTGGAACTATAGCCGATCCCGGTGTCGGTGCAACGGCTCTCGTCCTCTCCATCATTGGTCGGTCGAATTCGTCTATTTCACCTCTAGGTGAATTCGGTTGGGACATAGTGTCGGATGATGTGTCGGATGATCCTAAGGGGGCTTCTTGGTCGAAAAGGTTTGCTAAGTTAACTACGGGTGATGAGTTTGATCTGTTGAGTCTCCTCCTACGTCTGAGTCTACTTAGGCTTGTGGAAACACGTCTTACAACCGTTCCCGATCTTAAACGCATCAACTACCTAAATAATCTGCAAAACTCAAGAAAAAGATCAACGCACCAATATAAAAGTGAAATGAAAAACTAAATTAAACTACTTAAACTAGAAATGAAAAAGAAAATATTTTTGGATTTTTGAATTTTAAAGAAAATGAAAATACTAGCTAAATTAAACTAAACCCTAATTTTGACCTAATAACCTAATTTGACTTCTAAACCTAAATGACTTAAGCTAGATACTGAAAAGTAACTACTTCGTGCCGAAACACAAAATAGGATCGAATTACACTACTAAACTAAGAATGCGTCGCGTCCCCGGCAACGGCGCCAAAACACTTGATGGGGTATTTTTGTTGTTTGAGTGTTTAAATTTATAAAAATGTTGTACAAGTTATTATCTCAAAAATACACACACATCTTAACGGACAGGGGACCCGATCAGATGTAGTACAGTTTAGTGATAAGAACAGGATCGTTCGCAGGGACGCGTTGCTTTACCTAATCTAGTAATATGTGTAATTCTAGCGGTTGTGGGGTTGTCACGATTTCCTATTATACTAATGCAAATAAAAGTAAATAAAAGCCGCAACCGCTTATTCAGCTATAGGCTTAGTCTGAAAATAGTTTAAAAAAGCAAATAACAGTAATTAAATTAAAATACTTGTTTGGCATCTCCGATCTCATGGTACGACCAAATACTATTCTACCTACTTGCTAGACTGTTGGAAACTTAATCACGGCTCAGATTCTCGTTAGATTCATTGTTTAAGCATTATTGACCTAAAGTTTGTGTTACTAATTCATCTTTTAGTTACCCGGCTCTTAAGCCATGACCAGATAGTAATTATCTCCGGTGACCACAGTGCTCGTTTCCAAGTCAAAGGATCGCGTCTGACATTGTTTAGCATCATGTTCAATTTGTCCTAATTGCTACGGTTCTGGATCCCTCGGTTACAAGTGAATCACCTTTTACAACTAGTTATAGACCGACTAGTGTTTTCCATCCTAGCATATTAGTTCTAGTGTATGATCATAGACAACCATCAGAATTAAACTAATATATTCAGATATAGAACCAATAATAATATGAAGAACTAGTAAAACATGGATCTACGATAAACAGTAAAACACACTCCAACAGATTCTAACAAATAAAGTAAAACAATAAACGTCTACATGATCACATTGATCCAAACAAGTATTCAGCCTACTAGCCGGACATTATTAAAGGAATAACAAAGTCTGAAAAGATGAAAGACATTGTTTACCAAAAGAAAGTAAAATAGAAAAGTAGATCTAGACCGAGGATGAAGATCAGAAGGTGTTAGAAGCTCCAAAACCTTCTGGAAATCTGCAACTACGACCTAGGGTTTGATCTGGGCGGCTAGGGCTGCTGAATCGGCTCTCTCTTGGGTTTTGAGGGTTAGTTTGACTTAAATAGTGATTTAAGTCGGTTGCTGATCTGGGCCGCCCAGCGGCGCTGGCTGGGCTTGCCAGCGGCGCTGGATGTGAGGGAGCGGCGCTATTGACTTGCCAGCGGTGCTGGCTTGGCTGCCAGCGCGCTGGTAGCTTCTGCTGCAGTTCGTACTTCTTCGTTCGGCTGCCGAATCACCTCCTTGTGTCTTGTAACTTCATAGGCTTCCTTCTTGAGTCACTTGATGTCATTTACCCTATCTCGCATCTTCCGTGAACCTGCGTAAACATACGACTCCATTAAGTACCGATAGTTCCGGAATATTAATTCATTTAGACATTGAAATGAAGCCTTTTGATAGGGGGTTTTATCACAAAATGGACGCTCATCATCCTCTTAAAAGATAGAAGATATCATAAAAAAGGAAGAGATTTACCCTAACTCTCTTATCCTCCTCTCCAAGTTTCCTACCCTCTATATAAAGAGGAGATGCCATACGGCATAGGATCATCTTCTCATCCCCTTCACACCATTCATACATAATGCAACACCGACCCTCAGGCTCGGTGAAAAATCACAACACTAATTAGGCGTAAAGCGGCCGCAGCCCTATTACCATTAGGGAATCGCCTACAAATCACCTCCAAAACTCACACACACCCTCGGTTGTGCCATAGTGCGATTATTTGATCAAACAAATTGGCGCCATCCGTGGGACAAATCCCCCAAAAGCAAAAAAAAATAAAATAACGATTCCTTCAAACCCACCCACGATCAGAATAATCAGCTATGATGGCCGATAGAGACATCAGTTACTCACCAAGAACACCACATACGGGGGGACCTCGAACACCCCAGAGGACTGAATTTTCAGGAACATTTTTCCTTTGTCACGCCTGTGTCAAACTTCAATTCACCTATTATTAGAACAGGTGATTACAGTGCGGCTGCAGGTGAAACACCAAATAGACAAAGAGGTCTAGACAGATCCGCGATTACATCGCAGGGTCAAGGTCCTGATAGATCCGCATCACCGGGTCAAGGTCTAGACAGATCCGTGATTACATCACAGGGTCAAGCTCCGGATAGATCCGCATCACCGGGTCAAGGCCTAGATAGATCCACGACGACCCCTCAGAGCTAGGATGTAAATAGACCAACAATCACGCCATCCCAGGGCCGAAGCAGCTTCGTACTTACACCACTCCAAGGTCAGGGCCAGGGACAGAACAGGTCAAACACCACTCCGCCCAACCAAGGAACATCACGGGCCCCTGGAGATATAAATAGAGCATCGACATCAGCAGAACACAAAATAAACAACGCGTACGTGCAAGCTAATTACGATGTGCTAAATACAATCATGCATCGTCTAAGAGAAACGGGTCAGATCTACAACGTTACTAGAAATCTAGAAAACGACTATGACTCGGACTCGGTAGATGAATACATCGAGATGGAGACCCCCTCTGGGAGGCCAAACGAAAGGATGCAGTCACAGCAAAGAAGGCGTACTCAGGCAGTCACAACCCCCGCAACAAGAACGACCGAGATACTGATAGGAGGGGGAAGGAATGCACCAACCAACGCTGAAGAAACAGCCCTCCGGAGAACACGGGGAGGGCGTCTACCCGGCTTCGACGGAGGTCCGGAGAACAACCTGCTATCTCAGCAGAATCATGGTGCATCAAGAGGACACCATCAAGGGACCATACGCCCCCGAAGGAATGTGGTTCGTCCGGATTACGATTCATATGAATGGGAGGATCCTGAATCGGTTGATCTATCCCACCTGGTAAACACTGACAGCCCATTTTTTGTGACCATACAAAGTCATCCATTGCCTGTGAAAATGAAATACCCTCAACATTTAGGGTATTACGATGGAAAGAGCGACCCAGACGACTTCTTAAAGAAGTTTGTCAGAGCAGCTCTGATTCAAAGATGGGATATGCCAACCACATGCCACGCATTCTTCTACTCACTGACAGACGATGCGCGAGAATGGATTGATGGCCTACCAAGAACAGCATTGACAGCTTCGAGGTGCTCAAAAATAAATTCAGGTCCCAATTCAGCATGCAGAAAAAGCATAGAAAAACTCATATCTCCGTGCACAATATTAAACAAAAAGAAGGAGAAAGGACAAGGGACTTCATCGTTAGGTACACTAATGAAACCCAGCAAGTACGAGGACTACCAGAAAGCCAAAGAATTTCAGGGCTCATCCACGGACTTCGCACAATAGACCTAATTGAGCACCTAAGCACCGATTTGCCTGAAACATATGATGGCCTAACAGACAAGGCCCATATTTGATTAGATGCAAGATAAGCGACTAATGTAGACTACACTTCAGGAAGGAAAAGAAAGGAGTACGGGGGGAATGGAAGATTCCCTCGGTACGCAAGAGATGACAACCAATGGGCCGGAAGAGACAGAGAAAATGGGATCGATATCCTGTCCAGCCTCACAAAAACACCAAAGCAAATTCTAGCCACGGAGCGAGTTGCTTCAACTTTCCCGATCCTAAATAAGCTCATAACAAAAAAGAAGAACATGGACAAATACTGTGAATATCACAGAGACCACGGACATGACACAAACAATTTCAAAAATCTAAGGAAAGCCATAGAAGAAGTTGTGGAATCGGGAAAGCTAGATCACCTGGTTAAAGGTATTCGCCAAGCAACAAGGATAAAAAATGAAGCTGAGAAGACAGAAAAAACGGCACCAGCACAGATCCTCATGATACGCTCCGAGGTACACGGAGAGCAGCCGCAGGAACAACACTACCAGTTCGCACCATTGAGGCAGATAGCGTCGTCCAACGGACCAATCGTCATCAAAGCTACCATTGCATTTGCTAAGATGAAAGAAGTCCAGATAGATGGAGGAAGTGAATGTGACATCCTCTATGAGAATTGTTTCTCTCAGCTACCAAAAAGTGTCAGAGAAAAGCTAAGAAAAGCGGATAAACCACTAACAGGGTTCACAGGAGAACGAATATGGCCAATCGGAGAATTGAGGGCAGAAGTAACAATCGGAAAATATCCAAAATGGAAAACAGAAAGAATCACATTCATGGTAATACCGGCAAACTCTGAAAACAATGCAATTATTGGGAGAGAATCAATGAGGAGGTTCGGGATAGTAGCATCCACGATCTACTCACAAATAAAATTCCAAAGTGAGTCGAGGATAGCAACATTATTGTCTAACTCAATCACCGAACGAGGAAATCATGAACGAAGCCGAAGCTCAGCAGACGAGCGAAGTAGGAAGGTTTCCACGCAACCAGAAAGAAAAACAAAGTCCCCAGAAATAGCAAAGTTCAAGAGAAGAACACGCAAAAGGAATAGAGGGGCCAAAAAAAGCAACGCATTGAGGAGCTTCGGGGAAAAGACGGAGGACCAGAAAGACCTCCGTCAAAAAGTGAATTACCTGAAAAGGCAACGGGATAAGTCCGATTAGCTACCGGATAAGTCCCACAAAGAAAGCTAGCAGCTAGGAACTTTACTATGTAATGTCCTCCTGCCAATTATTTTTAGATAAATAAAGCTTTCAAAATATTCTTAAGATCGATCAGTAAACTCTAAACGCGCTCCAAAAAAAAAACTTAGTGTAAATGTGCAAGGGGACGCCCATTAAGACATTCATGAAGCAATAAAAAGAGCCTCCCCAAAATAAAAAGGGAGCGGCCAAATATAAAACCACTCAAAGACGGGCTTGTTATAACGAAGAAGTCAAGGGTATGGTTAAGCATAATAATTTCAGGTACCAAAGAGTATATACAAAGACCTCCCCCAACATAAAGGGAGGCCAGCCAAGTACAAACCAAATTGTTCAAAGGCGCTCAGGCTACCAACAGATAAGATTGTTTGAGAACCACAGCAATTCAACAAAAAGTTCCAAATCCAGACAAAGAGATACTAAAGGGATCAAGGAGCAACCTGCAGAAGATCGAAAGGAGAGGCTTCAGGGTCGGATGCTAACTTACGAAGGTATGCAGAGTCAATGTTAGCTAATTCGTCCAATGCAGAGTCTAGACGCCCGGCTGTGTCTTCAGGAATACCACGACCTTCCAAATTTATAACACCTTCACCAGCCAAAGCATGCATCAACCCTGCTTCTGCGTCAACTCTGTTTTATTGCACACCTTTGACAACAATGCACCAACTTCAGGACCATGGAGGAATGACTTGCAGACATGGGGAATAACTTCAACATTTAATCTCCCATACTTCCCAGACTGTTCCGCAAGTGTATCCTGTGCCCCTTTTAGTAGCACATCCCTCTCCTGAACCTGGCCTGACAGGACATCCACCTCCTTCTGCTTATCCACAATGACTGCTCGCGCGGTATCCAGTTCAGATTGAAGGCCTCCACAGTCCACTTCTAACTCAACTACCTTCATCTCAAGAGAATGCTTCTCAGACATCAGCTTCTCATATTACTCCTTCGATGGTCCAGACTCCTCAGAGGTTTCCCACAATCTTGCATCCAAAGCACTACCAACAATGGCACTGCAAAAAATGGAGCGGTTAAAGAAGGAGGAAAGCTCCGGGATCTCCATATTCATCAGATCGGTGACCCATCCAGAAAGAGCAATGCTCTGTAGAGAACAATGGCAAGAAGCAGCGTCGGGAGCCTCCTCAAAAGGGCCGAAGGCTGCAAATAAAACAGATAACTAATGACAAAAAAAAAGAAAGACTAAGGAATACTTACAAGTAGACTGTTCAGGCACTTCAATGCGCTTGGCCTTCGATTTCTTTGCCAGGGAACTGCTAACACTTTTGGATTTCTTCTTCTTATTCAAATGGCTGGCAACGGTATTCTCCTGAACAACGTCTTCCACATCCTCACCAACACCATCAGAGACATCAACCACAACCTTCTCTTCAGCAACTTGTTCCTGAGCCGAAGGAATAGGTGTCTCAGACAACACCTCTGCAGAAGAACCCCCTTGGATAACAAAGGATGGGGTAGAACGTGTAGCAAGAGCCATCGATTTGAACACAAGGCTGGACTGCACGGGTTGTCTATCAATCATCTGCTTGAATGCCATCTCTGTAGAAAAAAATGATCCGCATCAACGACTATAACAAAAGCAAAGAAGGAAGAAACAAGATAGGAGACAAAGTAACCTACCCTCACCACCATATTCAATGGTGAAGTCTCTAGTACCATGTTCCCAAAACGAAGCAACACCAGACTTAAACAAAACAGCCTCAGGATATACGCAAAGTTTAATAGCATAAGTGGAAAGAAGATCAACATCAGACCGCCTTACACCATTGGTGCTGGGTACACCTATAGACCGATACTTCAACTTACCTACATCCAACAAACCCCTATGCCTTGGGGGAACCAAAGAATGACTAACAAAAACAAACAAATGTTTCCAATCCCTAACCTCTGTACCACCAGCAACAAACAACTCATGATCACCATTCTTCGACACAGTAACCCAATCACCAGACTCCTTCAACTTATAGAAGGAATTAAACAACACTATGGAAGGCTCTATACGGTTAGCACTACAAAGAACCTGGAAAGCAATAATCTTTGCTATACCGGTAGGGTGAACAGTAGAGATGTGGCATTGATAATGATCTAAGACAGCTAGGAAGAAGGGAGAAAAAGGAATCCTAAGATTGCCTAGAGTGAATGCCTTTACATACAAACCAACCAAACCAGCAGGAGGATCAAGGATAGATTGCCCTCTTTCCGGAAGACGGATCAAATTAGGGTTTCGCGTAAAATAAGTCGACACAAAGTTCTGATAACCGGAACGGTTTAGTGCAGTGAAGATATTCCTAATTCCTCTCTTCGTCATTACTAAAATATATAAGGAATAAAAAAAGAAGGAAGAAACAAGATAGGAGACAAAGTAACCTACCCTCACCACCATATTCAATGGTGAAGTCTCTAGTACCATGTTCCCAAAACGAAGCAACACCAGACTTAAACAAAACAGCCTCAGGATATACGCAAAGTTTAATAGCATAAGTGGAAAGAAGATCAACATCAGACCGCCTTACACCATTGGTGCTGGGTACACCTATAGACCGATACTTCAACCTACCTACATCCAACAAACCCCTATGCCTTGGGGGAACCAAAGAATGACTAACAAAAACAAACAAATGTTTCCAATCCCTAACCTCTGTACCACCAGCAACAAACAACTCATGATCACCATTCTTCGACACAGTAACCCAATCACCAGACTCCTTCAACTTATAGAAGGAATTAAACAACACTATGGAAGGCTCTATACGGTTAGCACTACAAAGAACCTGGAAAGCAATAATCTTTGCTATACCGGTAGGGTGAACAGTAGAGATGTGGCATTGATAATGATCTAAGACAGCTAGGAAGAAGGGAGAAAAAGGAATCCTAAGATTGCCTAGAGTGAATGCCTTTACATACAAACCAACCAAACCAGCAGGAGGATCAAGGATAGATTGCCCTCTTTCCGGAAGACGGATCAAATTAGGGTTTCGCGTAAAATAAGTCGACACAAAGTTCTGATAACCGGAACGGTTTAGTGCAGTGAAGATATTCCTAATTCCCCTCTTCGTCATTACTAAAATATATAAGGAATAAAAAAAGAAGGAAGGCGATGAAGTGTACCTGAAGAAGATCGACGACAGAACTGCAGAGGAAGATTTTTGAAATAAGAAAGAGGGGGGCAAAAGACCCTTTTTGGCAATAAGTTGGTATTTATATGGAGATAATAATCACGGGTGCCAACCAGTGAAAAGTTACCTTGGGTTTTGTGCCAACAAGTTGTTACTCTAAGGGATAAGCCGTAATTAACTCTCTGAGACAAGTGGAATTAATGCCGATTAAATATAAATAGGTTGATAAGACGGGCAAGTTGCAACACGGAGCAACGGAGCACATTTTTGAAGTCTAACCGGACACTCTGCAGACAGCCTCTCCAGTTAGACTGGGGGGCTTGATGATATACCCTATACAGAGCTTTATCTCCGTACCCGGAGCAGATACGAAGACACCTTCGTACAGGTAAAAAATACTTATTTATATATCTAGAACGGAGCATGACCTCCGTTTACCAAAATCATTCCGGAGCTTCTAAGGTAATAATACCTAGCTCCGAGGAAACATATTAAGAAGATCGGATATACATAGATCCTTTCCGTAATTATCCAAATAAAACAATACACTTAAATCCCGAATACCTCGGATACGGCTCATGAAGAGATTATCGTAAATCCTCTTAAAAGATAGAAGATATCATAAAAAAGGAAGAGATTTACCCTAACTCTCTTATCCTCCTCTACAAGTTTCCTACCCTCTATATAAAGAGGAGATGCCATACGGCATAGGATCATCTTCTCATCCCCTTCACACCATTCATACGTAATGCAACACCGACCCTCAGGCTCGGTGACAAATCACAACACTAATTAGGCGTAAAGCGGCCGCAACCCTATTACCATTAGGGAATCGCCTACAAATCACCTCCAAAACTCACACATACCCTCGGTTGTGCCATAGTGCGATTATTTGATCAAACAATGTGCATAGTCATCATAAATCTCGACTATATAAGCATGATTTGAAGTATCTTCTGATTGTGTATCCCACTGATAAGTACCATCTGGATTTTGAACAACAACAACCTTAGACTCCAAAAGCTGAGGAGAACTTGACTGTTGAGGAGTACCAGGTAATGTAATCATTGCTTGAGACTTCTGATAATTGGGTGATGTAATACCGCCTTGATTATAGTTTTGTCTACCTGCAACGGTATTATCATTTCTCTTTTGACGTTGGCACTCTCTGGCAAAGTGATTGCAATTATAACATTTCACCTTGGATTTGTCAAATCGTTTTACCATTACCCAAAAATCTACCAGTTCTCTGAGTGAACCTATTGACTTTAATGGTTAACATAGCTAGCTGCCGCTGTAGATCCATTTCTTCTAAATCATCAGGATCTATTTGATTGTAGTCTTCATCAATCAATGCAGGATCAGTAACCTTTCCATTAATATAAGCTTCATGAGCAGAACAGAAAGCAGAATAAAGATTCATTCTTCCCTCTGCTGAACTCATACTCATTGGCATGGAATGAAACGATTGAGGATTGCTCTTGACAGTAGTAGTAGCATTGTCATAAGCAACATATCCCGCAAGTCCATCTGTATCAACTATAGGTGTAGCTTCTGCACCACTTAGAAATGCATTAGTTCCTGAGCTAGTACTTGCCAAATGAACTGAAGAAGCATGATACAGAGTAGGGTCTTGGGTAAAATCAGCATGAGTATCCTTGATTCTTCTTTTCATTTCTCTATTTTTCAATTTTGAAACCACTGTCTCAAAATCCCATGAACTATATTCCTTGTCATCTTGAAGATGATGAACATACTCAATCCAATTTTTTGGTAAAGAATCCAAAAATTTATCCACTAACTCAGTCTGGGGGTAAACGACTTCAAAATATGATAACTCAGTCGTCAGATGGCTGAATCGAGCAATAATCTCATCTAAAGATTCTCCTTTCAAGCCATTGAAAGCTTCATACTGACGCTTAAGAAGTTTAATACGATTCCTCTTCAAAGTAGCATCGCCCTCACAGTACTTTTCTAGGGCATCCCACAGTTGCTTTGAAGATGTGTACTTTTTGAACAGATGTACACTTTCTTGAGGTAAGGCCATAGTAAGTGTTGAAAGTGCCTTTCCCTCAATAACGTATTTCTTCTTTTCTTCTTCTGGCATATCGGTATAAATGTATCTTCCAATTACACCATTTTTCTCATAAGGCGGCCAGTCAAAACCTTGAGTTATCATAACCCACATATCAATATCATTGAGACGAATATAGTCTTCAAAACGTCTCTTCCACATCCAATAGTTCTCCATACTGAAAAGCTTTGGAGGTATATTGCCACGACCGACTTCATGGTCGTGCATAATGAGTTGATTGATAAGTGCGGCATTAGGAGAGTTTGCAGCAGCCGGTACAGTAGTCATCTCGAGTCTTTTTAGGTGAAAATTAAACGAAATAAGTTACTGTAGCAACACGAGTTCGTGCTGATGTGGCACGAAGTAAGTAGACGAAGAGCACACGAAGAGCAGTTCGTGCTAACGTGGCACGAAGTGACACACGAAGGACACTATATTCGTGTTGACGTAAGCACTAAATTGAAACCACCTCGTGATAACGTAAGCACGAAGTCACGCGAAGTCGAACACGAATTCTTGAAAAAATCTTGAATTTCGAATTGAAATTGCAATTAATAGCAATCAATACAATCTTGAACCTTCTGGTAATCAACCTTAGGGCTTTGATACCACTTGTAAGTCCCTATTGCGTATTGATCGTAAACAAGACGTGATTCGTTATGTCAAGAGTGTGGAATCCTCTTGAGATAACTAGATTGCTATTGCCTTTTGTCAATTAATGAGTAATTAATCAACCTAAGGTTACACACGAAGTGTTAATTCGTGTAGAAGATTTCACTTGCAACAATTCGACGTAATATCACCAATTCGTCTTTCAAAACATAATTAGGTTCGGTATTTATACTTGTATAATGTTAATTCGTGTGGACTTGGGCCTTACACGAAGTCTATTGAAATCGACCCACAAAACACCATGCCTTCGTGCTGACGTCAGCACGAAGCCAATACAACGTGCCGATGACGTCAGCACGAGGAGCGTCTCCTTGGATCATATTTTTGCATCGTACATAACATTCAGCCATCGTTTAAGTGTTTTACAACACTTCTAACATTGGCTCTACATTCTTGTACCTGCAAAACAATAAATATAAAACACACAAGAATAACAATAATCACAAACACATCTCATATTGAAGTTCAAACGTAATCATTAAACACAAACATATGTCCTAACGACTTATTATTCAACGATTACATATAAATTCCTAAGAACAAAATAGTTAACCAAATCTACGTTGCTAATGTCACACAAATATGCATCTACAATTACCGATATAATACTATTTTCCCGGCAACATATTGCTTTAATGGAACAAAAAACGACAACACTACCACGAAAAAAAATTCCGGCAACACTACCGCCAAGTTAACACTACCAAGCTAATCACAATGCAATTTATGACAATATTACAAATATATATACATATAATCATAGGCATAAGCAACAACAGTTGACCGGTAAATTCAAAAAGGGCTCACCGGAAAACCAAAGCAACCAGAAAGCCTAAAAAAGGGGCCACCGAAAAACCGAAGCAACGTTACCAGATCCCCAAAAAGGGTAGCCGAAAAACATGCAGCAATGGAACCAGAAACCCCAAAAAGGGGTCGCCGGAAAACATGTAGCAACAACAACAAGAACGAGAAACCCTAAAAAAGGGGTCACCAGAAAAGCAGCAGCAGCAAGACAGAAACCCCAAAAAAGGGTCGCCGTAAAAGTGAACAACCATGGACGGCGACGAAAAGAAACCCCAAAAAGGGGTTTCAGATCTCGCTGGAATAAGGGTGTAGTACGTTAGGAGCATCGGCAAGTCATTTCCGACATCGATTCCGGCAATACAAGCCAAGAAAACGATAGTATTAGCCTCAAAATCGAAAACCCCCAAATTAAAAATTAGGTTCCGGTGAAAGACAACATTGACACTACAACAAAAAAAAACAATCACATAGCACGCTCCCAACGTTCACAAGGATCGGCCTAGTTTAGCCGATAATATATCCGATACAAAGTGCCGATGTTTGTCGATGGATAGGTACAATGGAGCCAAAGAGCCGATGTTTGCCAATGAAAGGAGCCGATGCAAAGTGCCCACTACTAGAAAACTGGTCTTTACCGACGGAATTAGCGATGGCAAAAAACCTGTCGCTATTACCGATGGATATACCGACGGATCGACCGTCGCAATAGTGTTTAGCAAATACGAGTCAAATAACGACAGATTTACCGACGGATTGGCGACAGAAAAACGACGCGGAAAATCCGTAGGTAATCTGTCGGATAAATAAAAACATTACCGACCGATTAACGACGGATTATTTAAATACTATTTAATAATTTTCATTTTTAATAAGATTATGTGGTTACCGACGGATTACCGACGGACATAATAAATAAATTTAATCTTAATTAACAATACTAAAATAATGAAATAATAAATAACTAATGTAAACTTATCCGTCGGTAATCCGTCGCTAATAATTCAAAATTTAAATATTTCAAATAATTTGATCATAAAATCCGTCGGTAATCCGTCGATTTTATTTAATATTACCGACGGATTACGACGGATAGTGATATGATTTACATATTCTGGCCTTTCTATCACGTACATACGTTTCTTTAACACCCTTTAGACAAATAAAACTTGAAATTATTTATATTTGCTATTACATGCGTATTAAGTTATATTGTATTTTGTTTATGTAAAACAATATTTGATATATTTTTAGTTTTTTAGCATTGTAACCTAATTATGGAGCTTATTTAAGTTTATATATAGTTAGCAAGAATGTATGACTAAAGTTATAAATTTTCACCTTTATATTTGTTTCGTTTCTCGTTATTTGTCTTAGCTATCACAAGTATCGTATCACATAAACAAAATCGAAACATAACTTAATATGAATGTAACAAGAAAGACAACAAATATACCTTTTAATTTATGTCTAATGGTGTTATATAAATGTATTTATATGATTGAAAGTCCGAAAACAAAAGAATATATCAACTAGCCGTCGGTAATCCGTCGCTAATATTAAATAAAACCGACGGATTACCGACCGAATTGCTTATTTAATTAATTTTTTTATCATTTCCGTCGGTAATCCGCCGGTGATATAAATAATTAGGACGGATTACCGACGACCTGTTGATATTTTTTTCAATTTTTAACCTTTCTATAACGTAAATACATTTATATAACACCCTTTAGACAAATAAAACTTGAAATTACTTGTCTATGATATTACATGTGTATTAAATTATACTGTATCATGTTTATGAAATACGATACTTTATATATTTATAATTTCTAACGTTGGAACTTAATTATGGACCTCAATTAACTATATAAATAGTTATCAAGAATGTATGACTAAAATTATTCAACTTCATGTTTGTTTCTTTTCATTCGTCATTTGTCTAGATATTTCCAGTATCATATCACATAAACAAAATCCAAACATAACTTAATATGCTTGTAATTGGAAAGACAACAAATTTAATTTTTAATTTTATGTCTAATGGTGTTATATAAATGTATCTATGTGATTCAAAGGTTAAAAAATGAAAAATGTATCTCTTTCCGTCGGTAATCCGTCGCTGAATAAATATTAGGACGGATTACCGACGACCTGTTGATATTTTTTTCAATTTTTAACCTTTCTATAACGTAAATACATTTATATAACACCCTTTAGACAAATAAAACTTGAAATTACTTGTCTATGATATTACATGTGTATTAAATTATACTGTATCATGTTTATGAAATACGATACTTTATATATTTATAATTTCTAACGTTGGAACTTAATTATGGACCTCAATTAACTATATAAATAGTTATCAAGAATGTATGACTAAAATTATTCAACTTCATGTTTGTTTCTTTTCATTCGTCATTTGTCTAAATATTTCAAGTATCATATCACATAAACAAAATCCAAACATAACTTAATATGCTTGTAATTGGAAAGACAACAAATTTAATTTTTTTTAAAGAGCCGCCATTTCTGTTATATATATTTCTTCATCGCGTCTTTGATCTGTTGTTGTCGGTGGTTAAGCTGCGGTTGAGCTGCCGGAATCGAAACAGCCTTCATTATCGTCGTTTCTAAATTCACTGTAAGTTTTATTAGTATTGTCTAAAATGTATGATGCTCCGTTTTTTTACCAAAAAGGAAAACATTAATGATGCTGTTGTTTATGATATCTTTTTTTAATTCATTTTTGGTTTCTTAACTATGTGGTTTCACTTTGAATCTGATTATTTTAACATCTTGTTTATGATACGATACTTTATATATTTATAATTTCTAACGTTGGAACTTAATTATGGACCTCAATTAACTATATAAATAGTTATCAAGAATGTATGACTAAAATTATTCAACTTCATGTTTGTTTCTTTTCATTCGTCATTTGTCTAGATATTTCAAGTATCATATCACATAAACAAAATCCAAACATAACTTAATATGCTTGTAATTGGAAAGACAACAAATTTAATTTTTAATTTTATGTCTAATGGTGTTATATAAATGTATCTATGTAATTCAAAGGTTAAAAAATGAAAAATGTATCTCTTTCCGTCGGTAATCCGTCGCTAATTCTAATATTCACCGACAGATTAGCGACAGATTTAACAATTAATTTTTTTTATATCAATTCTGTCGGTAATCCGTCGGTAATAATTAATATTACCGACGGCGAATGATATATTTTTGGTTATTCAACCTTGAAACCCAAGTATAAATCTCAATTAACTTAGTACATATATAAATTAACTAAAACGGTACCCGTATGATGCAGCGGTGTAATGGCGGTGGTGGAGATGGTGGCGATATAATGGTGGCGGTAGTGGTGGCAGTGATGGGTGGTGGTGGCGCGCAGCGGTAGCGGCGGAGATTGGTGATGGTGGCGGTAGTGGCGGTGGTGGCGAGTGTAATTTGGTTTTAATGAAATGTTGAAACTTAAATTTTTTTAAAAGAAGACTATTTGTTTTATAATATAGTATAGAAGTTGTAGTTATATTAAAAATGTTAGTTTTTACTTTTAACAAAATAAAGAAATAAAATACATTTTTTAAGCTATTAAGTAGAAATATTTACTAGTTTGATTTGATTTGAAATAATAATAAGCTATTATGTAGATATAAAATACATTTTTTAAAGAGTGGTTGACAACTCACTTATCCCATTCATAGATACCAAAAAGTAAAAAACCCCAAAATAAAAGTTAACCCTAATTTATTTGCCCTCCTTCTCCCCTCCCTCATCAGACACACCTAACAGAAGTACAAAAAAAATACAATGTAAAAAACACTGTCGAATTGATCCTTTTTTTAAAGAGCCGCCATTTCTTTTATATATATTTCTTCATCGCGTCTTTGATCTGTTGTTGTCGGTGGTTGAGCTGCGGTTTAGCTGCCGGAATCTAAACAGCCTTCATCATCGTTGTTTCTAAATTCACTGTAAGTTTTATTAGTATTGTCTAAATGTATGATGCTCCGGTTTTTTTACCAAAAAGAAACATTAATGATGCTGTTGTTTATGCTGTCTTTTTTTAATTCATTTTTGGTTTCTTAACTATGTGGTTTCACTTTGAATCTGATTATTTTAACATCTTTTGGTATGCTCGTACTTTTTATATATATATATAATTGATGTTTATATATCTTATGTTATGCTCGTACTTTTTATATATATATAAAATTGATGTTTTGTGGTGTTATGTTTAGATAAGGTAGCATGTTTATGTATGATTTTTTTTAATCTAACTCTTTTAGTCTTTTGTGCTACATAGTTGTTGGTATGATTGATTGTAAATACGTTTCTTTACATAATAAGTGGTTGTTGAAATGTTGACTTTGATTTAACCATTGGTTATAGATATTAACCATGTCGTCAAATAGTGATAAAAGTTGGATGTATAAGATGAACGACAATGAGGGATATATTTGTCCTATTTATTGCAACAAAGTAGACGAGTTTTTAGATTTTGCTTATTCGAATGAAGAATTTGTTGAAAGAAAGTTGACTCAAGGTGGTGGGGTAGTATTTCAAATTAAGTGTCCCTGTTCTAAATGCAAGAACACTCCTTACAGAAGTAGAGACGATGTTAAGTTGCACTTATTATCTAAAGGCTTCATGCCTAACTATACAACTTGGGATCAGCATGGTGAAATGAATAATGCTTTTCATCACATAGAACAATGTTCATATCTGATGGATGAGGACGATGATGATGGTGTCGATGGTTATAGGCGTATGGTGTTAGAAAACATGTACCACAATAATATTGATCAAACTTTTGAGTTCAATGAAGATGGCGATGATTTTGACATTCAAGAACCGAATGCATCTGCTAATAAATTCTACGACATGTTGGAGGATGCTGACATGCCTTTGTGGGATGGATGTAAAAATTGGATGAAGTTGCAAGCTGCCTCAAGGCTGTTGAATTGGAAGTCAGATTATAATGTTCCAGAGTCTGCTTTCAATTACATTGTGACCATGTTTAAAACTATGCTTCCTGCTTGTAATCAATTTCCCGAGAACTTTTACAAGACAAAGAAAATTGTGAAGGACCTTCGCCTTAAGAAAAAAAGGATTGATGCTTGCAGAAACCATTGCATATTATTCTATAAGGAGCATCTAAATTTAAATAGATGCCCAACATGCAATGAATCTCGGTACAAGAGTGGTGGGAAAAGTGACATCCCTAATCTGGTGTTAACGTATTTGTCGATTGCTCCTAGGCTTCAACGGCTGTTTATGTGTCATAAGACGGCAAAAGAGATGACATGGCACTCTTATCATCTAAAAGAAGCGGGTAAAATGTCACATCCAAGTGAAGGTGTAATGTGGACGAGGAACAATTTATTCAAGAAGATGAAAGATTAAATTGTACAGCTACAACAAATGAGGTTTTTGAACCCGTTAATCTTGTAACACCAGGAGAAGGAGTTATAGAAGAACCTGGCGTCAATGATGGTGACAATTCAGATGATAATGATGATGAGCAGCATGGCTTTGAAGATATTGATGGGGATTCAGTTGATGATCTCGAGCTTGATACATCTGATGATGCTTCTCATGAGTAGTGGCATAGTTATTTTTGATTTTAGATCCCACTTTAATGCTTCTGATATCTCTTTAGAGTATCATAATTTTGATATAATCAACGTGTTTTTACTTATTTATATGTTTGCTTTACATTATTCTTACTTATGTTAAATTTCTTTTTTTTGTATGCACCTGATATCTTTCTTTTATCCATATTTGTATGTTTACTTTACTTGTTTTTGAACTGATCCAGTTTTTAAATTTTTGTGTATACTTATACATATCTAACCATATATATTCTTTTTCAGAAATCATGTCACACAAATCAGCTAGAGGTTCATTCAAGCGTACCAGCTCCTCAGTTGGAGGTAGAAGCATCCCTTTGAGTGTAGGCAGAGGCAGTGTATGCAAAGGCCTCCCCTCGAGTCTGGGTAGAGGACACCCCTCGAGTGTAGGTAGAGGTAGCCACTCTCGTGGTGGTAAAGGTAACACTTTCAGTGTAGGTGAAGGCCGAGGTATAGGTAGCCCTTCGAGTGTAAGTGGAGGTACAGGTAGTCCTTCAGCTAGAGGAGGAGGTAGAGGTAGTCCTTCAAGTGTAAGTGGAGGTGGAGGTAGAGGTAGCCCTTCGGCTAGAGGTGGAGGTAGAGGTAGTCCCTCGAGTGTAAGTGCAGGTAGAGGCAGGCATAGGGTTACTGGTTCTAATACAAGTATGGATGATAATTTGCATGAAGATATGGATGTTTCTTTGAATGAAGATATGGATGCTGATTTGCATGAAGATATGGATGCTGATTTGCATGAAGATAGCAGGAGCCTTGAAGCATCACATGATGGTCATTTCCAAGATGATGAGATTGGTTCATATGATCCTCGGGGGTCAAATACCATGGATCAAGTGCCAACAAACCCTTCAAACAGGACTGTTGTTCATCTCCTAGGCATTGAGTATGTAGATATATGTATACACACACACACACACACACACACACACACACACACATATATATATATATATATATATATATATACACGCACTACATAATAACTTTTTGTTTGTCTTGTAGCTTTGCTAAACCTAATGTTACCCGTCAGATCGTTTCCATTTTCAAGAACATGTTTCGTGGCCCTTGGATCAAGTGGACAGAGGTGCCCAAGAGTCACCGCGATAAGATGTGGGATCATTTCATGGTGGGTAGACAATTGTTGTTTTAGTATGGTTTGCGTATGTTCTTTATATGTTCTTATTTATCAAGTGTTTTTATATTTATTAATTCTAATTTCATATTTTCTTTATGTGAAGCAACTATACAAATGGGATGATGAGATCCATAATCAAGTTTACGCAGCCTGGAAGAATGTACACTCAAGCAGGTATCGTGATATAATGATATATGTTCGAGCTGCAGCCAAAAAGGAAGCGGAGAAGGCAAATGTTGAAGTTGGAACTAATTATGATCTCTTAAAGCCTTTTAAACCAGTATGGATCAATCAAGAGTATTGGGATAAAATGATTGATAAATGGAATACTCCCCACTGGAAAAGCAAGTCTAAGAAGAATAAAAAGAACAAAAACACCCTAAAAAACGGAGTGATAGCAAAACATACTGGTGGTTCAATCAAAATGAGTGTGATACGGAAAAAAATGGTAAGAATTGAAGATTTATAAGCATTTATTAACATAATGTTTAAGTTCATTATCTACTACATTTTTCATTATAACTTTGAAAATACTAATTTGATTTTTATTATAATTTTGGAAATCAATATGTTAGGAAAAGGACTTGAAGCACCCCCCGACTTTTGCTGAATTGTATACTGAATGTCGGACCAAGAAAGTTCCAAAGACACATAAAGGGCCACGGGAGTTCATTACACCGACTGCAAAAGAAGACCTTGTAAGTTACTTGTCTGTTGTTCATTCAATATATTGATATTAAAACCTGAACTGGATGTTAATGCTTGTAAACCCGAACTACATTTATGTGAAACCCAAACTAGTGACCTGATCAGCAAGTGAGGAAGCCTGAACTACAAGTTGAAATTTGTGAAACCATTGGAATTACTTATTAATGCTAAACCGAACTCTGATTTGAATTTTGTGAAACCATTGGAAAACCAAACTTGATTTGAAATTCACTTTCAGTTTGTTATTGTTGTTTGTTGGTTGCTTAACACTAAGTTATTTATGTGTGAATAAGTCAGAAAAATTGTTGAATTTAATAGCATAATGACTTCGGTAGTTGTGTTTGTGAAGAGTAATTTTTTACGTTCGATTAAACAACTCATGAACTCTAATATTAGATAAATATAATTCTGCTACTGTATATGATAGGATAAGTATAACGAGTACATGATTGAGAAGTATGGGACTGATAAAACTACACACCCGTTGGGAGATCTCGAGGCTTGGGAACGTGCTGTTGGAGGGATGAAAAAAGGGAGAATAAAGGGTGCCCCGTCTGATCCGGAATTCGTTGTGACTGGTATACCGAGTACACAACATGCTAGTCAATTATCAGCTACTCCCAATTCAGCATATATTGCAGAGGTATAAAAAGTCTATTATTGTTTCCTTTATTGTTTACCAGCTATAAGTACTTTTTTTCAAACTAGTATATGCCCTTTGAAATCAGGAAGCTCAAATTTGAGGTTAGATTACTGCTTCCGTTGTGTGAGTCCCAAACTCTCTAGATGGATCAACCTAGAAGTGTAAAATACAACAAGTCTAATAAGCACTAGAATGGACTAGTATTACTTGAATATAAATGCAAGTATATAAACAAAGTAATACAAGACTAAAAGCAATAAAATAAAGGTGGAACACAATGTAATTTTTCAAGTGTATTTTATTTATGATGTTAAATAAAATACAAGGTTGTGCGGAATCAAGATAATACAAATATGTAAGTATCCTAACAACCTATGAATTACAAATGATCTATATTTGCCAAATAACTCTTTTAGATCGAGATACTTAAAGTTGTGAAGTATCCCTATTTAAGATCGAGAGTATTTAGACAAATTCACCTTTAATGCTAAAAGTAATTTTAACGAAGAATATGACTTTGTATTTATAGGCAAACAAATTCACCAGTGAATTTGTGCCGTACAAATATGGTTGCATGCATTTAATGCATTGGTTAAGGTACAAGGATAAAGTCACATCAATATGACAATAATCCTTTTGACCAACCACCTTTACACACGTAAGCACTTTGGTAAAGAACAAGTGGAATGTTCTTTGGAAAGTGTGTAAAGGCAAAAAGTCAATTCCTCGATATCAGTGTTCAGACTTGTAAGGTCTAGAACACTGACAAACCTCCAGTCGTAGATCTGGTAAGACTTCCAGTGGACTCCGCCATTTGTCAGTCTTCTTTATTCTGACTTCAGTCTTTGACTTCAGTAAGAATGTCTTCAGTATAATAGATCTGGACTAGGGTGAAGTCCAGTGAGCTAATCTGGAATACTCCAGATTTCCTATACAAGTATTTTGCTCACTGGTCTTCTATTATTTCTGAACAAATCTTCAGAGGGACTCCAGATTCCAAGTCTGGAGTAGGTCCAATAGTCGAGTCTGGAGCGAGTCCAGTAAATATGGACCTATCAAATTCCCCCTATTTGTTTAGAAATAATGCAAGTGTTTTCAAGCTTATATCTATACAACTTTGTATGCTTGAAAGACACTTGTTTAGACTTAGTCTAAAAATTTTAAGTTACTGGAAAACACTTTATAGATCATCAGTGTTTTCAGTTTCATCTTTTAATACTAACTTAGACTAAATCTGATCATTTACTTTGTGAAACAAAATATGCAACTATTTTTACAGCCATCAACAGAAAAATAAGTTACAATTTTGTGAATTTAAATACAAATTACAAGTAAATGATACAAGAGTTAGGCCCTTCTCTTCGATGTCTGTCCTGGAGCATCTTCAGAAGCCTTTCTCTTGGGTGAAGGAGAGAATGGAACAGAAACTGGTGGTCTCATACCCAAAACAACTTCCATTTGTTGTATTCTTTTCCAAACCTTTTCAATCCTCTTCATAAATGCCTTGACATCAGGAGACAAATTAGTTTTTCCTTTGAAAGTTAATCCTATCTCCTTCAGTTCAGTCCATCCAAAAGCTTGGACTGATGCATTCTTCCTTTCATCAGTAAAGTTACCCTCTCTGGTCAACTTTATATTAAACCTGCTCATGCCTTTATGGTGTTCAGCTAATTTGATTTCAGCACCTATGATCCTTCTGGCATCAGCCCTGAATTTCAACATATCTTCATACTTGTCTTTCTGCTTAGCCATCTAGATCATATATTCAGTTTCCTTGGATACTCTCTGCTGTTCGACGGCAGACTGGAGTTGTTCACGATTAATTTTGAGTGAAGTATCCAGAGGAATGAATGTGCTCAGATCTGCATCTTTAATTGCTTTGAGCTGTTTGGCAGTGAGTTTAGGCAAGCCTTTAATCTTCTTCCTATACTCTATCTCCAGAGCACCAGCATTCTTTCTAATCTTTCTCTGGAGGTTCACCAGTTCCTCCGTTCTCTGTCTGATCAGTTCCACTACACTGACACCATACGTAACTGCATCATAAACTTGTTCTTCTTCAGAGTACCTGGAGCGAATGTGTACATCATCCAATGCATTCAGACATTGATGAACTCTGGGGTCATCCTTCATCTTTTTGTACACATCAATATGAATGCCCAACCTGCCAGCATTGTACGAATCCAGAGTCCCCATATTTGCCATCTCCCTTTGGTGGGCCAGCAATTCATCTCTTTGATTTTTCTTGAATATTTCTATCATAATGCATTCTTGCTCCAGTCTTTTTGAGGTGTCATCATCAGCAGTAGGAAACTCTGATGAACTTCCAGCAATTTCAGTCTCTTCTCCAGATATCACATGTTGCTTTCTTTTTACTGACTTTTGAGTAGTTATGATATCTGGGAATGCTTCGAACTGGGGCTCACTGGCATCAGTACCAGTCACTTGTTCTTGTTGCACGATGCTTTCAGTAGCAAAGGCTTTTTCAATAGCACTGGCAACAACCTCTTTCTTTTTCTTAACCAAACCTTCTGGACCAGACTCAGTGGCTACAGACGACTTTTCCCCCTTGGAATGATCACCAGTTCTAGACTTGAGATCATTCCACAACTTCTCCAACATGTGACGGTCAGAAGCACCGAATGTTCTACCAGCCACTGGAGTTGTAATATTCACAGTGTGTCTGAGTGCCTGCACTTCCTTCTTAACAATTTCAATTTCTTGAGGCAAGTGTCTTGGCATTTCATTCTCAATCATATGAACCACTTGAGGCAACAAACTATCTTGAATGGTTCGAAGTACAGACCCAGAAATTTCTTCAGATATTTCTTTCAACATGCTATGTCTGAACTTCTTAGTACATTCATCACTAATATTGCTAACAACAGCATTCTGGTCAAGTGTTGGCCTACTCTCCAAAGAACTAACCCTGGTAACCAATTTCTTAACCTCATCTGTCAGACCTGCCAGTGGTTGTACAATTTCTGCTTTCACTGCAGTCTGAACAGAATTAACCAACTTTGCTTCTAATTCCTGGACTGCCACCTTGATATTTTCAGAATTATTATTTGTGGCCAGAACCAGCTCATTCAATTTATCAAACACCAGCTTCTCGTTCCCAACAAACAGATTCATTTCAGATGCAAGGTTATTTGATAAAAGAGATTTGAAGTCAGAAATAACCTGCGATGAACTCTTGAGTGATCTCTCCAGGTCTGTCACCTTACTTAAAAGGCCTTAGACCTCGGCTGAAGAAGAAGAGGAGGGACCACTGGGAGGATCAAGAGATGAAGTCATTCTGGTCACCATTTGTACTTGTGACTGGACCTCTTCAGTCGAAGTTTCAGCAGTTTCAACTGTTGAATCCAGCACACGTTGTTCAGTAAAGTCGATTGGAGTTTCAAGTGGTGGTGGTTGATTTTGTGATATTGGTGTGGTGGTGTTTGTGAAGGAAGGAAGATGAGTGGTGGTGGTGTGGTGGTGGTGGTGGTGGTGGTGCAGTAATGGATTCTGGTGGTGGTGGCATATCGGATTCTGGTGGTGGAATATTTGATTCTGGTGGAGGTGGTGGCATTTCTGGTAGGTGTTCAACATTAATTACATCATCACCAAGGAAACTCATGTCAGTATCAAAGTTATGACCTTCTGACATGGGTGAATCAGCCTCATCCCAGACAAAAGTTTCACCAACTGTTTCAACACCGGCCTGATCACTAGCCTGTTCACCAATTTCTATATTTAGATCAATCTGAGCATCTTGCTCACCAGTCACCTGCTCAACAACCTGTACATCTTCTTCTTGTTCAACAATCTGTACAACATTCTCTTCTTCAAAAATAGGAGACCCATCTATATTCATGACATCACCTGGATGTCTTTCTGGATTCACCTGAACTCCAGCTCTCATAAGACGTCTATTTGACCTTGGTCGTCTAGGAGGGTCAGCACTTTCTAGTTGTTTTTGTTGGTCAGGGGCCACTTGTCTTATTGGTGGCACAATTTCAACATTTTCTGGTCCTTCACCAACTTGACCCCCACCTGGAGCCACTTCCTGCTCAACTTCTAGTGCATTTTCTTCCCTTTGGAAAGTGAGCATTGACTGAGGGATATTTACCTCATTTGGTGGAGACCTAAGGTTGTTCAGATCACGCATATACTCACTTACAGAAAAGTGAGTGGTTTCAAAATCATACTGGTCACCTAGAGCTCTTTTGAAAATAAGTGAAAGGAAACGAATATATGGAATAAATGCTTTTCTACCTTTCACCTTAAGACGCTCTACCAGATCATCAAATAGAATCTGAGCAAAATCCACTATGTATCCGAACCAGAGGCAGTACGCAATCTGGAGATGCGTTTGATTTATCTGGTCTAGTCCTCCAGAACTGCCTCCCAAACATTCAACAATGTGAGTGAAGAAAAATCTCCATGAGTCTGACAGTCTGCTCATGTAGACTGTTCCCTTTCTGGATAGCTGGCCATGCTCATCCACAATATCTGTATGCCCCATCAATCTGCATACTTCTCTTGTATTTATGCCAGAGGGAAGTTCAATGGGCAACTCATTCTGTTCAAAATAGTTCAATTGAAGAACAGACCTGAGTGTATCAACAGTGAAAGCCAAGGGTCTGGTACCTTGCTTAAGAGAATAAGTAATTGAGGAAGTTGTATCATCATAAACTGCAGAATACCAGAATTCACAAAGATAGTCATGGTACATTCTCCCTGGATTTAGGGTTAATGCACCATAGAGTGGACATGAGAGAAAGAAGGTATTCAATCTCCCAATGAGTGATTGGGCATCATGAATACTGGAAAGTGGGAGTTTGGCCATCCATTTATTCATATTGATTCTTATTGCTTTTGCCTCTAATGTTATATGAGGTGCCCTAATAATAGTTGGAACAGGAGCATATTCAGCAGCAAGCAGGTTTTTCGGTGAGTTTGATTGTCTTGGTGCCATTGAATATGAATGATAGATGATATGGAACAGAGAATTAAGGTTTATGAAGATTTGAAGAATTTAATATGAAAGAGATTTATGATTGGGAATTGAATGAAGAAGAAATAAATGAAGGAATTTGAAGGATTTGGGAGTAAATATGTTCGAAGTAAATGCATATGAAAGTGAAAGTGGGTATATATAGGAGAGAGAATGTGGAACTCAAACGGTTAATTTGAAATTATCAAATATAATTTTGATCGGGTTTTGAGATCCGCATTAAGTACATCACATCACACATTAATGTGTGATGGTTTACCGCCCACAAACATTATCAACTTGCACTTTTTGTCTTCCCAAGGTAAAAATATCATCATTTCTTTGAAAAATTTACATGCCACGTAGGATAATAAGATAAATATCAAGATAAATATCTTTTCAAAAGATTTTGCATACGTGGCACACACAATGACCAAGTATTTAAAAATATTATGACTGACATATCAGTACATCTGGAGGTTGACTGGACACTCCAGTAAAGTACCAGTGAAAACCATTTGAAAGAGACTGATAACCTCAAACATGCACGTCAACTAATACAGACAAATGAGAGGGACACATTTACAAGGAGACAAAAAGTCACCTCAAACATGCACTTCAACCTATCTAATTACCAGTGAGAGGGACACATTTACAAGGTACCAGTAATATTTTCTGGAAAAATTTTGTCCAGTGAGAAAATAAATTAATAAATTCCCCCTGAACTTAAAACATTTTTAAGAACAAAAAATATCTTTCAAGTCTTCCCCCTAGAATGTTGATCCAGAAATCTATTAATGCAAAGATAGTACACAACGGCGTTCAATATCTAAGCAGTCATAATTTATAAATCTTTAAATCAAGGATCCCCAGTAGTACACAACGGCGTTCAATACCAAGGTTCCAGATTTAAGGGTTTAACATTCCCAACTCACCAACAAGATATTCAAAAGTTTTAACATCCAATGGTTTAGTAAAAATGTCAGCGAGTTGTTTGTCAGTGGAATAAAATGGAGTTCAATGTTGCCTTTCACAATATTATCACGAATGAAGTGATACCTGAGATCAATGTGCTTCGTCTTTGAGTGCATGACTGGATTGTTAGAGATAGCAATGGCACTGGTATTATCACAAAAGATTGGAGTCTTTGAATACTTAATACCATAATCAAGCAACTGGTTCTTCATCCAGAGTATCTGAGCACAATAACTGGCTGCAGACACGTATTCAGCTTCAGCAGTGGACAATGAAACTGAAGTTTGTTTTTTACTGGTCCAGCTAACCAGTTTTCCACCAAGGAAATGACATCCACCAGTAGTGGATTTCCTGTCTATCTTACAACCTGCATGATCTTAATCTGAATAACCCATTAGATCCATGCCTGAGCCTTTGGGATACCAAAGACCCAAACTGGGGACAACCTTAAGGTACTTCAGTATGCGCTTTACAACAAGCATATGAGAGTCTTTTGGATTAGACTAATATCTGGCACATAAACATGTTGAAAACATAATATCTGGTCTACTGGCAGTTAAATACATCAGTGAACCAACCATGCCTCTATAGACAGTGGTGTTCAATCTGGATCTGAGTCCAGTGTTAATGGTGCAGAAATTGGAGTGGGTTTAGATGGTGAAGAGTTCATATCATATTTCTTTAAAAGATCTCTAACATATTTTTCCTGATTAATAAAAATACCATCTCTGGTCTGTTTAATCTGGAGTCCAAGAAAATACGTTAATTCACCCATCAAACTCATTTCATATTCAGTTGACATTATTTTCGAAATTTTCTTACACATTTTATCATCAGTAGAGCCAAAAATAATATCATCAACATAAATTTGTACCATCAACAGATTACCTTTTTCATGAAGAATAAATAAGGTATTGTCAATTGCACTTCTTTTGAAACCATTTTTCAATAAATGTTTAGTCAGAGTGTCATACCAGGCACGTGGGGCTTGTCTGAGGCCATAAAGCGCTTTGTCCAGACGATATACCCAATGTGGATGCTTTTCATCAACGAAACCTGGTGGTTGTCTGACATAAACTTCTTCTTCAAGTTTTCCATTAAAAAATGCACTCTTTACATCCATCTGGTAGACCTTGAACTGATGATGAGCAGCAAATGCTAAGAAAATTCTGATCGCTTCAAGTCTAGCCACTGGAGCAAATGATTCATCAAAATCGACATCTGACTGGCAGTAGCCTTGTGCTACCAGTCTGGCCTTGTTTCTGATTACGTGGCCATCTTCATCTAAGTCATTTAAATCACGATTTGCATCATGAAATTCTTCCATTGAATGCATTTCTTGAAGTACTGGTTCAGTCTCAACTGGGACTGATACTGGGGTAGTAGTACGAACATCTGATCCAATATTAATTTCAGAGGGTAGTTTGAAAATAATAGAAGGATAGAATGGAGTACCACTGGAGCGTTTCTTATTCTGAACAGGTTCCAGATCAGGATGACTGGAAACTGTGTCTTCTGAATCTTCTTTATTATAGTTGATAGGATCAGATTCACATAAGACAATTGGAGTTACTGGGGGAGTATCAAGGGTTGGCTGTTTATTGATTGCGGCATTTGATTCATCAAAATCGACATCTGACTGGCAGTAGCCTTGTGCTACCAGTCTGGCCTTGTTTCTGATTACGTGGCCATCTTCATCTAAGTCATTTAAATCACGATTTGCATCATGAAATTCTTCCATTGAATGCATTTCTTGAAGTACTGGTTCAGTCTCAACTGGGACTGATACTGGGGTAGTAGTACGAACATCTGATCCAATATTAATTTCAGAGGGTAGTTTGAAAATAATAGAAGGATAGAATGGAGTACCACTGGAGCGTTTCTTATTCTGAACAGGTTCCAGATCAGGATGACTGGAAACTGTGTCTTCTGAATCTTCTTTATTATAGTTGATAGGATCAGATTCACATAAGACAATTGGAGTTACTGGGGGAGTATCAAGGGTTGGCTGTTTATTGATTGCGGCATTTGATTCATCAAAATCGACATCTGACTGGCAGTAGCCTTGTGCTACCAGTCTGGCCTTGTTTCTGATTACGTGGCCATCTTCATCTAAGTCATTTAAATCACGATTTGCATCATGAAATTCTTCCATTGAATGCATTTCTTGAAGTACTGGTTCAGTCTCAACTGGGACTGATACTGGGGTAGTATTAAGGGTTGGCTGTTTATTGATTGCGGCATATGATTCATCAAAATCGACATCTGACTGGCAGTAGCCTTGTGCTACCAGTCTGGCCTTGTTTCTGATTACGTGGCCATCTTCATCTAAGTCATTTAAATCACGATTTGCATCATGAAATTCTTCCATTGAATGCATTTCTTGAAGTACTGGTTCAGTCTCAACTGGGACTGATACTGGGGTAGTAGTACGAACATCTGATCCAATATTAATTTCAGAGGGTAGTTTGAAAATAATAGAAGGATAGAATGGAGTACCACTGGAGCGTTTCTTATTCTGAACAGGTTCCAGATCAGGATGACTGGAAACTGTGTCTTCTGAATCTTCTTTATTATAGTTGATAGGATCAGATTCACATAAGACAATTGGAGTTACTGGGGGAGTATCAAGGGTTGGCTGTTTATTGATTGCGGCATTTGATTCATCAAATGTGACATGAATTGACTCATGGACCTTCTCCAGTCTCTTGTTGTAGACTCTGAAGGCCTTGCGAATGGCTGAATAGCCTAAGAAATACCCTTCATCAGCTTTGGCATCAAATTTGCCTAACTAACTGGAGTCGTTCAGGATGTAAACTAGACATCCAAAAACGTGAAAATAACCAATATTTGGTTTTCTATTTCTTAAGACTTCATAGGCTGTCTTTTTGTGTCGCTTCACATACACTGACCGATTCTGGGTGTGGCAAGCAGTAGAAAAAAAAAAAAAAAAAAAAAAAAAAAAAAAAAAAAAAAAAAAAAAAAAAAAAAAAAAAAAAAAAAAAAAAAAAAAAAAAAAAAAAAAAAAAAAAAAAAAAAAAAAAAAAAAAAAAAAAAAAAAAAAAAAAAAAAAAAAAAAAAAAAAAAAAAAAAAAAAAAAAAAAAAAAAAAAAAAAAAAAAAAAAAAAAAAAAAAAAAAAAAAAAAAAAAAAAAAAAAAAAAAAAAAAAAAAAAAAAAAAAAAAAAAAAAAAAAAAAAAAAAAAAAAAAAAAAAAAAAAAAAAAAAAAAAAAAAAAAAAAAAAAAAAAAAAAAAAAAAAAAAAAAAAAAAAAAAAAAAAAAAAAAAAAAAAAAAAAAAAAAAAAAAAAAAAAAAAAAAAAAAAAAAAAAAAAAAAAAAAAAAAAAAAAAAAAAAAAAAAAAAAAAAAAAAAAAAAAAAAAAAAAAAAAAAAAAAAAAAAAAAAAAAAAAAAAAAAAAAAAAAAAAAAAAAAAAAAAAAAAAAAAAAAAAAAAAAAAAAAAAAAAAAAAAAAAAAAAAAAAAAAAAAAAAAAAAAAAAAAAAAAAAAAAAAAAAAAAAAAAAAAAAAAAAAAAAAAAAAAAAAAAAAAAAAAAAAAAAAAAAAAAAAAAAAAAAAAAAAAAAAAAAAAAAAAAAAAAAAAAAAAAAAAAAAAAAAAAAAAAAAAAAAAAAAAAAAAAAAAAAAAAAAAAAAAAAAAAAAAAAAAAAAAAAAAAAAAAAAAAAAAAAAAAAAAAAAAAAAAAAAAAAAAAAAAAAAAAAAAAAAAAAAAAAAAAAAAAAAAAAAAAAAAAAAAAAAAAAAAAAAAAAAAAAAAAAAAAAAAAAAAAAAAAAAAAAAAAAAAAAAAAAAAAAAAAAAAAAAAAAAAAAAAAAAAAAAAAAAAAAAAAAAAAAAAAAAAAAAAAAAAAAAAAAAAAAAAAAAAAAAAAAAAAAAAAAAAAAAAAAAAAAAAAAAAAAAAAAAAAAAAAAAAAAAAAAAAAAAAAAAAAAAAAAAAAAAAAAAAAAAAAAAAAAAAAAAAAAAAAAAAAAAAAAAAAAAAAAAAAAAAAAAAAAAAAAAAAAAAAAAAAAAAAAAAAAAAAAAAAAAAAAAAAAAAAAAAAAAAAAAAAAAAAAAAAAAAAAAAAAAAAAAAAAAAAAAAAAAAAAAAAAAAAAAAAAAAAAAAAAAAAAAAAAAAAAAAAAAAAAAAAAAAAAAAAAAAAAAAAAAAAAAAAAAAAAAAAAAAAAAAAAAAAAAAAAAAAAAAAAAAAAAAAAAAAAAAAAAAAAAAAAAAAAAAAAAAAAAAAAAAAAAAAAAAAAAAAAAAAAAAAAAAAAAAAAAAAAAAAAAAAAAAAAAAAAAAAAAAAAAAAAAAAAAAAAAAAAAAAAAAAAAAAAAAAAAAAAAAAAAAAAAAAAAAAAAAAAAAAAAAAAAAAAAAAAAAAAAAAAAAAAAAAAAAAAAAAAAAAAAAAAAAATTACCCAACATCCTAGACATGGCCTTTCCTTTTTGAAGGAAACTGAAGGTATCCCATCTGCCAGTTGTTTTCTAGACAACTTATTTATATTTTTGAAATTTAAATGGGATAACCTTTTATGCCATAACCAGTTTGTGTCTTCATCAGCTTGAGTATAGAAACACTGCTCTGAAGGAGAGCTTTCCATATCCATCACGTACACATTCCCTTTTCTGGGAGCAATCAACACTACCTTCCAGTCCTTGTTGAATACAGTGCCCTGAGCAATATTGAATAGAACTTGATAGCCATCATCACACAGTTGGCTTACACTGATCAGGTTATATTTCAAACCATTCACAAATGCAACTCGTCTGAACTTGAATTGTCCATTGTTCAGAACACCGTATCCCTCAGTCTTTCCACAACCATCATTTCCAAAAGTAATGGAGGGTCCATCAGAAATGGTGAACTCCTCCAGCAGGGTCTTACATCAGGTCATCGTCCTGCCAGCTGCATTGTCAAGATACCAGATATATTTCTTTCGATCGCCCTGCACATCCACCAGATATTATCAGTTAGATTTGGGAACCCATCGACTGATGGGTTCACTGGACCCTCCCTTATAGGTCCCTGGAGCAATCTGGTTGAGTTCACTTTCTTCAACAGTAGTCTTAGTTGAAAAGACTACTGGGGTTGATAGTTTTGAAACCTTTTTCTTTTTCTCAACTGGAGAAATATATTTTTCTTTCTTGGAAAAAGGTTTGGTATTTTGTCTAGGGCCAGATGAGGTACCCTCAATGAAGTTTAATCTTGCATTAAAACTTTGAAATTGACGAGTCAGTAATTGAATCTGGCTCTCTAACCTTGACAAAACATTTTCATCAGATGACACCTGAGCCTTTCCAGTTCTAGGCTTAGGTAAGGGATTGGTCTGAGGCAAAGGTTTCTTCAGATTGACCTTTTTAACTGGAGCAGTCATCTGGAATGCTCCAGTCTTAACCTTTGGGGATTGAACTGGGAAAATATTGGCCTTGGGAGTTACAGGCTCATCATAAACAGTAATGGGCCTGAATCCCTCTAGTAATCGATCAATTACTGGGATTAATGATGCAACATGAGTATTTCCATCTAAATAAGCACGTTTTTGAGCGGGAAATTGATTTACTCCAGCATCATATGGCTTTCTGGTTTCAAGCCATGATTTAATCACCAGTTTTTCTTTCTCTAAAATGATCTCAAGATCTTGTTTTTCTTGAATCAGTTGTTCAGTTACTAGAACCTGGGCTTGAAATGCCAGTTCAATGTCTTGAAGTTCTTTTAACTTTGATTTTAAAACGGTTATTTCAGAAAAATCTGTTTCTAGACCATTTACACAGTCAGATCTAACAGTTTCAACAAATATTAAATCAGCATTAAGAGCTTCAGCAATGTCCAGTTTTAATTCTTGGTCAGTTTCAGAATCATAATCACTAACCTTTTTGATAACAATATCCACCCATCGTCCAGATGTGACATCTTCTTTCACCAGGTGCTCCTCGTCTGCCAGAGCCATGTAACAGCAATCTCTTTCTTCTTCTTCATCAGCAGATGAATCATCAGAAGGAACCCATTTCTCTTCAGTTGTTGCGATCATGCACTTATTATTATTTTCCATTTGTTGTGCCATGAGAGCAATCTGAGCCTTAAGCTTTTTATACTTCAATTTATAGCTATCATCAGGCTTTTTATTTGAATTAAATGGACCAGGCTGGGATACAAACTGACTGGACCTGCAATCTTTCATGAAATGACCTTTTTTGCCACACTTACAGCATGTCAAATTGGTCTTATCAGTTGAAGAACTGGATGCAAATTGTCCAGATGGCCTATTTGCTCTTGCTTTGAAACGGTTAAACGTTTTAGCAATCATAGCAACCAGGTCATCATCTTCAGCTTCATCACAGTCTGGAGAGATTTGACTGGCTTCTTCAGAATCCATGAGTTCAGACACCATCTTCTTCATAGAAAATACATTCTCAGAAGATATCAGTGTTGTACTTTGTGGTTCAGTATGACTAACCACAGTAGGACTACTGGAGGCATGGTTATAGGCATCTTGTTCTGCCACAACTCTCTGAGCTTGATTTTCTTCAGTGTACCTGAAAGCTCCATATAAAGTTGAAAGAGTGTGTGTGTGCAGAGTTTTACCTTGTCGTAAAACCAGGATCATGTGAGACCATTTGGTGGGTAAAATATCACAAAATTTCTCCAGAAATATATCCTTGTCTTTTTCAACCCCGAGACCTCTCAACTAGTTTATGATACTCATAAATCTGGTGTAAGTACCAGTGAGAGACTCATTGGGCTGAGCAAAAAATGACTCATACCTCTTGTTTAAGGAGACTTTTCTGGTGACAATGGTGTTATCTCCTCCTTCATGCTGGTTTAATAGTTCATCCCACATGGTTTTAGCACTGGGAAAAAGAACTAGTGTAGGAATTAGGGTTTCTGGAACAGCCCCGAGGATCATGTTTTTGAGAAGGGTATCTAGATTTACCAATCTCCTCTCCTCTTCAGACCAATGTTCCTCCCTCTTTTCCCGACCTCTTCTAGAACCAGTAGGATCAAGAAGAGCATTGAGAGGTGATGTGGGAACATAAGGTCCTTCATTTAAAATTTTCATCATGTTTCTCTCAATACCAGTGATATGTAATATCATCCTAGCCTTCCACGTACCAAATTCATCGCTATTCCCATTGAATTTAGGAACAGGATTATTTGAATAGTGCACATGCACATGTGGAGAAGCAGGAGTAGGAGGAGGAGGTGGTGGATTAGTGTTAACAGGTGGTTCATTATTTTGATTATTTTGATCATTAGCATTAGCATTAGGATCAGGACCAAATTTAAAATTTCCTTGAGTATTTTCTGAGTTGGTCATCAAAGAAACAGATCTAGGCAATGTTTAACCTTCTGCTCTGATACCAATTGTGAGTCCTAAACTCTCTAGATGGATCAACCCAGAAGTGTAAAATACAACAAGTCTAATAAGCACTAGAATGAACTAGTATTACTTGAATATAAATGCAAGTATATAAACAAAGTAATACAAGACTAAAAGCAATAAAATAAAGGTGGAACACAATGTAATTTTTCAAGTGTATTTTATTTATGATGTTAAATAAAATACAAGGTTGTGCGGAATCAAGATAATACAAATATGTAAGTATCCTAACAACCTATGAATTACAAATGATCTATATTTGCCAAATAACTCTTTTAGATCGAGATACTTAAAGTTGTGAAGTATCCCTGTTTAAGATCGAGAATATTTAGACAAATTCACCTTTAATGCTAAAAGTAATTTTAACGAAGAATATGACTTTGTATTTATAGGCAAACAAATTCACCAGTGAATTTGTGCCGTACAAATATGGTTGCATGCATTTAATGAACCGACAAGGTCATTAAATGCATTGGTTAAGGTACAAGGATAAAGTCACATCAATATGACAATAATCCTTTTAACCAACCACCTTTACACACGTAAGCACTTTGGTAAAGAACAAGTGGAATTTTCTTTGGAAAGTGTGTAAAGGCAAAAAGTCAATTCCTCGATATCAGTGTTCAGACTTGTAAGGTCTAGAACACTGACAAACCTCCAATCGTAGATCTGGTAAGACTTCCAGTGCACTCCGCCATTTGTCAGTCTTCTTTATTCTGACTTCAGTCTTTGACTTCAGTAAGAATATCTTCAGTAGAATAGATCTGGACTGGGGTGAAGTCTAGTGAGCTAATCTGGAATACTCCAGATTTCCTATACAAGTATTTTGCTCACTGGTCTTCTATTATTTCTGAACAAATCTTCAGAGGGACTCCAGATTCCAAGTCTGGAGTAGGTCCAGTAGTCGAGTCTGGAGCGAGTCCAGTAAATCTGGACCTAACACGTTGATATATGAATCTACTTAATGAGCCCATCGTGTTTTTAAGTGAATTTCAGCTTATTTATAAATCCCGATGTAGTCTTATTCATTAAAATGTCAACTGTGCTTGTAGAAGCAAATGTTAACTTTTTCTTTTAGAAGGTGTGATAGCTTTTATGTAAAAGGCTGCCCTAATAGCTTGGCTGGTGGAAAGTAAAAGTTAGAGAATCAAATTTTATTTGGTGGCCTTAGTCATTTGACATCCCGTATGCTTAGTTCTAGAAAAAGACCTCAAAATAAAGGTGGAAAGAAAATGGTTTAAACAATATCTTTTGTACGTAGGTTGGTCTGACCTTGAACTCTAGTTCTTCAGATTATATGATTCGGTCTAGAAGTTGCAACTTGAACTATGGTTTAATGCCTACCATACTAGTAGGGAAGAAGCTGCGAATAATGATTGTTTCTCTCTATATCATTTTAGTTTTAATGAATGAACATTCTTAAAAATTGAGATGGAAATGGATAAACAGTAATGGTTGGGTTGGGCATAATTACAGTTAACTTAGATCCCTCATAAGATGGTTATTCTGTCGCTATTTCCGACGGATTTTCTGTCGCTATTTCCGACGGATTTTCTGTCGCTATTTTCGACGGATTTTCTGTCGCTATTTCCGACGGATTTTCTGTCGCTATTTTCGACGGATTTTCTGTCGCTATTTCCGACGGATTTTCTGTCGCTATTTCCGACGGATTTTCTGTCGCTATTTCCGACGGATTTTCTGTCGCTATTTTCGACGGATTTTCTGTCGCTATTTTCGACGGATTTTCTGTCGCTATTTCGACGGATTTTCTGTCGCTATTTCGACGGATTTTCTGTCGCTATTTCCGACGGATTTTCTGTCGCTATTTCCGACGGATTTTCTGTCGCTATTTCCGACGGATTTTCTGTCGCTATTTCCGACGGATTTTCTGTCGCTATTTCCGACGGATTTTCTGTCGCTATTTTCGACGGATTTTCTGTCGCTATTTCCGACGGATTTTCTGTCGCTATTTTCGACGGATTTTCTGTCGCTATTTTCGACGGATTTTCTGTCGCTATTTCCGACGGATTTTCTGTCGCTATTTCGACGGATTTTCTGTCGCTATTTTCGACGGATTTTCTGTCGCTATTTCCGACGGATTTTCTGTCGCTATTTCCGACGGATTTTCTGTCGCTATTTTCGACGGATTTTCTGTCGCTATTTCGACGGATTTTCTGTCGCTATTTCCGACGGATTTTCTGTCGCTATTTCCGACGGATTTTCTGTCGCTATTTCCGACGGATTTTCTGTCGCTATTTTCGACGGATTTTCTGTCGCTATTTCCGACGGATTTTCTGTCGCTATTTCCGACGGATTTTCTGTCGCTATTTCCGACGGATTTTCTGTCGCTATTTTCGACGGATTTTCTGTCGCTATTTCCGACGGATTTTCTGTCGCTATTTCGACGGATTTTCTGTCGCTATTTCCGACGGATTTTCTGTCGCTATTTCCGACGGATTTTCTGTCGCTATTTCCGACGGATTTTCTGTCGCTATTTCCGACGGATTTTCTGTCGCTATTTCCGACGGATTTTCTGTCGCTATTTCCGACGGATTTTCTGTCGCTATTTTCGACGGATTTTCTGTCGCTATTTCGACGGATTTTCTGTCGCTATTTCGACGGATTTTCTGTCGCTATTTCCGACGGATTTTCTGTCGCTATTTCGACGGATTTTCTGTCGCTATTTTCGACGGATTTTCTGTCGCTATTTTCGACGGATTTTCTGTCGCTATTTCCGACGGATTTTCTGTCGCTATTTCCGACGGATTTTCTGTCGCTATTTCCGACGGATTTTCTGTCGCTATTTCCGACGGATTTTCTGTCGCTATTTCCGACGGATTTTCTGTCGCTATTTCCGACGGATTTTCTGTCGCTATTTCCGACGGATTTTCTGTCGCTATTTCCGACGGATTTTCTGTCGCTATTTCGACGGATTTTCTGTCGCTATTTCCGACGGATTTTCTGTCGCTATTTCCGACGGATTTTCTGCGACAGATTACCGACGGAAAAAGTTATATACATTCGACAGATATCCGTCGTTTTCTGTCGCTATTTTCGACGGATTTTCTGTCGCTAAATATTAGATTATTTAATAGAAAAGAGAAATAAAATTGAAGTTTCGTCGGATTACCGACGGAAATTTCCGTAGGCAAAATTGAGGTTTCGTCGCTAATTCCGTCGGAAAATATTACCGACGTGGTTTTTACCAACGGATTTTTTCTGACGTTAATCCGTCGGTAATAGTCTTTACCGACGGATTACCTATGGAAATGACCGTCGGTAAAGCCCAGTTTTCTAGTAGTGGCCGACTGCACTCTTGTCCCTAAGAGGTTATCATGGTTGATGTACAATCATTTATGCATATAATATTATCATTTCCCTTTGAATATTTGTGTTGTCTGTTTTCTCTTTATGTTTCTTTGTGGTCAGAAAGGATGGGGCACATATTACTAACAGTGTGTCTTCTTTCATCTATTTTTAGAAAAGGCGGTTGGCAATGCTTACGTATAGTTTGGATATAGATAGATGATAGAACATAGGGAGAACATATTATGTAGATGCTGTTCGAAGATGTAGATATAGATGGCACGTGTAAGCGGCTAGATGTAGATGGCAATGACACGTATAATGTGTAATTAAATGATTGGCGGTCAATGGTTACGTAAAGTTGGATATAAATTATAATAATACGTAGATATATGTACGTAGACTAACACGGTATTTTTGTAATGTGGCGGTGCTAGTAGTGACAACATTCTAGTGGTGGGAGAGACACGTCGACACGTGTTGATGCCAGTGATTATTGGTGGTGGTAACATTGTCGAATGATGCAGGTTAAAATATTTTAGAAAATAAGTGTTTAAAGTATAAAATAATAAGTTAAAGTTGATGTAAATTAGTTCATTAAAAACAAATTGAATATTATAAAATAACTTTTTTCAATAAAAAAAGTTTATTAAAGATAATTAGGTCAGTATAACTTTTATTGAATATATTTCTAAAATTAGAGAGTATATATTTTTTATATATATATTAAAAGAGTAGTTAAACAAGCATTCTAAAGTCCTCCTCAATTTTAAAACTATGTTAAAATATTGCCATGTAGGATTTTCTTTTATGTGGCATCTCCATATTAATTTGAAATTTTATTAAATAAAAACTATTAAAAAATTGCAAATGTCCTACTAGATTCGATGTTTATAGGCAAAGATAATACCAAATCTTATAATATACACTTAATTTTGAAAATATATCAAATCCCAATTTAGCAATTCAAACATGAGGCAGTTCATCCTTTTGTATATTGAAACTATTTGTGTCATCATGCTTCAAGATGCAACAATTGGGATAAGCAATTCAAATATAAGCATTTATATAAAAAAAATTAATTATTTTTACTCATGTATTGATTTTTTTTTCCCTGTTTATAAATATATGTATGAAAAACTATATGTTTTTTATTCATAACATTTGCGCTGATGTTTCTTTCATGTTTTCTTATTTTACTTTTATTGTTGATGGATTAATCAAATTAACTTTATGCTTATTTTAATTTTACTTATATAATACAATATTTATTTTGGATTTTTTTATGTACCAAGAAACATGCTTGAAGATGTAACATATAGGATATGCAATTCGAGTGTAAGGGTTTAAATCTTGAATGTTTGGTGATAAGTTGTGAAACATATTTGCTTTGTTATATCTTTTATAATTTATATCATATACAACATTAATTATCTCGATTCATATGTTTCAGAATAAGATATAAAATATCATAAGTTATGGAAAAAGCAATGTGATATCATGAAGGATGAATTCAAATTAATGCATAAGATGAGAATAACCATCGAATTATTACCTACAACTTTTTTTTGTGAAATTTCATTACTGAAATCGTGGTCTTTAAAGGTTTAGTCAAACAATTACGATTACATTAATGTTTTTTTTTTAAAAAGAAATAAATACTTATAAACATGTTTTATGTCAAGAACTATTTTTTTTAATCTTGGAATGACAATATAGATAGTTTAAAGTGTAAATTAGTAAGTTAAGGGTATATGATGTAAATTAGTTCATTAAAAACAAATTGAATATTATAAAATAACTTTTTTCAATAAAAAAAGTTTATTAAAGATAATTAGGTCAGTATAACTTTTATTGAATATATTTCTAAAATTAGAGAGTATATATTTTTTATATATATATTAAAAGAGTAGTTAAACAAGCATTCTAAAGCCCTCCTCAATTTTAAAACTATGTTAAAATATTGCCATGAAGGATTTTCTCCTATGTGGCATCTTCATATTTTTGTTTTAGTTTATTAAATAACAAGTAACGTTACAATTAATTGTAAAAGGGACGGAAAAAGAAACGCATGCATTATTTACACTTTGATAACACTAGACTGAGGCACGATACATATTGTGTCTATCAATATAAGATATACGGGTGTTACCCTAATGGTCAGGGGTTTGGGTTTCCATAGTATGGTTTCTTCTTGGGGGTATTTTTTTTTTTTTTTTTTTTTTTTTTTTTTTTTTTTTTTTTTTTTTTTTTTTTTTTTTTTTTTTTTTTTTTTTTTTTTTTTTTTTTTTTTTTTTTTTTTTTTTTTTTTTTTTTTTTTTTTTTTTTTTTTTTTTTTTTTTTTTTTTTTTTTTTTTTTTTTTTTTTTTTTTTTTTTTTTTTTTTTTTTTTTTTTTTTTTTTTTTTTTTTTTTTTTTTTTTTTTTTTTTTTTTTTTTTTTTTTTTTTTTTTTTTTTTTTTTTTTTTTTTTTTTTTTTTTTTTTTTTTTTTTTTTTTTTTTTTTTTTTTTTTTTTTTTTTTTTTTTTTTTTTTTTTTTTTTTTTTTTTTTTTTTTTTTTTTTTTTTTTTTTTTTTTTTTTTTTTTTTTTTTTTTTTTTTTTTTTTTTTTTTTTTTTTTTTTTTTTTTTTTTTTTTTTTTTTTTTTTTTTTTTTTTTTTTTTTTTTTTTTTTTTTTTTTTTTTTTTTTTTTTTTTTTTTTTTTTTTTTTTTTTTTTTTTTTTTTTTTTTTTTTTTTTTTTTTTTTTTTTTTTTTTTTTTTTTTTTTTTTTTTTTTTTTTTTTTTTTTTTTTTTTTTTTTTTTTTTTTTTTTTTTTTTTTTTTTTTTTTTTTTTTTTTTTTTTTTTTTTTTTTTTTTTTTTTTTTTAAGCTTGTGTAAGTGTGTAATTAAATGATTTGTTATGGTTTTTTTTCTTGAACATTCGATCTTATTGATATAAAAAACTTGCGAGAAGCTAAAAATACAAACCAGATAAACAAATTAAGTGAAGCGTTTACAGTAGAAACGAGAACTAAACACCGAGAATATTGGAGTTTTATCTTTTGTTTTAGTTTATTAAATAACAAGTAACGTTACAATTAATTGTAAAAGGGACGGAAAAAGAAACGCATGCATTATTTACACTTTGATAACACTAGACTGAGGCACGATACATATTGTGTCTATCAATATAAGATATACGGGTGTTACCCTAATGGTCAGGGGTTTGGGTTTCCATAGTATGGTTTCTTCTTGGGGGTATCAGGTTCGAATTCTGTCACAAGCAAATGTGATGAGAGGGCTTTAGCAATGTTATACTCATCTAACACATGAGGAGCAAACCCTTTAGGGCATTGCCAGGAGTCAAACCGGCGTGAGCGCATCCGCGTGGAAGGTGTGAGCCATTTATCCATTGCTGCCTTTCAAAAAGAAAAAATATAAGATATACAGATGGTATTCTAGATCGAACCGTATGCTTTTCTGTGTAAGTTATTTTATTATATTATTAACAGTGGCGGATCTAGGAATCCGTCATTGGGTATGCACTTTTTGATAAGAGAATTTTTTGATTCTTATATGTATAAATCTCGACTCGGATATTTCGGTTGGGTCTTTGGTAGGGTTTGAATGAATCGAACAAACACAATCAAGAGCTTGTTCATATTCGTACGTTAAATTTAACAAATTGTTCACAAACAAATAACTAAACATGTAACCGTGTTCATGTCGTTCATTTGTGTGTACAAGCTAAAGCAAGCAAGCAAGGCTGAACACAAATGAACATAAAAAGTTTGAAAGTCCCAAATTTGCAACGATTATGTAATTAAACAACTAATGTAAATTACACTAAGAAAGCAAGACAAGAAAGTAAACACGTTTAATCATAAGTAGTATTAATTAAACGGTGAATACATGGTTGGTTTACAAAGAAAGAAAGAAAGAAATATTGTTAAGTTTTTGCACACACGAAAACTTAACAATTATACAATTCTACAATGAGAGAAAAACACACTAAGTGACTATTGTAGAATGAACCAACAGTTTGCGGCTAGGTCAAGTGATGCTTTATATAGAGGAGAAAAGACATCACATGACAACCCAATAGATGTTGACACATGAAGGTTGTCAACTATCTATTGGTGTGTAAGACTGGTCTTCAGACATCTCTGTTTGCCATCTTGTTTCTTTCCCAAAACGGCATGAAAGAGAAACACCTTAGTACCAAAATGAAAGAAAGAAAGAAAGAAAGAAAGAAAGAAAGAAAGAAAGAAAGAAAGAAAGAAAGAAAGAAAGAAAGAAAGAAAGAAAGAAAGAAAGAAAGAAAGAAAGAAAGAAAGAAAGAAAGAAAGAAAGAAAGAAAGAAAGAAAGAAAGAAAGAAAGAAAGAAAGAAAGAAAGAAAGAAAGAAAGAAAGAAAGAAAGAAAGAAAGAAAGAAAGAAAGAAAGAAAGAAAGAAAGAAAGAAAGAAAGAAAGAAAGAAAGAAAGAAAGAAAGAAAGAAAGAAAGAAAGAAAGAAAGAAAGAAAGAAAGAAAGAAAGAAAGAAAGAAAGAAAGAAAGAAAGAAAGAAAGAAAGAAAGAAAGAAAGAAAGAAAGAAAGAAAGAAAGAAAGAAAGAAAGAAAGAAAGAAAGAAAGAAAGAAAGAAAGAAAGAAAGAAAGAAAGAAAGAAAGAAAGAAAGAAAGAAAGAAAGAAAGAAAGAAAGAAAGAAAGAAAGAAAGAAAGAAAGAAAGAAAGAAAGAAAGAAAGAAAGAAAGAAAGAAAGAAAGAAAGAAAGAAAGAAAGAAAGAAAGAAAGAAAGAAAGAAAGAAAGAAAGAAAGAAAGAAAGAAAGAAAGAAAGAAAGAAAGAAAGAAAGAAAGAAAGAAAGAAAGAAAGAAAGAAAGAAAGAAAGAAAGAAAGAAAGAAAGAAAGAAAGAAAGAAAGAAAGAAAGAAAGAAAGAAAGAAAGAAAGAAAGAAAGAAAGAAAGAAAGAAAGAAAGAAAGAAAGAAAGAATACATGGTTGGTTTACAAAGAAAGAAAGAAAGAAAGAAAGAAAGAAATATTGTTAAGTTTTTGCACACACGAAAACTTAACAATTATACAATTCTACAATGAGAGAAAAACACACTAAGTGACTATTGTAGAATGAACCAACAGTTTGCGGCTAGGTCAAGTGATGCTTTATATAGAGGAGAAAAGACATCACATGACAACCCAATAGATGTTGACACATGAAGGTTGTCAACTATCTATTGGTGTGTAAGACTGGTCTTCAGACATCTCTGTTTGCCATCTTGTTTCTTTCCCAAAACGGCATGAAAGAGAAACACCTTAGTACCATTTTGGTACAAGGTCACATGGCTCCATCTTGATCTTGCAACACGTGTCCTTGGGACCAGTCTTCTTATCTTCATTTTCCCGCCTATATTTGACTTACAACATATGACGGTGAGTCATTGAACTTATCCTTTAACTCGAAGATAATAATGATCGCTGAAGGCTCGCTGATGAAACTTCTCGCTGAGGCTGTCAGCGACTACTTGACTCAGCAAGTAATCTTCAGCGAATCCATGACTCAACAATCTCCCCCTATTCGCTGAGGAGACTTAGCTGAGTATAAGTTACTTCTTAGAAGTACAATAGATAGAAATGAAGGAATGCTGATCTTATTTATTTGACAAACAACTTTACAATAAAAACAGCATTACAAAGGTTACAAGTCTCCTTAATCCCATTGCGACTCTTGCTTGGCCTCGATGAAAGCTCTGTCTTGTTGTCTTTCAGGCTTCAGCAGCTCTTGATCAATTAGCTTTATAAATTCGGGATTGTTGGACGACTGAGCACAATACTTTCTTATTTTCAAAAGAAAAGTAGAGGGGGCAATTCCAATTTCATTGGTCCTGAAGAAGAGTTCATGACCATGGACATTGCAAAAGCAGAAACCTCCCAGCTTGTCATCATAAGCTCCATCCATAAAGAGGGTCCTGGAAGGCATTTTTAGATTCAGCAGAGGCTCCTCATCTATATCAGTCTTTGGAACAGCTCTGAGAATGAAGGGACGCTGAGACATCACTTGACCAGAAGCTGTTCTCTTCACACCACTTCTTGGTTGCTGAGGAGGAGGAGGAGGATATGGATGTCTTGCAGCGCTGAGCAGAGAGTCTTTGACTTTGTATTTTTGTTCCATTTTGCGAATATGTTTTATCTGCTCACCTGCCATCTTGATCAGCGGTTCATAACTTACAGCTGTCTTGTCCTTGATCAGCTTGTAAATTTCGATCCATTCAGTTGGCCCAAGTGTATCCTTAGTAACATTTTTCAGCGTATATAACTTGGGCACTCCTTTTCTTTGTAGGGAAAGATTCATCCCTTGTTGGGTTAGCGAGACCCTGACCGACGTGATCTCTTCTTTCCTTTGCCTTACCTCTCTTGATTCAAGATAGGTCGCCTGACCTTCTTCAAAAGTTTTCATTCTTTTGGCAAAGAACTTTTCTTCATTCTTTTCAAGCTGCCGGTTCACTAACCTTCTCAGCTTGCCTCCCCCTCAAACCTTCAGCTGCCGGTTCAATAACCTTCTCAGCTGCCGGTTCAATAACCTTCTCAGCTGCCGGTTCAATACCTTCTCAGCTGCCGGTTCAAACCTTCTCAGCTGCCGGTTCAACAACCTTCTCAGCTGCCGGTTCAATACCTTCTCAGCTGCCGGTTCAATACCTTCTCAGCTGCCGGTTCAATACCTTCTCAGCTGCCGGTTCAATACCTTCTCAGCTGCCGGTTCAATACCTTCTCAGCTGCCGGTTCAATAACCTTCTCAGCTGCCGTTCAATACCTTGCTGCCGGTTCAACGACCTTCTCAGCTGCCGGTTCACAACCTTCTCAGCTGCCGGTTCAACAACCTTCTCAGCTGCCGGTTCAATAACCTTCTCAGCTGCCGGTTCAATAACCTTCTCAGCTGCCGGTTCAATACCTTCTCAGCTCCTTCAACCTTGCTGCCGGTTCAACGACCTTCTCAGCTTGCTTCAACATTTACATTCACAGCTGCCGGTTCTACAACCTTCTCAGCTGGCTTGGATTTTTGTGTTGGGTCCTCAGCATTTTTCTCCCCCTTGGAAGCAGCTGAGGTACGAGCTACTTCCACATTACCCTTTTTGAAGAGGCCCAACATTTCACCCATCATTCCTTTAAGACCAGCAACCTCCTCTTCAAGTTTCTTTGTCCTGGTGACAGATTCATCAAGTTTTTATTTTTGTTCCATTTTGCGAATATGTTTTATCTGCTCACCTGCCATCTTGATCAGCGGTTCATAACTTACAGCTGTCTTGTCCTTGATCAGCGGTTCATAACTTACAGCTGTCTTGTCCTTGATCAGCTTGTAAATTTCGATCCATTCAGTTGGCCCAAGTGTATCCTTAGTAACATTTTTCAGCGTATATAACTTGGGCACTCCTTTTCTTTGTAGGGAAAGATTCATCCCTTGTTGGGTTAGCGAGACCCTGACCGACGTGATCTCTTCTTTCCTTTGCCTTACCTCTCTTGATTCAAGATAGGTCGCCTGACCTTCTTCATGCTTGCATTCAGCAAGGTTTGATTTCTTCTAAACAACTGCTCATTTGACTTTGTGTGGGTGACTTGATTCTTGGTGATCCCAAACACCATACCTTTGAGCTCAGCTAGCTCATCAGTCAAGTCAACATTTCCAGCTATCAACTTTAGAAAGTTTTCATGAGCCTCAATATGAACCTGAGCTACTTGGTCTACCAGCCAAGCATACAAGTACCCATGTCTATTCCCTTGACTTTGGCAGATTTGCACCCTTCTCAACAATTCTTGTAGCTGACGAGTTTCAACATAATCCAGGCCAGGTACATTGACAGCAGTAAAAGCAGTGGTGAGTTCTTCATCAGCAGAAGGGACCTTGAGATCCTTTAGAGAGACAGGATACTTAGAGCAAGGAACCCTGAAAAAATCTGGGTGGTGCAATGGTGGCACTTCCATGATTATTTCATCATCAACTTCTTCCACCTCAACATAAACAGCTGGCCTTATTCTTTGAAGGTGACATAATTCCACCCTTCGCTGAAGCTCAGCATCATTCACTTCAGGCACATAGTCTCCATAAAAACCAACTTGTTCATGAGAAGTTGTGGGTCTTTGAGAGTAGCATGGTGGAGGAGGCATATCGGCCAACAACTCTGGGATATCCTCAGATTCAGTAGGAGGAGAGGAGATCAACATATATCCCAAGTCTTCATCTAAGAAACCACTTACATAAGCCTCTTCTTCACTTTCTTCTGCGGCAGCGAGTGTGATTTCAGCATCATTATCTTGGAGGTCAAACTCGCTGCCCAGATCTTCATCAGTTTCCATTTCACTTGATAAGATATTTGTCTCAGTCCCTGCACAGACAGTTTCCAAGACAATAGAAGAAGGAGGGGTAAGGGAACCTTGTGCCTCAGTCTCAGTGTGTTGTTCCACCAAGACATCATCGGCCGTAGAATGTGTTGACTCTAGCATCACCTGTGATCTGGCTGCTGTCAACGACTCAGAGGGTAATTGAGAAGAAGGGGAATTATTTGGGGGAGGAGTTTGACTTTGACCTCTAGTGGGCTGGGGTGACCCAATATCTTCACCAACCTCGCCTACAGAAGTTTGAGGTGGCTGCCTGCTGTTCCCATTTGTCTCGTCAGCAGCCTGTTGGGAGGCTGCTGATGGGGTGGCCTGGGTACTATCGTCCTTGGGCAGTGAGGACTTCCTAACCTTGGGTTGGCCCTTTGGTACACTCCGCTTACGTTTTGGGACGTCAGCGGAGGGTGAAGATTGTGAAGTTTGTGTTGAGGATGCTGCCTTGGATTTTGCTTTGGTCTTTTTGGAGGCTTTGGAGGTCGCTGGGGGGTTTACCAGCGAGCCAGCCTCTAAAGGCATTTGAGCATCCACAGCGACTGTATCAGCCACTTCATCAGAAAGAAGTGCTGCCTCCCAGTCGCTGTCTTTCGGGTATAAAGAAGAATTTAGGGAGAAGAGTACCTCTTTCATGTGTGAGGTAAGGCGAGCAACAAGATGCTCAGCGGGATGCTTGTAGATGTTGTTGCCCACTCTCGCTATAGGAATTGTGGCAGCGTTTGGTAACACATATTCTTCACTCAGTGCCTCTTTGAAGATAAGAGAGAAAATTCTTACAAAAGGCACTGTATGTGACCTATTGTTCATACTGACCTTGTTCTTCATATCATTGAAAATCAGCTTCCCATAATCTACAAATCTCCCTTCAGCGAGGGCATGAATAATCGGCATCGAGGTAGATGATGCTTGATTATATGATCCAGAATTACCACCCATGCACTGAATTACATGGGTGAAAAAAAAAAAAAAAAAAAAAAAAAAAAAAAAAAAAAAAAAAAAAAAAAAAAAAAAAAAAAAAAAAAAAAAAAAAAAAAAAAAAAAAAAAAAAAAAAAAAAAAAAAAAAAAAAAAAAAAAAAAAAAAAAAAAAAAAAAAAAAAAAAAAAAAAAAAAAAAAAAAAAAAAAAAAAAAAAAAAAAAAAAAAAAAAAAAAAAAAAAAAAAAAAAAAAAAAAAAAAAAAAAAAAAAAAAAAAAAAAAAAAAAAAAAAAAAAAAAAAAAAAAAAAAAAAAAAAAAAAAAAAAAAAAAAAAAAAAAAAAAAAAAAAAAAAAAAAAAAAAAAAAAAAAAAAAAAAAAAAAAAAAAAAAAAAAAAAAAAAAAAAAAAAAAAAAAAAAAAAAAAAAAAAAAAAAAAAAAAAAAAAAAAAAAAAAAAAAAAAAAAAAAAAAAAAAAAAAAAAAAAAAAAAAAAAAAAAAAAAAAAAAAAAAAAAAAAAAAAAAAAAAAAAAAAAAAAAAAAAAAAAAAAAAAAAAAAAAAAAAAAAAAAAAAAAAAAAAAAAAAAAAAAAAAAAAAAAAAAAAAAAAAAAAAAAAAAAAAAAAAAAAAAAAAAAAAAAAAAAAAAAAAAAAAAAAAAAAAAAAAAAAAAAAAAAAAAAAAAAAAAAAAAAAAAAAAAAAAAAAAAAAAAAAAAAAAAAAAAAAAAAAAAAAAAAAAAAAAAAAAAAAAAAAAAAAAAAAAAAAAAAAAAAAAAAAAAAAAAAAAAAAAAAAAAAAAAAAAAAAAAAAAAAAAAAAAAAAAAAAAAAAAAAAAAAAAAAAAAAAAAAAAAAAAAAAAAAAAAAAAAAAAAAAAAAAAAAAAAAAAAAAAAAAAAAAAAAAAAAAAAAAAAAAAAAAAAAAAAAAAAAAAAAAAAAAAAAAAAAAAAAAAAAAAAAAAAAAAAAAAAAAAAAAAAAAAAAAAAAAAAAAAAAAAAAAAAAAAAAAAAAAAAAAAAAAAAAAAAAAAAAAAAAAAAAAAAAAAAAAAAAAAAAAAAAAAAAAAAAAAAAAAAAAAAAAAAAAAAAAAAAAAAAAAAAAAAAAAAAAAAAAAAAAAAAAAAAAAAAAAAAAAAAAAAAAAAAAAAAAAAAAAAAAAAAAAAAAAAAAAAAAAAAAAAAAAAAAAAAAAAAAAAAAAAAAAAAAAAAAAAAAAAAAAAAAAAAAAAAAAAAAAAAAAAAAAAAAAAAAAAAAAAAAAAAAAAAAAAAAAAAAAAAAAAAAAAAAAAAAAAAAAAAAAAAAAAAAAAAAAAAAAAAAAAAAAAAAAAAAAAAAAAAAAAAAAAAAAAAAAAAAAAAAAAAAAAAAAAAAAAAAAAAAAAAAAAAAAAAAAAAAAAAAAAAAAAAAAAAAAAAAAAAAAAAAAAAAAAAAAAAAAAAAAAAAAAAAAAAAAAAAAAAAAAAAAAAAAAAAAAAAAAAAAAAAAAAAAAAAAAAAAAAAAAAAAAAAAAAAAAAAAAAAAAAAAAAAAAAAAAAAAAAAAAAAAAAAAAAAAAAAAAAAAAAAAAAAAAAAAAAAAAAAAAAAAAAAAAAAAAAAAAAAAAAAAAAAAAAAAAAAAAAAAAAAAAAAAAAAAAAAAAAAAAAAAAAAAAAAAAAAAAAAAAAAAAAAAAAAAAAAAAAAAAAAAAAAAAAAAAAAAAAAAAAAAAAAAAAAAAAAAAAAAAAAAAAAAAAAAAAAAAAAAAAAAAAAAAAAAAAAAAAAAAAAAAAAAAAAAAAAAAAAAAAAAAAAAAAAAAAAAAAAAAAAAAAAAAAAAAAAAAAAAAAAAAAAAAAAAAAAAAAAAAAAAAAAAAAAAAAAAAAAAAAAAAAAAAAAAAAAAAAAAAAAAAAAAAAAAAAAAAAAAAAAAAGAGTAAAAAAAAAAAAGAAAAAAAAAAAAAAAAAAAAAAAAAAAATACTTGAGTGTGCGCCGTATTGAGCAGTCGTAACCTGTCAAAGAGATCACGGATTTTATAAGTCTTTACCAATAACCGTTTGCTATTGGACTAGATGAAGACTTTTAACTCTTCATTGCTATTATTTGCTTTTTCCCAAAGCAACAGGGATCAACGGATTTTATAAGTCTTTACCAATAACCGTTTGCTATTGGACTAGATGAAGACTTTTAGCTCTTCATTGCTATTATTTGCTTTTTCCCAAAGCAACAGGGATCAACGGATTTTATAAGTCTTTACCAATAACCGTTTGCTATTGGACTAGATGAAGACTTTTAGCTCTTCATTGCTATTATTTGCTTTTTCCCAAAGCAACAGGGATCAACGGATTTTATAAGTCTTTACCAATAACCGTTTGCTATTGGACTAGATGAAGACTTTTAGCTCTTCATTGCTATTATTTGCTTTTTCCCAAAGCAACAGGGATCAACGGATTTTATAAGTCTTTACCAATAACCGTTTGCTATTGGACTAGATGAAGACTTTTAGCTCTTCATTGCTATTATTTGCTTTTTCCCAAAGCAACAGGGATCAACGGATTTTATAAGTCTTTACCAATAACCGTTTGCTATTGGACTAGATGAAGACTTTTAACTCTTCATTGCTATTATTTGCTTTTTCCCAAAGCAACAGGGATCAACGGATTTTATAAGTCTTTACCAATAACCGTTTGCTATTGGACTAGATGAAGACTTTTAGCTCTTCATTGCTATTATTTGCTTTTTCCCAAAGCAACAGGGATCAACGGATTTTATAAGTCTTTACCAATAACCGTTTGCTATTGGACTAGATGAAGACTTTTAGCTCTTCATTGCTATTATTTGCTTTTTCCCAAAGCAACAGGGATCAACGGATTTTATAAGTCTTTACCAATAACCGTTTGCTATTGGACTAGATGAAGACTTTTAGCTCTTCATTGCTATTATTTGCTTTTTCCCAAAGCAACAGGGATCAACGGATTTTATAAGTCTTTACCAATAACCGTTTGCTATTGGACTAGATGAAGACTTTTAACTCTTCATTGCTATTATTTGCTTTTTCCCAAAGCAACAGGGATCAACGGATTTTATAAGTCTTTACCAATAACCGTTTGCTATTGGACTAGATGAAGACTTTTAGCTCTTCATTGCTATTATTTGCTTTTTCCCAAAGCAACAGGGATCAACGGATTTTATAAGTCTTTACCAATAACCGTTTGCTATTGGACTAGATGAAGACTTTTAGCTCTTCATTGCTATTATTTGCTTTTTCCCAAAGCAACAGGGATCAACGGATTTTATAAGTCTTTACCAATAACCGTTTGCTATTGGACTAGATGAAGACTTTTAGCTCTTCATTGCTATTATTTGCTTTTTCCCAAAGCAACAGGGATCAACGGATTTTATAAGTCTTTACCAATAACCGTTTGCTATTGGACTAGATGAAGACTTTTAGCTCTTCATTGCTATTATTTGCTTTTTCCCAAAGCAACAGGGATCAACGGATTTTATAAGTCTTTACCAATAACCGTTTGCTATTGGACTAGATGAAGACTTTTAGCTCTTCATTGCTATTATTTGCTTTTTCCCAAAGCAACAGGGATCAACGGATTTTATAAGTCTTTACCAATAACCGTTTGCTATTGGACTAGATGAAGACTTTTAGCTCTTCATTGCTATTATTTGCTTTTTCCCAAAGCAACAGGGATCAACGGATTTTATAAGTCTTTACCAATAACCGTTTGCTATTGGACTAGATGAAGACTTTTAACTCTTCATTGCTATTATTTGCTTTTTCCCAAAGCAACAGGGATCAACGGATTTTATAAGTCTTTACCAATAACCGTTTGCTATTGGACTAGATGAAGACTTTTAGCTCTTCATTGCTATTATTTGCTTTTTCCCAAAGCAACAGGGATCAACGGATTTTATAAGTCTTTACCAATAACCGTTTGCTATTGGACTAGATGAAGACTTTTAGCTCTTCATTGCTATTATTTGCTTTTTCCCAAAGCAACAGGGATCAACGGATTTTATAAGTCTTTACCAATAACCGTTTGCTATTGGACTAGATGAAGACTTTTAGCTCTTCATTGCTATTATTTGCTTTTTCCCAAAGCAACAGGGATCAACGGATTTTATAAGTCTTTACCAATAACCGTTTGCTATTGGACTAGATGAAGACTTTTAGCTCTTCATTGCTATTATTTGCTTTTTCCCAAAGCAACAGGGATCAACGGATTTTATAAGTCTTTACCAATAACCGTTTGCTATTGGACTAGATGAAGACTTTTAGCTCTTCATTGCTATTATTTGCTTTTTCCCAAAGCAACAGGGATCAACGGATTTTATAAGTCTTTACCAATAACCGTTTGCTATTGGACTAGATGAAGACTTTTAGCTCTTCATTGCTATTATTTGCTTTTTCCCAAAGCAACAGGGATCAACGGATTTTATAAGTCTTTACCAATAACCGTTTGCTATTGGACTAGATGAAGACTTTTAGCTCTCCATTGCTTTTATTTTGCTTTTTCCCAAAGCAACAGGGATCAACGGATTTTATAAGTCTTTACCAATAACCGTTTGCTATTGGACTAGATGAAGACTTTTAGCTCTTCATTGCTATTATTTGCTTTTTCCCAAAGCAACAGGGATCAACGGATTTTATAAGTCTTTACCAATAACCGTTTGCTATTGGACTAGATGAAGACTTTTAGCTCTTCATTGCTATTATTTGCTTTTTCCCAAAGCAACAGGGATCAACGGATTTTATAAGTCTTTACCAATAACCGTTTGCTATTGGACTAGATGAAGACTTTTAAGCTCTTCATTGCTATTATTTGCTTTTTCCCAAAGCAACAGGGATCAACGGATTTTATAAGTCTTTACCAATAACCGTTTGCTATTGGACTAGATGAAGACTTTTAGCTCTTCATTGCTATTATTTGCTTTTTCCCAAAGCAACAGGGATCAACGGATTTTATAAGTCTTTACCAATAACCGTTTGCTATTGGACTAGATGAAGACTTTTAGCTCTTCATTGCTATTATTTGCTTTTTCCCAAAGCAACAGGGATCAACGGATTTTATAAGTCTTTACCAATAACCGTTTGCTATTGGACTAGATGAAGACTTTTAGCTCTTCATTGCTTTGAGATCAGCGAGTAAGACTGACTTAAGCTCGCTGAATTAGCATACATGACAAGTCATGTCGCTGATTCCCCATTCAACATTCCTAACTTGCTAACAAGCAGTTTGAATCTAGTTTCATCCAATGGTTTAGTAAAGATGTCAGCTAGTTGATCATCAGTTGGAATGAAGTAGATCTCAATGTCACCTTTCATGACATGATCACGAATAAAGTGATATCGAATATCAATATGCTTAGTTTTGGAATGTTGAACTGGGTTGTGTGTAATAGCAATAGCACTTGTATTATCACACATGATTGGAATCCCCCCCCCCCCCCCCCCCCCCCCCCCCCCCCCCCCCCCCCCCCCCCCCCCCCCCCCCCCCCCCCCCCCCCCCCCCCCCCCCCCCCCCCCCCCCCCCCCCCCCCCCCCCCCCCCCCCCCCCCCCCCCCCCCCCCCCCCCCCCCCCCCCCCCCCCCCCCCCCCCCCCCCCCCCCCCCCCCCCCCCCCCCCCCCCCCCCCCCCCCCCCCCCCCCCCCCCCCCCCCCCCCCCCCCCCCCCCCCCCCCCCCCCCCCCCCCCCCCCCCCCCCCCCCCCCCCCCCCCCCCCCCCCCCCCCCCCCCCCCCCCCCCCCCCCCCCCCCCCCCCCCCCCCCCCCCCCCCCCCCCCCCCCCCCCCCCCCCCCCCCCCCCCCCCCCCCCCCCCCCCCCCCCCCCCCCCCCCCCCCCCCCCCCCCCCCCCCCCCCCCCCCCCCCCCCCCCCCCCCCCCCCCCCCCCCCCCCCCCCCCCCCCCCCCCCCCCCCCCCCCCCCCCCCCCCCCCCCCCCCCCCCCCCCCCCCCCCCCCCCCCCCCCCCCCCCCCCCCCCCCCCCCCCCCCCCCCCCCCCCCCCCCCCCCCCCCCCCCCCCCCCCCCCCCCCCCCCCCCCCCCCCCCCCCCCCCCCCCCCCCCCCCCCCCCCCCCCCCCCCCCCCCCCCCCCCCCCCCCCCCCCCCCCCCCCCCCCCCCCCCCCCCCCCCCCCCCCCCCCCCCCCCCCCCCCCCCCCCCCCCCCCCCCCCCCCCCCCCCCCCCCCCCCCCCCCCCCCCCCCCCCCCCCCCCCCCCCCCCCCCCCCCCCCCCCCCCCCCCCCCCCCCCCCCCCCCCCCCCCCCCCCCCCCCCCCCCCCCCCCCCCCCCCCCCCCCCCCCCCCCCCCCCCCCCCCCCCCCCCCCCCCCCCCCCCCCCCCCCCCCCCCCCCCCCCCCCCCCCCCCCCCCCCCCCCCCCCCCCCCCCCCCCCCCCCCCCCCCCCCCCCCCCCCCCCCCCCCCCCCCCCCCCCCCCCCCCCCCCCCCCCCCCCCCCCCCCCCCCCCCCCCCCCCCCCCCCCCCCCCCCCCCCCCCCCCCCCCCCCCCCCCCCCCCCCCCCCCCCCCCCCCCCCCCCCCCCCCCCCCCCCCCCCCCCCCCCCCCCCCCCCCCCCCCCCCCCCCCCCCCCCCCCAACAGTTGACATCCTCCACTGGTGCTTTTGCGATCAAGCATGCAACCAGCATAGTCGGAGTCAGAATATCCAACTAACTCAAAGTTGGAGTCTTTTGGGTACCAAAGACCCAGCGTGGGTGTGCCCTTGAGATATTTGAAGATACGCTTCACAGCGAGGAGATGAGATTCTCTAGGAGAAGCTTGATAGCGAGCACAGAGACATGTTGCAAACATGATGTCTGGGCGACTCGCTGTGAGATACATGAGTGACCCAATCATGCCACGATAGTAAGTAGGATTCACATACTTACCATCAGGGTCAGCGTGAAGATTATTAGGAGGGGACATTGGAGTTCCCTTTGGAGTGACATGGGTGAAGTCAAATTTATGCAACATATCCCGAATATATTTTTCTTGATTGATAAATATTCCAGTGGGAAGCTGCTTGATTTGTAACCCCAAAAAGAAGGTTAATTCACCCATCATACTCATTTCGAAAGTGCTAGACATAAGAGAACTGAACTTTCGACAGAGTTTGGTGGATAGGGAACCAAAGATAATGTCATCGACATAAATCTGCACATACAGAACATCACCCTTATGCTTGTAGATAAAGAGGGTGCTGTCAATGGTTCCCCTACGAAAGCCATGGTCAAGAAGGAAGGTAGACAAAGTGTCATACCAAGCTCTAGGAGCTTGTTTAAGACCATATAAAGCTTTATTTAGCTTGTAGACATAGTGAGGATGCTTTGGATCCTCAAAGCCAGGAGGCTGCTTAACATAGACTTCTTTACCAATAACCGTTTGCTATTGGACTAGATGAAGACTTTTAGCTCTTCATTGCTATTATTTGCTTTTTCCCAAAGCAACAGGGATCAACGGATTTTATAAGTCTTTACCAATAACCGTTTGCTATTGGACTAGATGAAGACTTTTAGCTCTTCATTGCTATTATTTGCTTTTTCCCAAAGCAACAGGGATCAACGGATTTTATAAGTCTTTACCAATAACCGTTTGCTATTGGACTAGATGAAGACTTTTAGCTCTTCATTGCTATTATTTGCTTTTTCCCAAAGCAACAGGGATCAACGGATTTTATAAGTCTTTACCAATAACCGTTTGCTATTGGACTAGATGAAGACTTTTAGCTCTTCATTGCTATTATTTGCTTTTTCCCAAAGCAACAGGGATCAACGGATTTTATAAGTCTTTACCAATAACCGTTTGCTATTGGACTAGATGAAGACTTTTAGCTCTTCATTGCTATTATTTGCTTTTTCCCAAAGCAACAGGGATCAACGGATTTTATAAGTCTTTACCAATAACCGTTTGCTATTGGACTAGATGAAGACTTTTAGCTCTTCATTGCTATTATTTGCTTTTTCCCAAAGCAACAGGGATCAACGGATTTTATAAGTCTTTACCAATAACCGTTTGCTATTGGACTAGATGAAGACTTTTAGCTCTTCATTGCTATTATTTGCTTTTTCCCAAAGCAACAGGGATCAACGGATTTTATAAGTCTTTACCAATAACCGTTTGCTATTGGACTAGATGAAGACTTTTAGCTCTTCATTGCTATTATTTGCTTTTTCCCAAAGCAACAGGGATCAACGGATTTTATAAGTCTTTACCAATAACCGTTTGCTATTGGACTAGATGAAGACTTTTAGCTCTTCATTGCTATTATTTGCTTTTTCCCAAAGCAACAGGGATCAACGGATTTTATAAGTCTTTACCAATAACCGTTTGCTATTGGACTAGATGAAGACTTTTAGCTCTTCATTGCTATTATTTGCTTTTTCCCAAAGCAACAGGGATCAACGGATTTTATAAGTCTTTACCAATAACCGTTTGCTATTGGACTAGATGAAGACTTTTAGCTCTTCATTGCTATTATTTGCTTTTTCCCAAAGCAACAGGGATCAACGGATTTTATAAGTCTTTACCAATAACCGTTTGCTATTGGACTAGATGAAGACTTTTAGCTCTTCATTGCTATTATTTGCTTTTTCCCAAAGCAACAGGGATCAACGGATTTTATAAGTCTTTACCAATAACCGTTTGCTATTGGACTAGATGAAGACTTTTAGCTCTTCATTGCTTTGAGATCAGCGAGTAAGACTGACTTAAGCTCGCTGAATTAGCATACATGACAAGTCATGTCGCTGATTCCCCATTCAACATTCCTAACTTGCTAACAAGCACATCTGCCGTACCATCGAATCTGGTACACAGATTATCCCACACCAATTTAGAAGAAGAAGTTGAAGCATATGAACCAGCATGCCTCTTAGACTCAGCCTCAGCTCTCAAAGTTTGAGCGAGGGCTCTCTCTTCAAATTGAAGAGTGCCATAGAGTGACTCTAAGTCATGCTCCTTCAGTTGCTTAGTTGTTCTAAGAATTTGCCTTAAGCCTTGCCATTTGATGGGCAAGACGTCAATGAACTTGTCGCATATTTCAAGCGTATTATGCTCTATGCCCACATTTGTCATATCATTCAAAAGGCACTTAAAGCGATTATACGTGCCATCCAGACTCTCATTAGGAAGAGAGAAGAATCCTTCATAGGCACGTTTCAGATCTATTTTCTTGGTAGCAAGAACATCTGCCGTACCATCGAATCTGGTACACAGATTATCCCACACCAATTTAGAAGAAGAAGTTGAAGCATATGAACCAGCATGCCTCTTAGACTCAGCCTCAGCTCTCAAAGTTTGAGCGAGGGCTCTCTCTTCAAATTGAAGAGTGCCATAGAGTGACTCTAAGTCATGCTCCTTCAGTTGCTTAGTTGTTCTAAGAATTTGCCTTAAGCCTTGCCATTTGATGGGCAAGACGTCAATGAACTTGTCGCATATTTCAAGCGTATTATGCTCTATGCCCACATTTGTCATATCATTCAAAAGGCACTTAAAGCGATTATACGTGCCATCCAGACTCTCATTAGGAAGAGAGAAGAATCCTTCATAGGCACGTTTCAGATCTATTTTCTTGGTAGCAAGAACATCTGCCGTACCATCGAATCTGGTACACAGATTATCCCACACCAATTTAGAAGAAGAAAGTTTGATGACAGCAGCAGTCTCATAATCACCACCGATTATGGCTTTCATTTGAGCAGGAACCTGCAAGCTGAAGATTTGGTCATGAATCCTAGAGGCTTTAGACCAGGAGGTGACTATCTTTTCAAGGTCAGCGACCTGATTTTTCAGCTTCTCATTTGAGATTTGAAGAGTTTGGTTGAGAAGCTTTTGGGATTCAAGCTCAACATGGACATTTCTCAAATCCTTGAGCTTGTCAGTCTTATCACTTAGCTCAGCACTTACTGAGTTAAGTTTAGACTGAAAATCAGCACGAATAGATTCGACGTACTGAATATCACAAGTAAGAGATTCAAGAATTTTAGGTTTATCCTCTTCAGAGGCAGAGGAAAAAGTGCATACCTTCTTGATTGTGACATTGACTCACTGACTGGAGCACACTTGATCTTTTGTCAGCGCCTGGTCATCAGCGAGTGCCATAAAGCAGATGGCATCAACAAAGTCCTCGCTGTCAGAAACGTCGGAATCAGCCTCGTCATGTTCTTCAGCAACAAGACCCTTGGCGGGAGCTTTGGCTTCTTCAACATCAGCCATCTTGGCACGAAGCTCATAATACTTCTTTTTGTATTCATCAGCAGGCTTGACTGAAGAGGGCCTCGCTGATGATGAAGAGGGCTTCGCTGCCTGCAAAGAAGGAATAGAAACTTTGCATTCCTTTTGGTAATGGCCTTTACGACCACACCTCCAACATTCTTCTTGAGACTTGTCTACCACTGGTTTTTGGAAATGAGTCGACCTACGACCATTCCATTTTTTAGAATATCGTTTACCAGCGATAAGAGCAAAGTTCATGAAGTCCGAGAACATCTCTTGTCTCTCCTCGAAATCGAGGTCATTGACAAGATCTTGGACGTTAGAGGGGGTAGAATTGCTTATGTCCATGTCAAGATGGACAGGACTAACTTCAGCAGAGACCAGGGCAAGAGGGTCATGAACATTAGAGACACTAGATAGAGAAGAAGAAGAAGTTGAAGCATATGAACCAGCATGCCTCTTAGACTCAGCCTCAGCTCTCAAAGTTTGAGCGAGGGCTCTCTCTTCAAATTGAAGAGTGCCATAGAGTGACTCTAAGTCATGCTCCTTCAGTTGCTTAGTTGTTCTAAGAATTTGCCTTAAGCCTTGCCATTTGATGGGCAAGACGTCAATGAACTTGTCGCATATTTCAAGCGTATTATGCTCTATGCCCACATTTGTCATATCATTCAAAAGGCACTTAAAGCGATTATACGTGCCATCCAGACTCTCATTAAGAAGAGAGAAGAATCCTTCATAGGCACGTTTCAGATCTATTTTCTTGGTAGCAAGAACATCTGCCGTACCATCGAATCTGGTACACAGATTATCCCACACCAATTTAGAAGAAGAAAGTTTGATGACAGATTTCATTATATCATCAGGAAGGGTAGTAATAATGAGATTTCTCAACCGAGCATCCAGATTGACAAAGCCTACGCTCGTCATCTGTCCATTGTACTTCTGGTTTTATGAGCTCAGAGACAACTTCAGGAGCATCAGCAGTGGCTCCTGGTGTCCTGGTAACCAGAACCGGTACATATGGCCCTCTGGTTAGAATGGTCATAAGATAGGGTTCAACTTCTACGATGTGTAGGAGCATTCTCTCCTTCCAAGATCCGAAATCATGTGAATCGAATCTGGGTGGGATGGAGACATACCCAAAATCTCTGGTATTAACCAGAGAAGGAACAGAAGACATAATAGTAAGAAAAGAAAAATAGACAGAAGTTTAAAGAAAAGTTTTTAGATGCAGAAAATTAAGTACAGAAAGAAAGAAAGATAATCTTGCAAACTTTTACTCAGATCAGATTCGGTGTGTCGAACCACCGCTCTGATACCAACTGAAAGTCCCAAGTTTGCAACGATTATATAATTAAACAACTAATGTAAATTACACTACGAAAGCAAGACAAGAAAGTAAACACGTTTAATCATAAGTAGTATTAATTAAACGGTGAATACATGGTTGGTTTACAAAGAAAGAAAGAAAGAAATATTGTTAAGTTTTTGCACACACGAAAACTTAACAATTATACAATTCTACAATGAGAGAAAAACACACTAAGTGACTATTGTAGAATGAACCAACAGTTTGCGGCTAGGTCAAGTGATGCTTTATATAGAGGAGAAAAGACATCACATGACAACCCAATAGATGTTGACACATGAAGGTTGTCAACTATCTATTGGTGTGTAAGACTGGTCTTCAGACATCTCTGTTTGCCATCTTGTTTCTTTCCCAAAACGGCATGAAAGAGAAACACCTTAGTACCATTTTAGTACAAGGTCACATGGCTCCATCTTGATCTTGCAACACGTGTCCTTTGGACCATTCTTCTTATCTTCATTTTCCCGCCTATATTTGACTTACAACATATGACGGTGAGTCATTGAACTTATCCTTTAACTCGAAGATAATAATGATCGCTGAAGGCTCGCTGATGAAACTTCTCGCTGAGGCTGTCAGCGACTACTTGACTCAGCAAGTAATCTTTAGCGAATCCATGAATCAACAAAGTTAACCAATTTAAAGTTTTAAAATTTACAATGTAAAGTAATCATTACAATATATAAAAAATATTTAGAAAAAGTTTATAAATATTATATATATATATATGTCTAAATATAAATATAACATATATATATATATATATATATATATATATATATATATATATATATATATATATATATATATATATATATATATATATATATATATATATATATATATATATATATATATATATATATATATATATATATATATATATATATATATATATATATATATATATATATATATATATATATATATATATATATATATATATATATATATATATATATATATATATATATATATATATATATATATATATATATATATATATATATATATATATATATATATATATATATATATATATATATATATATATATATATATATATATATATATATATATATATATATATATATATATATATATATATATATATATATATATATATATATATATATATATATATATATATATATATATATATATATATATATATATATATATATATATATATATATATATATATATATATATATATATATATATATATATATATATATATATATATATATATATATATATATATATATATATATATATATATATATATATATATATATATATATATATATATATATATATATATATATATATATATATATATATATATATATATATATATATATATATATATATATATATATATATATATATATATATATATATATATATATATATATATATATATATATATATATATATATATATATATATATATATATATATATATATATATATATATATATATATATATATATATATATATATATATATATATATATATATATATATATATATATATATATATATATATATATATATATATATATATATATATATATATATATATATATATATATATATATATATATATATATATATATATATATATATATATATATATATATATATATATATATATATATATATATATATATATATATATATATATATATATATATATATATATATATATATATATATATATATATATATATATATATATATATATATATATATATATATATATATATATATATATATATATATATATATATATATATATATATATATATATATATATATATATATATATATATATATATATATATATATATATATATATATATATATATATATATATATATATATATATATATATATATATATATATATATATATATATATATATATATATATATATATATATATATATATATATATATATATATATATATATATATATATATATATATATATATATATATATATATATATATATATATATATATATATATATATATATATATATATATATATATATATATATATATATATATATATATATATATATATATATATATATATATATATATATATATATATATATATATATATATATATATATATATATATATATATATATATATATATATATATATATATATATATATATATATATATATATATATATATATATATATATATATATATATATATATATATATATATATATATATATATATATATATATATATATATATATATATATATATATATATATATATATATATATATATATATATATATATATATATATATATATATATATATATATATATATATATATATATATATATATATATATATATATATATATATATATATATATATATATATATATATATATATATATATATATATATATATATATATATATATATATATATATATATATATATATATATATATATATATATATATATATATATATATATATATATATATATATATATATATATATATATATATATATATATATATATATATATATATATATATATATATATATATATATATATATATATATATATATATATATATATATATATATATATATATATATATATATATATATATATATAATATCTTT
>CM067173.1:100604696-100677196 GCA_034093135.1 Erigeron breviscapus | reverse complement strand
CATACCAGAAGCAGAGCCTTGATTTCGATGTGGGAAGGTTTCCTTCCGTGGTCAACACCGGTATCATCCTTGAGTGAAATCAATGTGCTCAACATGTCTATGTGACTGCCTGACGACGCTATCACTTTATGTTCATCCAAGATTATGTCAAGGAACTTGTCGAATCTAGTGTGGAGTTTTTTCATTCTTTTCACAATGCCTTGTAGGTCGAGCCAGTCAAGAACTGGGATGTAATCACCAATGTTGAAGTGCCCAGCCAAAAATATCAACTCACTAACCATTTCCTTGAGCTCATTCGCCTTTGGGTCATCGCCAAATACTCTCTTGTGTAGCATCATTCGTGTTAATGTGTTGGCGGTGCACATGTTAAGTGGTTGGCCTAATTCAACTTTTGATACACCCGCACCAGCCAAACTACGTGCGAGTATTGCGACTTCCTCCTGTAGATACAAAAATCTTGCTTGTCGTATAATGAATCACACATGTTTCAAATCGGATTAAAATTAAGACATTTTGAAAGTTGAGGGCGAAATCAAGAATTTCTTGGTGAATGTAGGGATGACAATGAACAAGTAAAAAACTTGTACACTCATGTCGTGGCCTTGTGGGTGGAAGATAGACATAAATAGTAGGATGGATAATAAAATTGGAACGGAAAGAGTATTAAGAATGGTAACGAACGAGTTGTTTGTTTATATATATATATATATATATATATATTATATATTAAATATAATTATGTTATAATTGTAGGTTAATTATTATGTGACTATCCATTTATCTTAACTTACATTCTCATTTATGTTTGTTAAGTTTCTAGTGCCTATATATATTGGCCATTGTATCATGTGAAAGACATCAATAAAAGAACTCTCTCAATCTTCATTCTCTTATATGTCTAGTTTGCTATTGTTCTATCTCTTATTGTAATTATATTATATGCTATTAGGTCGTTGTTTTACAACACGTTATCAGCACGAAAAGCTATTATAGTTTGATCCTTGAATTAACAATTCTTAATAGGTAATCAATGGTTGCACGAATGCATTATGTAAGGAGCCTTGATATAAAGGTTTGAACGGAGTTTTGGATTTGACGATCTTGAATTGCTATTTACAATTACGATCATCATTGCGGTAAATTCCTAATCTTGACACTTCGATCTATTTATTTAGTCATATGAGATTCTCGTAGGATTTGAGGTTTGGAATTACCTTCTGGCTACTACCTTAATTCATGTTCATATGATATCTATTTTCGTGCCGGTGTTTTGCTCTTATTTTATGTCACACTTTTATGTGTTTTCTTTATAATGCTATAGACCGAAAACACCATGTCGCATTGAGGTAATCTTGGTAATTATTTTCTGCATCTATATCTAAATAATTTTGGATCGATGATATAGTATTAATAATAATCTTTCTTCCTTGATTCATTGAAAATTTACATTCTAAGTTTTCAAAGCATATATATTTGACTGCATATATTAATGAATTGCTTGAATTGGATAGTAGAAAAACCTTAAGTGTTTTAAGGTAATTACTAAACACTCTCGATAAAGAAAATATTATTATTGTATTGATAAGCTTATTTATTTAAATTCTTTTCGCATACTTTGATTGTATGACGATTGCATATTTGCAAGGAATAGGATGAGTTTTTTATTATAAAAAAAAAGCTATGGATACATAAGTCATGGAAATTTTTGGTGAACGTCATGAATTTGTTGAGATTGATTGACTTTGGAGAATTTTATTAAGACTCGATTCGTAGCGATTAAGACTCGATTCATAGAAGTCCTAATTAGATTTAAAGTATTGTTTATAAGATTAATTATTATTTATTAGTTTTAAAATGGATATTGTAAGTCCCAACTCGTTAGATGGTACTACTGAAGACACCTCTATGTCGATGGTGGAGTTACTTTGCAATATATGCACTGAACTGGAGACGACCAGTTGCAGTGTGTATATACCAAGTTCTAGATAGATTACTTATATAAATGACAATAAGTAAAGAACAATGCAATAATACAAATAACTTGTAAGATAACTTGATGAGACAATATGTATTTTTTAATGTGTAATTTATTTATTGATATTAAACAAATTACAAGGTTGATGCGGAACCAAGATAATACACGAATGTAAATATCCTAACAACCTATGAAATACAATTGATCTACACTCGGAATTTCTCAAGACAATCGAAACACTTAAAGTTGTGAAATGTTCCTTTTAGCGATTGAGAGAAGATTGCACAAGTTCACCAAGAATATTGCAGGTTTGCAAAGTGTGAAGTGTTTGTATGTTTTTCACTTTGTGAGTTTGAACACTTTTTAATTCTTGGTTGTGCAATGACTTGTATTTATAGGCAAAGTTAACATTGGGATGTTAACTTTAGCCGTACAAATGTGGTTGAGAGCATTTAAGGAATAGCATTTAATTCCTTAAAAAGCAGTGTAAAGTCGCATGATAAAGCAACTTTACACAACCACCTTTATGTACCTTTTATTACTTAAATAATAAGACAAGGCTTATTATCCGGGTAAAGGTACATAAAGCATACAAGTCAGTTCCTCGTAATCAGTGTAAAGCTTTGTAAGGGCTTTCCACTGATGGTCTCCAGTTTGTAACTGACTAGAATGCCAACTGGGCTTCGCTGCCATTGCCATTCTCTATCTTCCATTTGTTGTCTTCGACTTCAACTGGAATGATTCTTCAACTGGTCAGTTCTCAACTGGAGGAAGTCTTCAGTTGCGTTGACTGTACGGTGCAACTGGACTTCAATATATTTCTGGACAAATCTTCTTGGTCACCAGTTTTACTGGGTCACCAGATGCAACTGGTGACTGGTCAGTGTGAACTGGTGACTGGCCAGTTCCAGGTGAACTGGTCCTAACAAATTCCCCCTATTTGTCTAGAAATATAGTCTAAGTCTTTTTCTAGTTCTTGTATCTATACAAGTGTGAACTATAGAGACTTGTTCGATTTAAATCTATCTAAGTTTCTAAGGCATTTTTATAGATCAATAAATGCCTTAGGTTTTTCTTTTAGGTTTGTTAGATTTTAATCTTTTATCTACCTTGTGGTTACAAACTGGTAACTTCATTTATACAAGGAAATGGAATTTATACAAGTTACAGAATGTAAATACAAATTACAAGTAGATAACTGAAGAAAGAACTTAATGAGATGGCCCGTCGCCAGTTCTTCTTCTCTTGGCAACTGAAGAGATAGGCTGAGTATCTTCAGGATCAATATTCAACTTTTGCTCAAGATTTTCTTTATGTTGAATTTTCCCCCTTAGAAATTTTACCCATGCTTTCTCAAACCTATTCTTTTGTGCCTTCGCATCTAGCACATTCACCATCTCAACCCATTCGCTGAACCCATATTGCATAGCACCAGGATTGTCAGTTTTAACCAGTGGCCCCCTGGTATAACTAACTTCGACTTGAAAGACTTTGGTGCCTGGCTTGACCAGAACCATCCCCACCTTCACTAGTAGTCATCTAAGTAGATCTAGGCAAGTATATTAGCCTTCTGCTCTGATACCACTTGTAAGTCCCAACTTAATAGATGGTACTACCTGAAGACACCTCAATGTCGATGGTGAGGTTACTTTGCAATATAAACACTGAGCTGGAGACGACCAGTTGCAGTGAGTGTATACCAAGTTCTGGATAGATTACTTATTAAAGTGACAATAAGTAAAAACAATGCAATAATATAAAGTACTTGTAAAGTAAATTGGTGAGACAATATGTATTTTTCAAGTGTAATTTATTTATTAACTTTAAATAAATTACAAGGTTGTTGCGGAACCAAGATAATACAAACTATGTAAATATCCTAACAACCTATGAAATACAATTGATCTATACTTGGAAATTCTCTTGACAATCGAAACACTTAAAGTTGTGAAATGTTCCTTTTTGCGATTGAGAGAATATTGCACAAGTTCACCAAGAATATTGCAGGTTTGCAAAGTCTGTTTTTGTGTTGTGCAAAGACCTTTATTTATAGGCAAAGTTGACATTGGGATGTCAACTTTGGCCGTACAAATATGGTTGAGAACATTTAAGGAATAACATTTAATTCCTTAAACGTTGTGAAAAGTTACAGAATAAAGTAACTTTTCTCAACCTGCTTTATGTACTCGTTTGTACTTTATACATAGATAAATCCTTTTATCCGTGTAATAGCACATAAAGCATAAAGGTCTTTTCCTCGTAATCAGTGTAAAGCTTTGTAAGTACTTTACACTGATGCTTTCCAGTTTGTAACTGAGTAGAATGTCAACTGGGCCTCGCTGCCATTGTTATTCTCTATCTTCCATTTGTTGTCTTTGACTTCAACTGGAATGATTCTTCAACTGGTCAGTTCTCAACTGGAGGAAGTCTTCAGTTGCGTTAACTGTACGTTGCAACTGGACTTCAATATATTTCTGGACAAATCATCTTAGTCTCCAGGTGCAACTGGAGACTGGCCAGTTTCAACGAAACTGGTCCTAACATTTACTATTCTTATAAGTTAAATAAATCACCACACGTGCAGTGGTCTATTATTAATTTAGTCTGGTTAATATCAAAGGGTATATTAGTTTAGATGTGTTAACATTAATAAAACTGTCATTATTTTATGTAAGTGTATAGGTATTCAAACATTGAAGAAACACGAGTTAAGTCGCGTAATTGCCCTATTTGAGGTAAGATAACTACCTTTTGACATGAGAAACACAACAAAAACTTAGATTTCATAATTAACGATAGTTAAAGCCTTTTCATACGCTTGTTAAGTTATGAGAACTTCGGGAAGGTTTACGGTTGGTTTTATGCATGTTTTCCTTAGTTAACTTTAGTTATTAATGTATTGCATGAAATAGCTTGTGATGATTGAAAAGTTTGACTTGGTAGTACACGGTTAATATGTTGTTATGATTTGTATGGTTGATTAAGATTGTGATTACTTGCTTGATGTTTAATTGGCCTATACATGTAGTACATTAGACCCATGTAGGATTGCCATGATTCACGGTTGCACGATAGGGGCCCTAAAATGACGAATTGAAACGATTGATAAATCATACGATTGTAACGGCTGATAAACTCGAGTATAAACTTACGGTTGAAAAGTGTTAAACTTAACTCATGCTAGTACCTAGAGAGGTTGGTGTGCTACGGTTGGTCGGACGGGGTAGTCATGATGCCCCTTACGACATGGTCACGATTGCTTGAGTTTGTCGGGTGGTTAGGACCGATCACCATGCTTTGCTAAACGGCTTGCTCCCTGATTTGTTTATGCCTATCTTTAATGACGCCGATGGACCCCGAAAGGACTACCTATCATGTCGGGTGCAAGGTTCCTTGAAAGGTTGAATGACAGCCTATGCATTGTGACATAAGTCACTACTTAACGATTGAAAATGGCATAACCTATGATTGATGATTGAGAGTGAAATTTAAATTGATAACGATGATTGTTGAGATGATTTGAGGTTGTTAGGAACATTTAGGAATGTAATTTTCCTGTGGTGTTTTTCAATTGACATGTGATGATTGTTTGTAATATGCTTGACATGCGTATGAACTAATTAAGATGATTTAATTGACAACTTCTTTTACAACATGTGGTTATCTTACTCGGCTTTTAAAGCTGACACTTGTTTTGTGGAAATATGTTGTGCCCTGAGGTTAGGCGCTGATGGAGCTAGTAGATTTGCGATAGATGGGGTAGCTATTGATGATGAATAAAGATAACTTTAGTTATCTATTTGCTAGTAGCTTTAAGTAGACTTATCAATCATGTTGGTTGGCATTTCATATTATTGATTGTGGATTTCCTTTAATTATTGTGCTGATACGATGCTAGTAACACATTTTGAAGTTGTTTAATGATTCCATTAGGAATTGTTAGGTCCAGATTTACTGGACTCGCTCCAGACTCGACTACTGGAGCCTTACTGAAGATCTGTCCAGAAACTGACCTACTCCAGACTTGGAATCTGGAGTCCCTCCGAAGATTTGTCCAGAAATAATGGAAGACCAGTGAGCAATACTTGTATAGGAAATCTGGAGTATTCTCCAGATTAGCTCACTGGACTTCACCCCCAGTCCAGATCTACACTACTGAAGACGTTCTCACTGAAGTCAAAGACTGAAGTAAGAATAAAGAAGACTGAAAAATGGCGGAGTCCACTGGAAGTCTTACCAGATCTGCACACTGGAGGATTGTCAGTGTTCCAGACCTTACAAGTCTGAACACTGATATCGAGGATTGACTTTTGCCTTTACACACTTTCCAAAGAACAATCCACTTGTTCTTTACCAAAGTATACGTGTATAAAGGTGGTTGGATAAAAGGATACACTTGCACTTGATGTGACTTTATCCTTATTCCTTATCCAATACATTTAATGTTCTTGTCGGATCATTAAATGTATGCAACCATATTTGTCGGCACAAAATTCACTGGTGAATTTTGTTGCCTATAAATACAAAGTCATTTCTTTGAGAAAATCACTTTTTAGCAAATTGGTGAACTTGCTTAAATACTCTCGATCTAAACAGTTATACTTCACAACTCTAAGTATATCGATCAAAGGAGTTTATTTAGCAAGTATAGATCACTTGTAATTCAAAGATTGTTTAGATACTTACATACGTGTAATATCTAGGTTCCGCAACGATCTTGTATTTTGTTTATACATCAATAAAGAAAATACACTTGAAAACTACATTTGTGTTCCACCATTTATTTACTTGTTTAAATATTGCTTAAGTCATTTATTACTTTGTTTATATTCTTGCATATTTATATTGAAGTAATACTAGTCCGATTCTAGTTCATACTTGTCTTGTTATTTTACACTCGTGGGTTAAACCATCGTGTGAGGGACTTTACAGGAATCAATAGAGATTTTTAACGTCGCTTTCGCATTTTGTTAACGTTGTTATATTTAAAGTTTAAATTTTTTAGAAATTCACATTTTTATAAAGTTGGGTGTTACGCAAGATCCTAACAAAAAAAAGCCAAATATCAAAGGCAAAAACCATTTGTTCTAAATGATTTTCTTTTCTTATAAACCGGCAAAACAAATATATATGGTATTTCTTTGGCGGTTGTACATTATGTTTTAAAACTTGTTCTTATTGTTCATATGATTTCTTCATAATAGTGATTTATAATCGTACATATGCTATTGACAAGGATATTATTCAAATATAAATGATAAAGATAAAAATTAGTAAATTTTATTCAAATGAAGGTTAAGTATATAATTACAATTGATTTTCTTTTTAAAAAAACACATTAATTCTTTGCTTTTATAAAATAAAAGATGATTGTCTTAATAATTTATTAGCTAATCAAATTTCTTTATTTTTTAAAATTGAAGTAGCCCAAACTCCCTTTAATGTATGGGAGGTTGCGGGCTCAAATCTGGAACCCTCCATTTTTTTTATACTTCATAATCACATTATCCAAGTGGATGTAAAAGTTTTTAGCTACTCATATAATTCAATTCCACACAAAAGAAATAAGAATAATTTATGTTTCAACTGAATGATGTAGGATCACACGGATGATTGGCTGATGTTATAACCCTTTAGATCTGCTTGAGATAACCTAAAGAAGCTCCAAAATATATTTTACATTTCATCTAACCATCTCTGAAAATATGTAAAAATATTGAAAGATAACAACATCATGAAAAATAGGATCATTGGATGGAAACCCCCTGATCTCATGTACCATTTGGTACCCACTAATCCTCCAGTCAGGCTAGTGTCTAGGTGAATCTCAACCACTTAATGCACATCTAAACAAATTAATTATAGCTTTGGGATTATATTTTTCCTTTTAATAGAAGGGTATCCGCACAATACGGCGGCGATAGCGCAACGATGACGTGACGGCGACGACGATGACGGATGGTGATGGTGGTAGCGGTGTCAAATGGTGTAGGTAATTGATGTAAACGTATTTGAGTTAATGGGATAATAGATATATTTTATAATATAAGGGACTGGTAGTGTAATTTAATCATTATGAGGGTTAAGGTAATATAGTTCATTAAGGATAGTTTAATCGAATTATATGTCTTATTTTTTTAAACTTTCAATAGGTGGAAACTTTTTTATAAATTAGTATTGAATAGATATTTGTGTTTATTTGCTTTATCTTTATGTTTCTTTGAGGGTATAAATGGTGAAGAATTTATTAACATTATTTTATTGTTTAATAATAGAGGCGGGTTCGAGTCTTGGGTTTCTCATCTCAAGGTATTTTCCATGAGGAGGGGGTTGGAGGTCCAGCAAATCGTTGGTTAAAATTGCCTCCAGCACGTCTGAATCGAAACTAACTTTACAAAAAAATATATATATAGTTTGGATATGGGGAATGATAAATCTACAATAATTTTTAGCTATCCACAACAATACATGCTTTAGATAGTTGTATACCGTGTAGTAAAATATGTATTTTTGTTGTGGATGGTTAAAATTGCCTCAAGCACGTCTGAATCGAAACTAACTTTACAAAAAAATATATATATAGTTTGGATATGGGGAATGATAAATCTACAATAATTTTTAGCTATCCACAACAATACATGCTTTAGATAGTTGTATACCGTGTAGTAAAATATGTATTTTTGTTGTGGATGGTTAAAATTGCCTCAAGCACGTCTGAATCGAAACTAACTTTACAAAAAAATATATATATAGTTTGGATATGGGGAATGATAAATCTACAATAATTTTTAGCTATCCACAACAATACATGCTTTAGATAGTTGTATACCGTGTAGTAAAATATGTATTTTTGTTGTGGATGGTTAAAAGTTTGTTGTAGTTTTATCACTGCGCGGATATAGATAGGTAAGTTCAAAAAAAGTTTGGATTCAGATAGGTGATAGAATATTTTATATAATATTAGTAGTAATGCCCGCACAATGTACGGACTGAGAGTATGTATCATACGGTCTAGACCGTAAAAAAATTCCTTTCGTATCTATACATTAAGGAAATATAGTTTGATTAGACTTATTATATATCTTAAAAATATTATATTAAAATTATATTAGGTAATAAAGATTATCATAAATCTAAAACTCAAAACATATTTTAGCTATTAAATAAATTAGAAAACACATATCGTTATTAAATAAATTAAAAACCACATATCGATTAAGGATTACGTCATGTGTCAATAAAAAAACTCCTCAATCCTATTCTAGTATATTGGTAAATATTATAGAATCATAGACATATAGAGAATAGAGTGTTAGTCAGATGTAAATGGCACGTGTAAGCATGTAATTAAATAATTTGTATTGCTGTCAAGTTAAAGTTTGGAAATTTATTTCTTTTTTTTTAATAATAATAATAATAATAATAATAACTTGGTTATTTGACATTCGAAGCTAGATCAATTGATTGGAGTCATCCTCAGTTTTTTTTATGTCACGGGTTTCACTCTCCAAAGTGTACTGGGGATTTTTCCTTAGAATCACATGTAACGACTTATAATCTACAACTCATAGTCTAGAGTATGTGCAGTCTGTAGCGTGTCATGAGCACCGTGATAAGGGGCCGAAAACTAGCCCAACTTTCCGTATCCATTTTTTCATTACGGGATTTTGGATAATGTCATAGAACTTTCATCATTGTATGATGAGGTGTCCTTAATATCAAATAACAAATGACTGGTCAAAAAAAAACTTCATTAAAATGTTTAAAGTATTTCGTAAGTCCTGGATATTGCTCATTACAATGCTTTTTATTTGTTCTATAGCGTTTTAGTTATCTTTATCTGTCGTTTCTTTTTGTAAATTAATGTCTTATTGTCACACCTCGGCTAAGGCGAAAAACTCGGGGTGCGAGATAAGCACACGTGCACATGGATGTTACATAGAAATAACTAAATGAGTTCATGGATTAACCATAAATAGTCGAATACATAGTTTCAAATACGCAAACAAATGTCATAAACATAGGTTCAATAAAGCATTCAAATAAAACATAAGATAAGTTCCCACGCAGGGGAAACGATAAGGCATATTGCCAAACTAGCACAAAGATGTAATCATGCAACACTCCAAGTCCTAAGCCTGAAGTCTGCTACAAGTCCCATGCTACCATCCTAGCCACGATATGCTTGATAGCCTGAAAAGATACTTAAAAGCTTCAACACAGTGGTTGGTGAGTTTGCATGTTTAGTCGTAAACAATTCGAATCAATACAAGCTTTCATGAATACACACAACAACGTTTGATTATAGACTTACTTTAGATAAAGTAAGTACACACAGCTTGAAATCCAATACGTCTCAATGCCCATATGGTTAACCAGGCGGTAGTAGCACTCATAGGGATAGGCACAAAGCACTATCGACCACATAAAGCACACACAGGACACTATCAATATAGCAAGCACAAGGATAGGCACACGACACTATCGATATAGCAAGCACAGGGATAGGCACACAACACTATCAATAAAGCACACACAGGGTATCATGCAGTACAGTCTATAATCGGCAAAACACTAGAGTATCCATAGTGTAACCGAATATGTAATCAAATATGTATCCAAAATATGAAACCGATTATGTATCCAAAATATATAATCACAAGCGTATCCAAAATATGTAATCACAAATGTATCAAAATTAGGTTGCCACAATACCATATAGTATCAAATAAATATGGTTTACCAGAAAAACAGTTTGTATCCTTTCAGCCCATGAAAACATGTAAAAAGGGAACTACGAAACTCACCTGAATGCCAGCAACTAGTATTCAGTCGTCAAATGATTTTGTAGAATTCGATGATCCAAAAACTGGAAACCCTACAAACAAATTTCATTGAACCGAACCCAGCTTGTTTAGCCAATGCATTGTATTCTTTCGCGGTTCGCTCTTTGCCACCATGGTTGGCAATCAGCATTATCATATCACTACAGACGGCAGTCTTGGAAACTTCATCGGTGTAGCTAGTATCATTTTCAGGGTCGGGTATGACTGCTTCCACCACCACCACCTTACCACACTCTGGCAACGCGGCCCAACAGTTCTTTAGAAGCTTGATACAAGAACTGTCGTCCCAGTCATGCAATATCCACTAAAAGCGAAATTTACCATGATTATTTTGTAATAAGAAGATTAACATTTAAATAGAGGTTATGGAGGTACCAACCTTCATAAAAATAACATCTCCTTTAGGAACACTTTTGAACATATCTCCTCCAACATGCTGCACACCTAATCAATAACATCGAGCTAATATCATCAGTTACATTGGGTAGGTTTGTTTTAGAGAGTTCCAAAAGTACACACATTATGGCACAAAAAAAACATGATAAAAAGTATAGAGGTCTCATTCTCGACTCATTTTAGGCCCGGCAAAATGGGCGGGTCGAGCGGATTTGGATAACGGGTCAAAACGGGTATAAGTCAAAGTTAATGCCCTTAATATTGTAAAAAATTATCAAAATTGATACCTCGCATACCTGGATATGGAGGTGCATCTTTGATGACATGGGGCAAGTCAAAGTTAATGCCCTTAATCTCAGGGTACTTGGAAACAATAAGCTCAAGATTAGCACCTAAGCCACCTCCTACATCCACCAAGTCTTTGACTCCTTCAAATCCTTTGTACTTTTCAAGAATCATCTTCATCACTATTCTCGTGTTGTCATACATGCCTTTATTGAATACCTCATTGAATCTATTGTCTTTTGCAGGGTACTCAAATGCATTCATTCCATGGGCTTTGTCAAATGGGACACCTCCTTCAAATCCTTTGTACTTTTCAAGAATCATCTTCATCACTATTCTCGTGTTGTCATACATGCCTTTGTTGAATACCTCATTGAATCTATTGTCTTTTGCAGGGTACTCAAATGCATTCATTCCATGGGTTTTGTCAAATGGGACACCTCCTTCAATGACTGCATCTTTTAGGTGATACCTGCCCCAAAGCAAACTAATTAATATAATCATAAATAATAGTATTCACTTAGTTATGTGAAAACGTGTTGATATGAGGTCTTGAGTTTTAGTATACTGATAGCTCAATAAGATGAAAATGAATTGGCTCGGCAGGGTTGAAAGTCGCTCAAAGTGTATTTTTCATGTTCTTTGAATCATTGGAAGTGTTGAAAGGTGACAAAATTCCACCTACTCTTTTGGCTGGAGTATTGACAAATGCAAATGTGGCAGATATGCATAAAGAGATTGAGACATTTGCTTTCATGAAGAGTGTATGCAATTGTGATTTACGTATCACAATCTTACGTACACATGTTGTCCTTATTGTTATGGATGGATTGATTTAGTCAAACTTTGCATGTGGAGTATTATATGAAAGGAACAAGGAGAGTTTGATTGTGACTTACAAATGAGTATTTACACTACTTGCATGTCGGCTAAGGAATGGAGACACAAATACACTCTATGTTGTCCCACATCAATTTAATATCTCTACATCACCTACTCTGGTATATATAAGAAATGAATATCACTTCATTTGAAGGTAGAGAGATAGACAGAGATATCCATAAGAAAGCCAGAAAAACATCAGAGAGAAAACTAGAAAGAGTAGAGAGAAAACCTCCGATAAAATACTAAGTATTTTAGTAAGGAGTTGTTTGCAAGAAACTCTTGTAATAGTTTGTCAAGAGAGATAAAGTGTAGTATATAATTGTGTTATAAAATTCTATACTAGTGAGCTTGTGAGGGTAGTATTTTATACTGTAACATCGGTACGTCATATTTGCTAGTAAATTCCTTCTCCGCTTCCGCCCGTGGTTTTTCTCCGATTTTGGAGTTTCCACGTAAAATCCTTGTGTCTTTATTTTTGTGCAAATTGTTCTATTTAAATTTCCTCATCTAGAAATTGCATTAATCACAACAAACTGGTATCAGAGCACTGGTTGTGATTGAATTTCTAGATGACGACGCTTAAATCTGATGTAGAGAAGTTTAATGGGCAGAACGATTTCGGTCTATGGAGAATGAAGATGCGGGCTCTACTGAGCCAACATGGATATTTGTCAGCTTTGAAAGGCAGAGAACACTTGCCTGGAAAGTTGACTGATGAAGAGAAGAACGAGATACTAGAGAAAGCACATGGCTTGATTATTTTAAATCTTGCTGATAATGTGCTCCGGGAAGTAGCGGCAGAAACTACACCTGCCGGGCTATGGCTACAACTTGAGTCACTTTACATGACCAAGACTCTCACTAACCGTTTGTATTTGAAGCAACGGTTGTATACTCTCCAGATGAAAGAAGGTACACTCAATAATCACATCAATGAGTTCAATAAAATCATTTTGGACTTGAATAATATTGATGTGAAAATTGAAGATGAAGATCGGGCGCTGATTTTGTTATGTTCATTGCCAAAATCATATGAGCATTTGGTTACAACTCTACTATATGGTAGAGAAACTATATCCATGGAGGATGTTAAAGCTACCTTAAACTCAAGCGAGTTAAGGAAGAAGGTCTCCTCGGATTATGTTGGAGATACTGCAGATGGTTTGGTGGCAAGGGGAAGGCAAAACAATAAAGCATCAAGCAGCAGAGGTCGTTCTAGATCAAAATCAAGACCTAGAAAGATAAAGTGTTATCACTGTCACATGGAAGGGCACATACAAAAAGACTGTCCAGATTTAAAAGGAAAAAGGGAAAAATGGAAAGCAACAGGAGAAGCAGATAAAGTTGCTGCGGTTGCTGAAGAAAATTCTGATGATGCACATGTTCTTAGTGTTACTGAAGATCGCTCCGGCGATGGTTGGATTCTTGACTCAGGTTGTTCCTATCATATGTGTCGAAATAGGGACTGGTTTACCACATATCAAAATATAGATGGTGGTAAAGTCCTTATGGGAAACGATACACCTTGTAAGGTTGTTGGAATAGGTACAGTCCAAATCAAGATGTACGATGGCACTGTGAGGACGTTGACAGATGTCAGGCATGTTCCAGAATTGAAAAAGAACCTTATTTCTTTAGGTACGCTGGACTCCATTGGCTGTGAGTATCACGGTAAAAATGGAGTATTAAAAGTCATAAAAGGTGCACTTGTCGTGATGAAAGGTGAAAGGGTTAATGGCCTTTACTTGTTAAAAGGTAACACGGTCACTGGTGCTGCTGGAGTTTCTTCATCAATGACAGATATAGAAACCACCAAGTTATGGCACATACGCCTTGGGCACATGAGCGAAAGGGGCATGATGGAGCTTAGCAAACGGGGTTTGTTGTGCGGCCAGAATACTGGAAAACTGGAGTTCTGTGAACACTGTGTATTCGGCAAACAACACCGGGTGAAGTTTGGAAAAGGAGTTCATCGGACCAAAGGTACATTAGATTATATTCACTCAGATCTTTGGGGTCCATCTCCTGTTCCATCAAAAGGTGGTGCTAGATATATCTTAACCTTCATCGATGATTACTCGAGAAGGGTATGGGTGTATTTCTTGAAAAGAAAAGATGAAGTCTTTGTTCACTTCAAGCAGTGGAAGACGATGATTGAGAAACAGACTGGAAAGTCCGTAAAACGCTTGAGAACTGATAATGGCTTGGAATTCTGCAAAGGAGAATTCAATGAGTTCTGCAAGAATGAAGGCATTGTGAGACACCGCACAGTGCGTTATACACCACAGCAAAACGGAGTTGCAGAACGGATGAACAGGACGCTCTTGGAGAGAGCGCGGTGTATGCTCTCAAATGCTGGATTACTAAAAACTTTGTAAGCTGAAGCTGTTAACACAGCTTGTTATTTGGTAAATCGGTCTCCATCAACAGCTATTGATTGTGAAACTCCTATAGAAAGATAGTCAGGTACCCCTGCAGACTATAGTGATTTGAAGATTTTTGGTTGTCCTGCTTATGCTCTTGTGAAAGATGGTAAACTTGAGCCAAGGGCAAAGAAATGCATATTTCTAGGATATGCTGACGGGGTGAAGGGTTATAGATTGTGGTGCCCTGATGGTAAATCATCCCGATTTCTTATCAGCAGGGATGTGACATTTGATGAGTCTGCTATGTTGAAGAAGAAAGAGGAGGAACATGTGGATGCTGGAAATGACCGGGAAGTTGAAGAGCAGGTGGAGCTGGAAATGACCGGGAAGTTGAAGAGCAGGTGGAGCTTGAAATAGAAGTTCCTAAAGGAGTAGTACAAGGTACTCCTGATGAGCCCATTGTAGAAGATGTACGTGATTCTGGTGGTGATACTGTGACACTAGAAGAAGAAGTTCAGCTAGAAGAACAAGAAAATCTCCAAGATTATATGTTAGCAAGGGACAGAGAAAGACGAGTAATTCGGAAAACACAAAGATATGGGCATGCAGATTTAGTAGCTTTTGCACTTAGTGTGGCTGAAGATATAGAGGTTGATGAACCTGGTACATATCAACAAGCTACTAGTTGCCAAGAATCTGCAAAGTGGACCGAAGCCATGAATGAAGAGATGGAATCTCTTTATAAGAATCAGACATGGGAACTGGTGAAACCGCCTAAAGGCCAGAAGATTGTCGGATGAAAATGGATCTTTAAGAAGAAGGAAGGAATCCCAGGTGTAGAAGATGAAAGGTTCAAAGCACACCTTGTAGCAAAGGGCTTTACTCAATGAAGGAATTGACTTCAATGAAGTTTTCTCGCCTGTTGTAAAGCATACCTCTATCCGCGTGTTACTTGCCATGGTTGCTTTATTTGACATGGAGCTGTAGCAATTGGATGTCAAGACTGTTGGAATATATAACTAAATATCATTATTCACGAGTACGCAACGGAAGCAAATCAAACCATGTAATCAAATAATTAACCTTGAAATAGGATTAAGGAATACATCTTAATGTAGATGATAAAGTAAAGAAACTTTAAAAGGATTTGAAGTAAATCCCTCTACGATTTCACACACGATCCACCGATATAGGTGTGCTAGCACTTGATCACGAACCGAGCAACTTTTGGCTTGATCTCCTTCTTCAAAACAGAAAACCAAAAACCCAAAGGGTTTTCCCTTGGTTTTGGCTGTCCAAGATAAGAGAGGAGAGGGGGAGATGAGAGGTTTTTGGAGTTACAATTCTTATGTGTAATTGTTAAAGAAAACCATAAGCCTACCTATAGTATTTATAGGTAGACCCAAACTTGGCCATCAAGTTTAGGGTTTCATTAGGAAACCTAGTAGGGAAGTCGGCCCCCTATGGCTTTTCTAGAACCTTCCCTTAATCGTTTTATCTCCTTACTTTAACGACCGTTAGCTAGTAACCGTTAAATATTAACGACCGTTCGTTAACTTATTCGTGATCCATATTAATTAATAAATCAATTAATATTAACTATATTTGAATCGAGACGTGTGACCCCGTAGGCTCAAATCATTTCCGGACATACGTTCATTTTACGTGATCACATACTAACAGCTCCCACTTGAGCTCGTAACAAATGAAGGTAATAACATTGGTTAGCGTCTAGCAACACGCCAATGCTCCCAGAAATATTTAAGTATAGTTTCTTAAAGTATATTTAAATGGTTGAGGCATTTATTATCCCTTTGTTCAGATACCGTGTTAAACATGAATATGGATCAATGTCATTTCATGATTTAACGATTCTGTTTCTCATTTCATCACTACTTAAGATTACCAAACATAATCCAGACACATCTGGATTCATTTGGACATGGCCATGTAAACATCTTAAATAGTCCCAATGAGGGGCCCAATGGTATCATTCTGCAACTATTAGTTGGAGGAACAAATCCTGTATTCACTACACGTGTCAGTCATCATACTTCACTACACTTTCTGAAAATAGCCCTTTATGTACTCCCTTATTCAGGAGAGTTAGAACTATATCTAGTAAGTGCAATCCATACATGCTGACCTGCTTGTATCTCAAGTCAAAGGATCAATAAAGTAACCATTTACGAATTTCACTTAATGACGCCGATCCATAAAGTGATAAATTCGTTAGTGGGGTAGTCCGATATGCATCATATGGATACAATGTGAGTTTGGTGGGACCAGCCATTATATATTCAAAGAATATAACCAATCGCTCAGATTTGTCTTAGTTTAATTATATTCCCATATAATTAATCGACAATGGACAATTTAGAATATTTAATAAAATATTCAAGGATTAAACATGCAAATATAGGATACAATTAATATTAAATGAAATCAAACATATCAAGTACTTTATTTCATTATGAAAAATATAAATTGTTTAACATCCCTTATCCAAATACCAAAACAACAGATTTACATGAAATAACTAGCTAATTTAAGTCCTATGCCCTCAGCATGCCTTTCAAGCTTGGGCCTAGCCAAAGCTTTTGTGAAAGGATCAGCTAAGTTAAAATCTGTGTGAACTTTGAGTAATTTTATCTCTCCTAGTTCGATCTGCTCACGAACATAGTGATATCTTCTAGCATAATGTCTGGCACCTTTCTGAGCTCCGGGCTCGTTGGCAATGATTAATGCACCAGTGTTATCACAGTACATATCAGTGGGTAAGTCACTCGAGGGAATCACGTCAAGCCCGCTAATGAACTTCCTTATCCAGACTGCTTTCATTGCGGCTTCTGAAGCGGCAATGTACTCAGACTCTGTTGCAGACATGGCAACTGTGGTTTGCTTCTTGCTTTTCCAATCCACAGCACCTCCATTAAGAACGAAGACGAATCCTGACTGAGACTTCGTGTCATCTCTATCAGTTTGAAATCCAGCATCACAGTATCCGGTCACTTTGAGCTCTAAGTCTGGATTTCCTCCATACACCAAAAACATATCTTTAGTAGCCCGTAGGTACTTCAGAATGCTCTTAACAGCAGTTCAGTGACTTTCACCTGGATTCTGTTGATATCGGCTAACGATGTTTTGCGCGAACGCCACATCGGGTCTAGTGCATCTAACCGCATACATAATAGATCCCACAGCCGAAGCATAAGGGATTCTTCGCATACGCTCCACCTCATTAGGTGTAGTAGCACCCTATTTGATAGATAAACTAAGTCCTTCTTGCATAGGTGTAAACCCACGCTTAGAATTCTCCATCTTGAATCGTTTCAAGATCTTATCAATATAAGCAGTTTGACTTAGTCCAATTAATCGCTTTGATCTATCTCGGTAGATCTTGATTCCAAGAATGAATGCCGCTTCTCCTAAATCTTTCATGGCAAACCACTTTCCAAGATGGGATTTAACATCTTGCAACATTGGAATGTGTTTTCCTATGATCAATATGTCATCAACATATAAGATAAGGAAAGTAACAATACTCCCACTAGCTTTGCGATATACACATGGCTCATCGGGATTTTGAACGAAACCAAACTTTTTGATTTCTTCATCAAACCGCTTATTCCAACTTCTTGATGCTTGCTTTAGTCCATAAATAGACCTTTGAAGCTTGCATACTTTGTTGGGATGTTTTGGATCAATAAAACCTTCAGGTTGATCCATATAGACTTCTTCATCCAAGTAACCATTTAAGAAGGCAGTCTTAACATCCATTTGCCATATCTCAAAGTCATAGTACGCAGCTATGGCTAAGAGAATCCTAATAGCTCTAATGTCCGCAACTGGAGAAAAGGTCTCATCATAGTCAACACCGAAACGTTGAGTATAACCTTTCGCCACGAGATGAGCTTTATAGGTGTGTACATTTTCATCCATGTCCGTCTTCTTCTTGAAGATCCACTTACACCCAACAGTTTGAGCATTTTGTGGAAGATCAACCAAGCTCCAGACTTGATTGTCTTTCATGGATTTTATTTCCACCTTCGTAGCTTCAAGCCATTTGTCAGATTCTGGATCTGATAATGCAGCTTTGAAATTTGGAGGCTCATCGAGATCTCCTAAAACGTTTTCTTCTACCATCAGACATAATCTGTCAGTAGGACGTCTTGTCCTTACGGACCTACGAAGTGGAATCGCTTCATCATCATCGACTTGAGGTTCATCACTTTGAACATTTTCCCCCCAAGTTGATGATTTCTGGGAGATTCAGAAGGTGACACATCTTCTTCTTGAGTCTCATCAAGTTCTACAACCCTCCCACTGTTCGGTTGAGCTAAGTTCTTTTCAAAGAATTCAGCATATCGAGCAACGCGAACAGTGTTTTTGACAGGATCATAGAAGTCGTAACCCATCGTTTCCTTAGGGTATCCGACAAAGATGCACTTAGTAGTTCTGGGTCCAAGTTTGTCAGGCGTATCGCGCTTCACAAGTGCCTCACATCCCCAGACTCTTAAGTAAGACAGATTAGGGATATCTCCATGCCATAATTCATATGGTGTCTTGTCAACCTTCTTTGTTGGAACCATATTGAGAATGCGTACAGCAGTCTCTAGAACATAATCCCAAAACGAAATTGGGAGAGTTGTAAGGTTCATCATAGATCTCACCATGTCTAGCAAGGTTCGATTTCTCCTTTCAGACACTCCATTATGTTGAGGAGTGTATGGAGGAGTAAGTTGTTGGACAATTCCACACGCTTTCAGATAATCCTTAAACTCTTAGCTTAAGTATTCACCACCTCGATCTGAACGAAGAATCTTGATGGTTTTGCCGAGTTGATTTTCTACTTCATTTTTAAACTCTTTGAATGTTTCAAACACTTCATGTTTATGTTTAAGCAAGTAAACATAACCATAACGACTGAAATCATCCGTAAACGTTATGAAGTAGCTAGCTCCTTTTCTTGACACATGTCTAAATGGGCCGCAAACATCGGTATGAATGAGTCCAAGAAGATCTTTAGCCCTCTCCGGTTTATGCAGAAAAGGTTTTCTAGTCATTTTGCCGGAAACACATGACTCGCATTTATCAAACGATTCATCATTTAATTGTAAGATCCCCTCACGTTGGAGTCTTTCAATGCGATTTTTGCCAATGTGTGCAAGACGACAGTGCCAAAGATAGGTAGAGTCCAAGTTAGTCTTGGATCTTTTGCTAACATTATACATTGAATTATCATTTAGTGAATCACAACCACGCATATCAATTTCATAAATACCATTATTATCAATAGCATCAAAATAATGAACATTATTTTTAGAAACTGAAATACCATTATCATTAAAAACATTAATGAATCCATTGTGTTTTAACACTGAAACTGAAACTACACCTCTAGTAATAGATGGCGCATAATGACAATTGTCTAAAACAATAATTAAACCGGAAGGAAGAACTAAATGATATTCTCCAATAGCTTCAACAGGTGCTGGTAGACCATTGCCCACGAACAGCTGCAAAGCTCCGGGCTTCAGCTTCCTCCTTTTCCTAGTGCCTGTAATTCATTACAGATATGAGTTCCACAGCCAGTGTCATAAACCCATGATTTACGCTTAGTAAAGGAAAATAATTCAATAGTGAAGATACCTGAAGCACTAGCACTGCTAGCTTGCTTCTTCTTCACATTCAACTCGGCAAGATACTTGGGACAGTTCCTCTTCCAGTGCCCGACTTCATTGCAATGATGATAGGTCTGGTCTTTTGCCGGATGCTCTTTTTTAGCCGAAGGGGTTTTCTTTGGTTTGGGGGAATAAGCAGCTTGCTTACCCTTGCCCTTACCATCAAACTTGCCTTTAGCTTGGTGCGATTTCTTAGCTTTCTGGATCCGACCCCCCTTTATCATAAGAACATTTGGGTCATTGGCCTTCTTTGGAATCGTCTTCTCATATTCAATGAGCATAGCATGAAGTTCAGTGACGCTCTTTTTCATAGAGTGCATGGTATAGTTTTGCACAAAGCCCTCAAATTCCTTAGTAAGGGATTTGAGAATCATGCCAACTTTTACCTCTTTATGATAAGCGTACTCCATCGAATCCAATTTGTCAAAAATGCTCTTCATCTTGAGCACATGACTGCTAACCGATTTTCCAGATTCAAGTTTCATGTCATGGAGTTCCACGACTAAGTCGAATAGTTCCACTCCAGCTTGTTTTTCATACAAGGATCTAAGTTCTCTGATCATATCATATGGAGTGTAATTCTCGAATTGTTTCTGAAGCTCGGGAGACATGCTCGCAAGCATCAAACAACAGACTTCATTGAATCTAGTGTATTGAAATCTATATTCAGTTCTTTCAGCTGCTGTTGATTCAGCACCTGGTTCGGTTGGCCATTGCCTTTCAATGACATCCATGCGTTCTTCAACTCTTAGAACAATTCTCAGTTGACGATACCAGTCATTGAAATTTGATCCATTAAGCTTTTCTCTTTCAAACATTTGCCGAAAAGCATTGGTGTTTGTAGGAGGATTCATTGCCATCTACAAGACAGATTAAGTTCAAAAATCAGTATTTTCAATAATAAATCCTTAAGAAATTAATTACCCAATGTTTATAAAATAAACAATTAATTTCATTAAGGCTAGGATCCAATTGACATACACTCATTTCATCAGTTGATCTGCTAGAAATGATTGTACTCAAAAGGTAAGTGACGAGCAGTAATTGCATTACATGTGCAATTCCTAGTAAGAATGGGACCTACAAATTACATTTGATTCATCAAGTGATTTGTAGTCATGTTTTGTCTCATCTTTTGCCACGGGTTAAGGTCTCACCGCTTAACTCGCTTTAAGTCGTCCAACCAAGAACGCGCAAATTTGTCCACCACAGTGTACCAGTGAGTGGGATTTGCCATGCAACTGCCATTTCACCACTGTGTACCAGTGAGTAAAACAACAGCCACAAGTGTCCTTTACAAGTTAGATGGTAATGACTTAAGTTTATTGGGTCAATCAATTTGATGTGTGATCAAAAGTTATGTTTGAAGATTCATGCATATCTTCTAAACATAATATGTTTATAAAACTCATTTTTATTGCCTTTAAATACAAAAGAGCTCGGTAGCTCCATTTGAACGCACAAAGAAGCGCAAGGGCAAAGGTTTGCGATGGACGCAATTAAAAACCCGCCCTTTTAGGAAGCTAACGCACTCCGACTTATACCTCTCTTAGAGTTTGTTCAAATGGGTGAGCCGGTGTATCTTTTGATTTTAGGGCACCAATTTTATAAACAAAATCATTATTTCAATGTAATTTAGTCAAGTTTAATTTTCAAAAAACAATTTTGCACACAATTTTCTTAAAGGGCAAAACTAAACATACTAAATATAAACACGTAACAATTAGGTATCCATCCTCAGTTAGGCCACTATGGTTTAAGATTGGCTCCCCTTTCTCAAGGAAAAGGACCACATACATCAAGTAAACTTGATTGCGTAAGCCAAAATTTAATAACAAATTTATCACATAAACACATAAGGTGCTGATTTGAAAAATCCAGCAGTTTCACGACCCATTTAGGCCTAGAGGATGGCCGAACTGGACTTAGCACAGAACTACAAAGTTGTAGCCATATGAGTCAAGTATCTACTGTTCAAAGGACGACTTCTAACTCCTTACGAATTAAAAGATATGATCGTTTTAGTGGACTGGTGTCAAGCAGCAACATTAATATATAATTATCACATTGTCAAACAATTAATTATTTTAATTATCCACCTAAAAGACCTAGTGATCAAGTAATTTTATCATTATAACTAAGTAATAATCATGAATCAATTGCATGTAAAAACTCATGATTATTACTTCTTTTTAACAATTAAAATAGAGGTAATCCATAAACGCATGCAATTAACACATTAATCATGCAATAAATCAAAACTTGCAATTTGGGTTTCCAAAAAAAAAAATATTTTTTATTTCCAGATTTTCGAATTGGGGTTTATCAAAAAAATAATTTTATTGTTTATTTCATTATTTTATTACAATTAAACCAATTAATTAATAAAATAATCAAAATAATTACATAAAAAATTCGAAAAATATGAAACCTTAACCCCCCCTTCAAGTTTTGATTTTTAGGTAATTAAAAATCACATGGGTGGCTCGTGATACCACTGTTGGAATATATAACTAAATATCATTATTAACGAGTACGCAACGGAAGCAAATCAAACCATGTAATCAAATAATTAACCTTGAAATAGGATTAAGGAATACCTCTTAATGTAGATGATAAAGTAAAGAAACTTTAAAAGGACTTGAAGTAAATCCCTCTACGATTTCACACACGATCCACCGATATAGGTGTGCTAGCACTTGATCACGAACCGAGCAACCTTTGGCTTGATCTCCTTCTTCAAAACCGAAAACCAAAAACCCAAAGGGTTTTCCCTTGGTTTTGGCCGTCCAAGATAAGAGAGGAGAGGGGGAGATGAGAGGTTTTTGGAGTTACAATTCTTATGTGTAATTGTTAAAGAAAACCATAAGCCTACCTATAGTATTTATAGGTAGACCCAAACTTGGCCATCAAGTTTAGGGTTTCATTAGGAAACCTAGTAGGGAGGCCGTCCCCCTATGGCTTTTCTAGAACCTTCCCTTAATCGTTTTATCTCCTTACTTTAACGACCGTTAGTTAGTAACCGTTAAATATTAACGACCGTTCATTAACTTATTCGTGATCCATATTAATTAATAAATCAATTAATATTAACTATATTTGAATCGAGACGTGTGACCCCGTAGGCTCAAATCATTTCCGGACATACGTTCATTTTACGTGATCACATACTAACAAAGACTGCATTTTTGCATGGTGAGTTGGAAGAACAGATCTATATGCGCCAACCAGAGGGGTTCGTTGTCCAGGGAAAAGAAGATCATGCATGTCTGCTGAAAAAGTCATTATATGGCTTGAAGCAATCACCTCGACAATGGTATAAACGGTTTGACATATTCATGACAAGTAATAATTACACAAGAAGTAATTATGATTGTTGTGTATATCACAAGAAGCTCCCAGATGGCTCGTTTGTGTATTTGCTATTATATGTGGATGATATGTTGATTGCTTCGAAAAACATGTCAGAGATTGATCTATTGAAAACTCAACTTAAAAGTGAGTTTGAAATGAAAGACTTGGGTGCAGCCAAGAAGATATTGGGAATGGAGATTGTCAGAGATAGACGCGAAGGCAGATTGTATTTGTCACAAAAGAAATACATTGAAAAGGTGCTTCAGCGTTTTGGGATGGACAATTCCAGACCGGTTAGTACTCCACTTGCTGCACGCTTCAAGCTTTCATCAGCACTGTCACCTGAAACTGAGGAAGAGGTGGAGCACATGTCGCGTGTTCCATATGCTAGTGCTGTTGGTAGCATCATGTATGCTATGGTTTGTACTAGACCTGATATTGCACAAGCTGTAAGCGTGGTGAGTAGATATATGGATCGTCCATGGAAAACTCATTGGCAAGCAGTGCAATGGATTCTTCGATATCTCAGAGGAACGACATATATCGGCCTAGTGTTTGATAGCCATGGAAACACTAATGTTACTGGATTTGTTGATTCAAATTATGCCGGTGATTTAGATCGAAGAAGGTCTCAGACGGGATATGTTTTCACTCTCGGCGGATGTGCTATCAGTTGGAAAGCAACTTTACAGTCGACAGTTGCTTTGTCTACAACTGAAGCGGAATACATGGCAATGGCATAGGGTGTTAAAGAAGCTATATGGCTGAGGGGCTTGGTTGGTGATCTTGGAATTCAACAAGATGAGACTGTTGTGCATTGTGATAGTCAGAGTGCGATACATTTGACTAAAAACCAGATGTATCATGAGAGAACCAAGCACATTGACGTACGGTATCACTTTATTGGCGAAGTAATATCTGGAGGGATTATAATTGTGAGAAAGATTAGTACAACAGATAATCCGGCAGATATGTTGACAAAGGTAGTTACTACAAACAAGTTCGAACATTGTTTGGACTTGGTTGGTGTTCGCGGAATTCAAAAGTGATGAGCCCTCGAGAGGGGGCTAATGGGAAGTGGAGATCGAGTACGGATAGCAATAGCGTGGAATGTTCGTCAAGGTGGAGATTTGTTGAAAGGTGACAAAATTCCACCTACTCTTTTGGCTGGAGTATTGACAAATGCAAATGTGGCAGATATGCATAAAGAGATTGAGACATTTGCTTTCATGAAGAGTGTATGCAATTGTGATTTACATATCACAATCTTACGTACACATGTTGTCCTTATTGTTATGGATGGATTGATTTAGTCAAACTTTGCATGTGGAGTATTATATGAAAGGAACAAGGAGAGTTTGATTGTGACTTACAAATGAGTATTTACACTACTTGCATGTCGGCTAAGGAATGGAGACACAAATACACTCTATGTTGTCCCACATCAATTTAATATCTCTACATCACCTACTCTGGTATATATAAGAAATGAATATCACTTCATTTGAAGGTAGAGAGATAGACAGAGATATCCATAAGAAAGCCAGAAAAACATCAGAGAGAAAACTAGAAAGAGTAGAGAGAAAACCTCCGATAAAATACTAAGTATTTTAGTAAGGAGTTGTTTGCAAGAAACTCTTGTAATAGTTTGTCAAGAGAGATAAAGTGTAGTATATAATTGTGTTATAAAATTCTATACTAGTGAGCTTGTGAGGGTAGTATTTTATACTGTAACATCGGTACGTCATATTTGCTAGTAAATTCCTTCTCCGCTTCCGCCCGTGGTTTTTCTCCGATTTTGGAGTTTCCACGTAAAATCCTTGTGTCTTTATTTTTGTGCAAATTGTTCTATTTAAATTTCCTCATCTAGAAATTGCATTAATCACAACACGAAGTTTTTTGTTTGACATACTATGGATCGAAAGTTGTCCAAATGTGTATCTATGAAGTACGTACTTCTCAATCATACTAAACACCTTAAATAAACCTATAGTTTCCATGTCCGTTTGATTAATGTGATATCATGAATCCAACAATCACAAGCTAATCAATTCCTTTTTTTCTCCAAATTATAAATATTAATATCTATGTTAAGGTGGCCGTCTTATTTTTTGTTTCTTCAAAAACCCGACACCCTTTCATGGGTCCGCTCTTGAAAGCCCACAACTACGAGGATCTTATACGGTCTTGAGCATGTTCTAACATCTTGAACAAATTTTTATGCAAATAATAAGATGTTAGCCGACTGAGCTAGAATACAAAATACAATGATGGATGACTTACCAACAATCGACGAATACCTTATCATAGATAAGGAGAAGCGATGCAGCATGAGATGTCCCATCTGGATTACGAACATAGTTATTAGATACCGCAGTCATACCATATAACATCTTACATTCTCCATGTTCATCCTTAACATATGTGGACGTAAGAACGGACTCACTAGCAAGAAACCGGAGAATTCGTTCTATTAGTTCCGGGGTCTGTTGGTTTTGGTTAGGAAGATTAGATACAAGATCATGACAAGAAAATTGACCACCAGGAGTCTTGGCCATAATCTCAAAAAGATCAAGTTCTATGGCAGTTTTTATGACCATTGGAAGTACTATTCCACCATTTATTTGGTACACTTTTAAAAGCCCATTTTCTTCCCCGGACATATTGTAATGGTCTTCTAATGAGGCCATTTTAGAACTAATTGTATATGTTGGTGTGCCTTAGCTATGTGTGATACAATATATAGCCATATAGGCATATATGATATATATACAGGGGAAATCTTCTCTGATGTTAACTGCAAAATAAATTTGTTGCAGCAAGGGCAAAGTTGTAATTTTCAATCACTTTATATTGAAAACACCAATAACTCTTCTTCATCAATCAAACTGGTTTTATATTGAAAACACTGTCAATTTTTTTTCCCCATTCAACTTCATTTCCTCTTTATTTCTCACTTCCATCAATTTAATTTTCATTCATTTACAAGATTACTACCAATCTAATATGACTTCATAAATCTCTTTTTTCTTTCTATCCTCACAGTAACTTCATTCGAATTCTTAAAATTTTCTTTTGCTTATTAATTATAAGCAACTTTATAACCACATGATTCAAACTTAAAAGTGACCCATTACATGAGAATACTAAATTCAAATTAACCACAAGAATGGGATTTGATTGATACATAATTCAAAAATGCATGTTTCACAAAATAATACAACGAGCAGTTTAAAAGAAATAACATTACAACAACCATGGCTGCTCAAGTATCAAACTGTTCTATAGACAAAACTCACAAAAGTATTCATTTTACCCATGCTTGACAAAAATCCTGCAGTAAGTTTAGCGTATTAGCTACCCATGTAATACCAATCGACTCTCCATAATGATTAATACAAAGATAATGGCTAACCTTTTGCATTTAAGTATGAGTTAATCTAAAGTTGCTTCATCCATAGTTGCTTCAGTCATATTGTTCTTGGACATTTGATCCATCTATAATAGTTAAGTACATGAAAATCAAAAAATAAAATAACTGAAGGAGATAAATGTACCCAAATCAGTATAAAACACATCATGCCTTTCTTTTTTGACACCCGGTATAATTATGACCCGTTCCTACACAATAACGACACTTTTTTTTCTTCTTTGGGTCCAAAGCCATTTCCACACTAGACTTGATTCTGTTAAAAACCTTAGGACGCCTTTTTGTCTTAACGGGATTTTTCGGATCAGAAACTAATACATGTTGCGACATGCCCACTTGTGTATGAGTTTGTGTATCAAAATTAACTTCGGAATTCTCATCAATTCTTGTCTTCTTTCTTTTTTTTGCTCTTCAAGAAAATCATCAATCAATGCATTAAGTTTTTCAACTTCAGGCGGGGAATCACGACCTTCTTCAAGTGCTTTGTTAAACTTTGCTCTAGTAGACCATAAAGTCATGAAACTAACTTCTCTAGAACCATCACTATTGATATCGCTCCATCTTTTTCCAAATGTTAAGGGTTCGATTCTCATGCTTAACTTGTCGGAAGTACCTTTTAATCTTTGGAAGAACCTAGAAGTTGTTTCTCTACCTTAAATTGGGATAAAATTGTCTACATCTTAACCTTTTCCATTCATTATCTTCAACAATATTGAGTTAACCAGTGAAAATCAGAATCAGATGTAACTTACTCACTTTTTTTCATAATATTAACCTAAATATAAGTACATGAAAGGTCACTTTGTAAAGCATCACTCTATGAATTAGTTATTGAAAGAGTGAGTGATGGTACTATAAACCAGTGACGGTGGAGACTGGTGATGCTGATGACGATTGTTAGTAGTGTGAATTATTGATTTAAAAATAATTGATGTGAAAGGGGGCAGTGTGATTATTTTTGGAGTTATGATATATATTATAAATTAATGCATTAAGAGTACTATGTATTTTAATTGCTGGGATGTTGATAGATTAAGAGCAAAAACGATATTTCAAGCCCTTTTACTTACAAAAGTGAAGGGTAAAAGGCTTTATAATATGTTATAGATAATAATGTGTCACTCAACTTTTCGATCACCAACACCACGATGGTGTCATGGTTTGATACCGTTCGTGGCAATGTTTCTTCAATGTGTTATCATAATATATTTCTTCCTAGAGAAACTCTTAAAACAAGATTACGACCTTTGTTTCCAATTATTGTTTTGTTTCCATGTCATTCCATATGTTTCTTTTACAACGTTGTTTGATGTCAAGTTGTCAACTATTGTTTGTATTTGTAGTTGGCAAAAACATAAATACGTGTAAAACTATGACCCTTACATATATCTCAATATATATAATTGTGTCATGCATAAGATACTACTTTCAATTAAAAAGAGCTCCAATTATTTCTTTTTTAATACAAAAATGTCTAAAAAAACAAACAATCTTGATCATGATCATAGAGGACAATAGTAGCGCACTATGTGAACATGAAGAAGACTATATGCCGATCCAACTAATCTCGCGCAACGATTATAGAATGGCAGCACAACAACGTACGAACGCAAAACTACGCGACAAAAGGGTGCACCATTGACTTCGCAAGACTCTAGTCGAACACACTAGAAAGCTCCCGGCCAACTACCGTCAGCTTAATTTAATTGTATTTGTTTAATAACATAATGTTTTTTTTAATTATATGTAGTGGTTTTTATCTAATCCTTATATTAATGTAGTTTTCTATATTAACGTAATTTTTTCTAATGTAATGTTTTTTTTATTAATGTAATGTTTTATATTTTTAATAGAAAAGATTTTTTAATAAAATGTGTTTTATTTTTATGTTTTATTTAATTAGAAATAATAAAATATTGAGGAAGAAGTAAGGAAGAAGTGAGAGGGATGTAGATAACGGTCTCTCATGAGTTGAAAATGCAAGGAATAGTTGACGTGACGGTGATATGATGATTAAAAAAAGGTAATGAATAGTTCATTGTTGGAAGAAACTTCAATGGAGTTTGACGAATTTCCCTGCAGTAAAATTATTGTTGTTTAAAGAAAAAGGTAAAATTATTAAATTAAATACTTAAATCGATCTGTATATTATGATTTGAAATATTTAGTCATTGTCTTAGATTTCAATAATGTAAGAACATCAAAAATAAAAATTTACTAATATCCTTATTCATTTAACAATTATCCATATGTTAAGTTCGTTAAAATGCAACAAAATCAACATCAGTTAATTCGTATGTTGTAAACATGATACTTTATTAATACTAGAAAAATGTCCGCGCGACGCAACGTTGTGGCGACGATGACAACATGTGGAGGTGGCGTCGACGGGTGGTGGTGGTGGTGGCGGCGGTGGTGGTGGTAGCGGTGTTGGTATTAATATAAAAGTGATTGATGTAAAAGAGAGTGATATAGTTATTTTAAAAGTTGAAGGATGTATATTGTAAAAAATTTCATTAAAGATATCATAGATATCTTAAGTGAAGACGTTTAAATTAATGAATAAAAGAAAATGGTATTTTGGGGTTATCAATTACTCAGTTGAAAAACTTAGAAAGAATAAATGTTTTATAGTGTAGTAGAGTTATAGATAGAGATATATAGATAGATTGGTTAGAAATCTTTCTTACACAACCTAGCCATCCACGACAAGCAAAGCTGGACAACATCGCTCTTTACGTTGAAACTATTAATTTTCACCCATTGCGTGTCCAATTCTAATCTAAATGCTAATTATCGAAGTGTGTTTGTAAGTTAAACCAAATAACTTTATGTATATGTTCAAAATGTTTTTTATGTTATGTTACTTTCATTCTATTTCTATTTTTGGCCTTATGTTGTACATGCTATGCTAGTCCGTTATTTTACACTTTATGCTTATTTTTTTTTTAAACTTTAAACTGTTATGATGGATAAGGTTCATGTGAGAACTATTTAAATATAAACATAAGTAAGTTCATGTGTGAACGAATATGTTCTCATATACTATTCGCATATGAACATCAAGTTTTAATTTAAAACCTCTCATGATTCTTTCAGTTTAAATGATTCTCACATTATTAATCTTTTATTTTTTATGATAACTTATCATGCGCGTTCACGTTCTCTTGTCTTTTCATTTAATTCCTCGTAAAAGGATTGGATACCGTAGTTAGAGTTAATTGCAGGATTCGTCCCTGTGGTTTGTTCATTTTCGTGGTTTACATCCCTGCTTAAGAATTTTAGTGAAATAGGTCCAAAGTTCAGACTTTTGTTGCACGTTACATCCTTGAGACCGATTCCGTCTATTTACCTACTTTAAAATGCATCACGTGTCACTCACGTGAGGGCACTTTAGTCTTTCCATCTATGATTCCATTAGTATTTCTCTTTTCTCTTCTGCACTTAGTGATATCCTTTTCTATTTTGTGGTTGACCAAACTTCCCTCATCATCATTTCCTCTCTATCACATTCATCCATATTCTTTCATATGTACTTTCATACATACCCTACTTTTTTAGTTTTTCCTTTCAAAAAAGCTATTCTTATAATCAAGAATTCAAGATATATAATTGTAATTTAAAAAAAAGAAATAAAAAGACAGAGAGGAAACACAAGATCTGAAAAAATGAAACAAAAAAAAACCACAGTGGTGTGCGTGCTTGATCCGACAAAGGTGGTCGGAGGTGGGTGGTGAGATGTTGTTCTTGTTTCCATTTTGATTTGTATTGATTACTTCAACATCACCCATCGGTTTCCATGGTGGTGGTGCTTGTTATGGTGGTGCATCAAGTGTTGGTGGTCGGAGATAACGGTAAATGGTGGTGGTGATCTCGTTTGGCAGCGAAAGAAGGATGGGAAATCTTTTGTGTGTTGATGGAAGACATGGATGGGGAAACTTCCGACGGTGATTGTGGTTAGCTCCGACTGTTGTTCAAAACCCAATTACTTTATACTAAAAAGTGGGTTTTTTTTCTTGGATCTGTGTTTTTAGTTTTTATTAATGGATTGTTAGGGTTTTGGGTAAAAATATAAAGTCATGAATATTTAGAATATATATAACTTTTCTTGATCTGTGTTTTTTGGTTTGTAGTTTTAAGGGTATTAATAACAAATGATTGAATGATTCTTGTTTTGTTAATAAGTTTTTTGATTTGTAATTTTAAGGGTATTAATCAATTATATCAATTCTTGTTTTTATGGTATTCGATTGGTTCTTTGAATTATGTGTGAGGTTGTTTGTGTATGTTGTGTAGATGCAGATTTGTGTGACAGTAGCAACGTAGATTTGATTAACGTTTTTGTTCTTAGGGATATCTGTGTAATCGTTTAAATAATAAGTCATTAGGACTTACGTTTGTGTTTAATGATTACGTTTGAACTTCAATATAAGATCAAGTTATGGTTATTGTTATGTTTGTGTGTTATATAATTGTTTTGCAGGTACAAGAATGTAGAGCCAAGGTTTATAAGTGTCGTAGAACACTTAAACGATGGCTGAACGTTATGTACAAGTAAAACAAAGGACCAAAGGGACGAACCTCGTGCTGACGTCATCAGCATGAAGGATTACCCTCGTGCTGACGTCAGCACGAGACCGATTGGTTTTTTGATTAAAAGGCTTATGGACTTCAATTAAGGCCCAAGCCCACACGAACACAAACCCTATTAGTATAAATACATGATAATTTACGTGATTAGTAACGAATTAAGAACTTAGAAGTCGAATTGTTGCTCGTGTGACCTCCTACACGAACTAGCACTTCGTGTGTGACCTTAGGTTGATTAATTACTGATTAATTGACGAAAGGCAGTAGCAATCTAGTTATCTCAAGAGGATTCCGCACTCTTGACATAACGAATCACATCTTATTTATGATCCATTCAACGGTAGGGACTTACAAGTGGTATCAGAGCCCTAAGGTAGATTACTAGAAGGTGTAAGATTGTTTGATTTGCTATTGATTGAAAAATCAATTCGAATTTCAAGTTTTCTATTGAATTCGTAATCGTCTTCGTGTGACCTTGTGGTTAGCTCCGACTATTGTTCAAAACCCAATTACTTTATACTAAAAAGTGGGTTTTTTTTCTTGGATCTGTGTTTTTAGTTTTTATTAATGGATTGTTAGGGTTTTGGGTAAAAATATAAAGTCATGAATATTTAGAATATATATAACTTTTCTTGGATCTGTGTTTTTAGTTTTTATTAATGGATTGTTAGGGTTTTGGGTAAAAATATAAAGTCATGAATATTTAGAATATATATAACTTTTCTTGATCTGTGTTTTTAGTTTTTATTAATGGATTGTTAGGGTTTTGGGTAAAAATATAAAGTCATGAATATTTAGAATATATATAACTTTTCTTGATCTGTGTTTTTAGTTTTTATTAATGGATTGTTAGGGTTTTGGGTAAAAATATAAAGTCATGAATATTTAGAATATATATAACTTTTCTTGGATCTGTGTTTTTAGTTTTTATTAATGGATTGTTAGGGTTTTGGGTAAAAATATAAAGTCATGAATATTTAGAATATATATAACTTTTCTTGATCTGTGTTTTTAGTTTTTATTAATGGATTGTTAGGGTTTTGGGTAAAAATATAAAGTCATGAATATTTAGAATATATATAACTTTTCTTGATCTGTGTTTTTTGGTTTGTAGTTTTAAGGGTATTAATAACAAATGATTGAATGATTCTTGTTTTGTTAATAAGTTTTTTGATTTGTATTGATTACTTCAACATCACCCATCGGTTTCCATGGTGGTGGTGCTTGTTATGGTGGTGCATCAAGTGTTGGTGGTCGGAGATAACGGTAAATGGTGGTGGTGATCTCGTTTGGCAGCGAAAGAAGGATGGGAAATCTTTTGTGTGTTGATGGAAGACATGGATGGGGAAACTTCCGACGGTGATTGTGGTTAGCTCCGACTGTTGTTCAAAACCCAATTACTTTATACTAAAAAGTGGGTTTTTTTTCTTGGATCTGTGTTTTTAGTTTTTATTAATGGATTGTTAGGGTTTTGGGTAAAAATATAAAGTCATGAATATTTAGAATATATATAACTTTTCTTGATCTGTGTTTTTAGTTTTTATTAATGGATTGTTAGGGTTTTGGGTAAAAATATAAAGTCATGAATATTTAGAATATATATAACTTTTCTTGGATCTGTGTTTTTAGTTTTTATTAATGGATTGTTAGGGTTTTGGGTAAAAATATAAAGTCATGAATATTTAGAATATATATAACTTTTCTTGGATCTGTGTTTTTAGTTTTTATTAATGGATTGTTAGGGTTTTGGGTAAAAATATAAAGTCATGAATATTTAGAATATATATAACTTTTCTTGATCTGTGTTTTTAGTTTTTATTAATGGATTGTTAGGGTTTTGGGTAAAAATATAAAGTCATGAATATTTAGAATATATATAACTTTTCTTGATCTGTGTTTTTTGGTTTGTAGTTTTAAGGGTATTAATAACAAATGATTGAATGATTCTTGTTTTGTAGATAAGTTTTTGGATTCACTACCAAAAATATGGACTGAATATGTTCATCACCTTCAAGATAACAAGGAATACAGTTCATGGGATTTTGAAACAGTAGTCTCCAAACTTAAGAATAGAGAAATGAAGAGAAGAATCAAGGATACTCATGCGGATTTTACTCAAGATCCATCTTTATATCATGCTTCTTCAGTTCATTTGGCAAGTACTAGCTCAGGATCCAATGCATTTCTAAGTGGTGTTGATGCTACACCAATAGTTGATGCAGATGGAATTGCAGGTTATGTTGCTTATGACAATTCCACAACTAATGTTAAGAGCAATACTCAGTCATATCATTCCATGCCAATGAGTATGAACTCTGCAGAGGGAAGAATGAATCTCTACTCAGCCTTCTGTTCGGCTCATGAAGCTTATATTGGTGGAAAGGTTACTGATCCTGCATTGATTGATGATGATTACAATCAGATAGATCCTGATGATTTAGAAGAAATGGATCTACAATGGCAGCTTGCAATGTTAACTATTAAAGTCAGAAGATTTTCTCAGAGAACTGGAAGATTTTTGGGTAATGGCACAAAAGGTTTTGACAAGTCCAAGGTGAAATGTTTTAATTGCGATGGATTTGGTCACTTTGCAAGAGAGTGTCAGCGTCCAAAGAGGACTGATAATACCGTTGTTGGTAGACAAAACTACAATCAAGGCGGTATTACTCCACCCAATTACCAGAAAACTCAAGCAATGATTACTTTTCCTGCTACTCCTCAACAGCAAGGTTCTCCTCAGCTTCTGGAGTCCAAGGCTGTTGTTGTTCAAAATCCAGATGGTACTTATCAGTGGGATACACAATCTGAAGATACTTCAAATCATGCATTTTTAGTTGAGATTTATGATGACTATGCGCATGTTGCAAATGAAGTTACTGAAACAATTGATTATGCTGTATACACTAGTGAAGAGAGAGCATCTGAGATAGTTAAGCAGAATATGAAGAAGGTTGCTGAGATAGTGAGATCTGAGAGTGAACCTATGACAGCTGTTAAAGCTACTGAAGGAAATACTGAGTCATCTAAACCAGTTGATGACGTTGCCGAGAAGAGCATTGAAGATCAGATGAAAGAATTTGTGATACCTGAAGGTATGACAACTGAAGATTTTGTTGCATACATGGCAGACTGCAAGGCTGCAGATCAGAAGGTATCATGTTTTTTGCTTTCAATTGTAAATGTTTGCAAAATGGTGTCTGAAATGAAACTTGAGGTGTCTAATCTAAGTGAAATTGTAGCTAACTTAAACTCTCAAAATGATATTCTTAAGAAGGAAAGTAAATTGTCTAAAGATTCTGATTTATTTCTACAAAAAGATCACCAAAAAGAGATAGAGACTGAATTAGATTTTGATCCTGATGAAGTTGTATAATATACTCTGAAAGACTGTGATACAGTATTCTTTGACAGAGAAGTATCTATAACTAGGATTCAACCTAAATCTAAAATTGATAAAGTTTGGTGTGTAGAAAATAAAGAAGAATGGTTAGAAGAACAAATTCCATATAAGAATAGACATTTTGCTCCACGAAAGCCTGTAAAGACCATGAAAGAAGCAATTCAAACACTAGATGCAATTGCTGAAATGAAAAGCCTATGGAATACCAGTCCCTGAAATAGCATATGATCACCCTAAAAGAAAACAGGATAAATTATGTTATACTTGTCATGATAAGGGTCATATAGCTAGTAAGTGTCCACTTAAGACTTCTAAGGATTCTAAAAAGGAATCTTCAGTAAAGTCTAAGGACACATTTGGATCTCATAAGATTAATGGGAAAGGTAGATTAGTTGATCAAGTTAGCTCTAGCCAGTTTATGAGTGCATATAAAAGAGAATATTATGAGGACTACGCTAAGCGGCATCCAAATGATATAAATGCACAGAATTATGTCAAATTTCTTAGATCTATATCTTATGGTAGTTCTAATAGTTCCAATAAACATAGAAAACAATCTTAAAAGTTGAGGAATTTATCACCTCAATCTAGGAGTATCTCACCTAGAGAAGATCGATCTAAGACCCCCAAAAGACAGGGACATTCATAAAATGATACAAATTGTATTCATGAAGGTGGAAGTCCGAGTCGATCTCATACAAGTCATAGGAGTAATTCACCTAGGAATAAGCAAGTTCAACAGAATCGGTCACCTCCTCGTAGAAATGGAAATGTTTCCAAGTTCTATGATCGATTAGAAGCTACTCCTAGATTTGGTTCACATTCACCTAAGAATTCTCCTCCTAAGACTCATTTCATTTCACCATCTAAAAGAAAATCGATGACACCATCTACATCCAAGGCTCCAACTGAGAGCGATGGATATTGGACCGAATTAATTTTGAGAGATGAATTCGGCAAACCTAAACCTCAAAAGGTTTGGGTACCCCTCAGAAATTAACATTAATTTGGGTTTATTGTGCAGGGAGAACCAAGAAAGCCTATCAATCTTTGGTATGTTGACAGTGGATGCTCTCGGCACATGACAGGGGACAAGAAATTATTGTCCAACTATGTAGATATTAATGGTTCTTATGTTAGTTTTGCTGGTCCCAAGGGCGGCAATATCTCAGGCCAAGGTGATGTTGTCAATGGGAAAATTACATTGGAGAAAGTCAATTATGTGGAACAACTATCTCACAATCTCATGAGTGTTTCTCAGATTTGTGACAAGGGAAATCATGTCCATTTTACTGAGAAGGAAGCACTTATTTTGAAACCGGGGTATGTTATTCCTGAAGACTGGATCTTATTGAAAGCTCCTAGGAAGAAAGACATCTATGGCCTTATGTTAGGTGTTGATGATTCGAAGGAGCCAATTTGCTTATTAACAAAAGCAAATGAATCTGAATCTTTGTTATGGCATAGAAGAATGGGACATATTCATTTCCGAAAGATGAATGATATTGTCAAACATGGTGTTCCATTGAAAAGGTTTGAGATGGAAGATAAATGTGTACCTTGTCTGAAAGGTAAGCAGCAGAAGTCTTCACATAAACCAAAGATTGAAAATTCTATTGCCAACCCATTTGAATTACTTCACATGGACTTGTTTGGTCCTGTGAATGTAAGAAGTATAGGTGGGATGTACTATTGTTTGGTGGTTACTGATGATTACTCGAGATTCTCATGGGTATTCTTTCTTCAAACGAAAGATGAAACTCCACAGATTTTGATAAATTTCTTTGTCAAAACTGAAAATATTTATGGAGTGCGTGTTAAGAGAATTAGGAGTGATAACGGAACTGAATTCAAAAATAAAATGTTGGAAGTCTTCTGTATGTCCAAGGGAATCCAACATCAATTCAGTGCACCGTATGAACCACAACAAAATGGAGTTGCTGAAAGAAAGAATAGGACTCTAATCGAAACAGCCAGAACAATGCTTGCTGATTCAGGGCTTCCTACTATGTTTGGGCAGAAGCAGTAAATACAGCATGTCATATTCTAAATCGGGTTTTGGTAGTTAAGCGTCATAATTAGACTTGTTATGAGCTTCTACATAAGAAGAAACCAAATTTACAGAATGTTGAACCATTTGGTGTTCCGTGTACTTTCTTGAAATATCTTTCTCAGTCAAAGTTTGATCCAAAGGTTGAAGAGGGATTTTTCATGGGTTATAAACCGGGTACTTCAATTCGAAGGGTTTACAATCAACAGACAGGCAAAGTTGACTTAGGTACTAATGTCAAGATTGTCAGTCATAAACCTGCTATTCATTCTGGAACTGGCAAGAATTTCAATTATGATAGTGTGTTTAGTTTGTTACACGGTCCTGCTTCTTATTCAGGTCCTGACAAAGTTGATGAAGTGATCATTTTAAGAGATCATATGGATTATACTCCTACATCTCCTCCTGTTCAAAATGTTGATACTACTCCAACCAAAGTTCAGTCTACTACTGTTGTTGGCGAAAGTAGTAAGAACAATTATATGACATCAGACTTAGATGTTAATGAACCTGAGAACACTACTCCAACTACTCCTTTAAGGGTTCCATTGCCAGATGATGATCCTATTTCTGAAGAATCGAAAGATGATTTTAGTTCTCCAGAATTTCAAATTCGTTCGAATTTAGGAGATAATCTAAATGTTGATTCGGTTCCTCAATATTGAATAAATAAGGCTCATCCTGTAGAAAATATTCTTGGTGATGCTTCAGAGCCTGTTCGAACTAGAAATCAGTTAAATAAGGAGATGACTAGTTTATTTTGTGACGTTAAGGATTCAGGACTAATAACTGAGTGTTTGTATTCCTGTTTCATTTTCACAAGAAGAACCTAAGAATGTTAAGGCTGCACTTCAAGATCCTTTTTGGGTTGCAGCTATGCAAGAAGAATTAGCTCAATTCGAGAAATTTGGAGTATGGGAGTTAGTAGATGTGCCTAGAGGTAAAGAACCGATTGGAACTCGTTGGGTATTCAAATGCAAGCGAGATGACAAAGGGATCGTTACAAGGAATAAGGCACGTTTAGTTGTTCAGGGGTTTGCACAACGAGAAGGATATGACTATAACGAAACTTTTGCGCCAGTTTCCCAGATTGAAGCTATAAGGTTATTTTTAGCCTATGCAAGCTTTAAAGGTATAAAGGTGTATCAGTTAGACGTTAAGAGTGCCTTCTTGTATGGTGAAGTTAAAGAGGAAGTGTATGTTTTTCAACCACCGGGGTTTGAAGATCCTAATTATCCAAGACGAGCATATCGACTTGATAAGGCTCTTTATGGATTGCATCAAGCACCCAGAGTGTGGTATGAAAAGTTGTTGACACATTTGTTGACAAATGGTTTTACAAGAGGATCGATAGACAGCACATTGTTTATCAAATGGCGGAAGCAAGATTATTTAATTGTACAAGTTTACGTTGATGATATCATTTTTGGTTCATCTAATGTAAAGATGTGCAAAGAATTTGAAATGAGCATGAAAAAGAAGTTTGAAATGAGTGCTATAGGGGAACTATAATTCTTCCTTGGACTGCAGGTTGATCAGAGGAAAGATGGATTTTTCATTCACCAGTCTAAGTATGTCGATGACATCTTGGAGAGGTTTCAAATGTTAGAATCCAAGACATATGGTACTCCTATTAAGCTAAATCATGGTTTAGGGGTTCTTGATCCTAAAGATATGCCTGTTGATGCAACTTATTATCGTGCTATCATTGGCTCATTGATGTATCTGACAGCTTCACGACCGGATATTATGTTCGCTGTTTGTCTTTGCGCTAGATTCCAAGCTAGTCCGAAAGAGTCACATTTAGCTGCAGCAAAGCGTATCCTACGTTACTTAAAAGGAAACCAAGGGCTTGGTCTATGGTATCCTATGGGAGGATCGTTTGAGTTTGTTGCATATACTGATTCGGACTTTGGCGGTTGTAACAACGACAGGAAGTCTACAACTGGAGGATGTCAGTTCTTAGGTGGGAGACTTATATCGTGGCAGTGTAAGAAGCAGACATCAGTTGCTCAGTCTTCATGTGAGGCAGAGTATATGGCTGCTGGTAGCTGTTGTTCCCAGGTATTGTGGATTCAGCAACAACTACGTGACTACGGTATGGATTTTCTTGATACTCCTATTAGAATGGACAATAAGTCAGCTATAGACATTACTAATAACCCTGTCATGCATAAAGTCACCAAGCATATTGATATTAGACATCATTTCTTGCGTGATTGCGCCCAAAAGAAGCTAATTCATTTGGAAAAGGTTATAACTGATGATAATCTAGCTGATTTGTATACTAAAGCATTTGATAAGACTCGCTTTGAAAAGCTGATTCTTCTCAATGGTATGAAGAATGCTGATTCATATTAGATCTCTCAAAGAACTATTTTTTTGTATATTTTATATTGTGTCTTAGTTAAGTCTGTAAATAGCTAGAGTCATAAAAATACAAAAAGAGTGTCTAGTTTAAATTCTGTATATAATTAGTGTCATAAAAATATAAAAAGTTGAAAAATGAGAAAAACAAAAATAAATAAATAAGATAGAGATTTAAGTTGATGCATTCAGATGATTAGAAGTGAGGATACTTTAGCTTTTAAGCCTGCTTAATCGTAATATAACTGCTTAGTTCAGTGATTACAATTTAGGATGTATCGGTAGACACAAAGTACCAAAGTTTCCTTATAATCTGAACTTAAATTTATACAATGTTCTTATGGGAAACATATCCAGAAATATGGCTGAGAATGCTTGTTCTTAAAATATACAAGTCCTTTAAATCTTATGAAAGATCTTGCATTGTAATTATGTATATTTGGTCTTTAAAAAGAAGGTCTCGGGTACATATATGTGTATGTATTGCTTTTTCGGATGTATATTTGTGACAAGATATGCAAATATCTAATAAAACTAAATCTGTTGAAAATATGAAGCTAATGTGGCTTTGAGATTCGAACAAGTAAGTCCTTGGGGTGTCTTTGTATACCTAGCCTACCTAAAGCTTCCAACTTGGGATAGGTTGTCAGAAAGTTCGCTACACGGGTCTCATCGAAAGTCATGGGTTTTCATAAGTGCTTAAAATAATGTCACAAATATGCAAGTACTTGGCATTATGCAATGTTGAGTATATTTCCGTACGTGAGTCAAGTTAAGTCGCTTTGCGCATGAGGAATCACCGACCTGTCACCGCTGACTTGATTCTTAAAGACTTTCTCACTTTACTCACCAAATGTCTTAATTTTAGTGCTTGTGTCGATTGTGAGAGTGTATCTGAATGTGGGTCACATAAGTTCGAAAACTAAAATTGTGGCATGAGTAACTTACTAGGTTACATGGTGACTGTCCTTGGCTCAAGTAATACGAAAGTGTCACAACCCAAAGGAAACTGAAAGTACCGAGTGTTTAAGAGGACAAACATACCGGTAATCGTGGTTGAGTCATTGTATTTTATTTTATTTTATTTTATTTTATTTTACTTTTTACTTTATTTTATTTTATTTTATGTTTAGTTTTATTTTTTTTATTTTATTTTTATTTTTTATTTTTTATTTTTATTTTTATTTTTTTTTATTTTTTTATTTTATTTTATTTTATTTTATTTTATTTTATTTTATTTTATTTTATTTTATTTTATTTTATTTTATTTTATTTTATTTTATTTTATTTTATTTTATTTTATTTTATTTTATTTTATTTTATTTTATTTTATTTTATTTTATTTTATTTTATTTTATTTTATTTTATTTTATTTTATTTTATTTTATTTTATTTTATTTTATTTTATTTTATTTTATTTTATTTTATTTTATTTTATTTTATTTTATTTTATTTTATTTTATTTTATTTTATTTTATTTTATTTTATTTTATTTTATTTTATTTTATTTTATTTTATTTTATTTTATTTTATTTTATTTTATTTTATTTTATTTTATTTTATTTTATTTTATTTTATTTTATTTTATTTTATTTTATTTTATTTTATTTTATTTTATTTTATTTTATTTTATTTTATTTTATTTTATTTTATTTTATTTTATTTTATTTTATTTTATTTTATTTTATTTTATTTTATTTTATTTTATTTTATTTTATTTTATTTTATTTTATTTTATTTTATTTTATTTTATTTTATTTTATTTTATTTTATTTTATTTTATTTTATTTTATTTTATTTTATTTTATTTTATTTTATTTTATTTTATTTTATTTTATTTTATTTTATTTTATTTTATTTTATTTTATTTTATTTTATTTTATTTTATTTTATTTTATTTTATTTTATTTTATTTTATTTTATTTTATTTTATTTTATTTTATTTTATTTTATTTTATTTTATTTTATTTTATTTTATTTTATTTTATTTTATTTTATTTTATTTTATTTTATTTTATTTTATTTTATTTTATTTTATTTTATTTTATTTTATTTTATTTTATTTTATTTTATTTTATTTTATTTTATTTTATTTTATTTTATTTTATTTTATTTTATTTTATTTTATTTTATTTTATTTTATTTTATTTTATTTTATTTTATTTTATTTTATTTTATTTTATTTATCAATTCTATAATATATTTTATTATTATTATTATTATTACTATTATTGTTATTTTATTTTATTGTTATAAATAATGTAGTTTAGTTATTTATTTAAAGTTTTAATTTTATTTTTATTTTATTTTATTTTTTTATTTTATTTTATTTTTGTACTAATGTTTTATTTTTTGTGTCAGTTTGTAGTGTCAAACTAGTTCTTATTGCACGAGAGATTTAATAAGCATTTGATGATTCCATAAGAAGTTATATGATCCTTAGTGGATTATATGAGTCTTGTTGCTTATGGTATATGTGTTTAAAAGATGGATTTTTCTAATTAAGACATAAGTTGTTTAATTTAGAAAATGACTTTTGGATTGGAAATTGAAAAGTCAAAATATTTTTGAATGTGTTTCAATATATGTTTGAGATTTCAATTGTTTTTGGTTGATAAGTATGCTTGACAAAGATGTGACTTGCCTTAGATCTTATTTTGATTACTGGGTTAAGATTTTGATTGTTTTTGCATGCTTATGTTACTAATTATGTTATTTCTGTTGATTTTGATGCATTAATGAAGTTTGTTAAGTGTGCAGGCTACAGATAATGAATTTCATTTAAAAGGAAAATGACATCAAAATTTCAGATTGCGATTGAGGACAAAATCGTCTCCTCTTGCCCTTAGAATTGCATTGCGATGGACAATAGTCTATGCATGTAACATGCTACAAGGGTTCATAACCTTGTAATAACCTAGAACTTGGTGTAATAGGTTATAATTGTATTATCAAGATCACAACCTAAGACTTATTGTGATAGGTTGGTGATATGATACATAATTTGTAAGGCATTATACATTGAATATGTTTCGATGTAAGTTTGCTTTTGTTAAAGTTAAACATCAATGGAAAAATGATCGATTTTATGTCAAGATTATAATGTAAGATTAAGTTTATACATTATTTTGGTGACATGAGTTAGTACGGATGATTTTTGGTAAGATTACATTTTCGAGCAGATACAAAGTTCAGGTAACGAGTATCTACAGGTTTATGTTTTCTGAGATTTTTGTAATTTTTCTTTATGCATTTTCTGGAAAAATTGACAAAATCTAAAGTGTGCAGCTCGTGTGGATTTAAATTCGAAAATTCGCTCGTGCTGACGTCAGCATGCCTCGCGCTGACGTCAGCAAGCCCACGAAGTTTGTCTTCGGCCCGGCCCACGAGTATCCGAATATAAATATGGGTTTTACTATTCATTAATTACCATTAATCGAAATTAAATCCTAAGTAAATCACACGAACTCGTCTGACTTCGCGCGCACTGTTCATCCGCACCTTATTTCGATCTTTTCATCTACTTTGTGTGTTAATCATCCAAGATTTGTTGGTATATATTCAATCTTGGATAGATTATTGATGTTTTGACTTTAAAAATTATTGAATTTAAGTTGTACTAATGCCCGATTTTTGTTTTTCTTTTCGCGTTTTCTTTTTTTTTTTTTTTTTTTTTTTTTTTTTTTTTTTTTTTTTTTTTTTTTTTTTTTTTTTTTTTTTTTTTTTTTTTTTTTTTTTTTTTTTTTTTTTTTTTTTTTTTTTTTTTTTTTTTTTTTTTTTTTTTTTTTTTTTTTTTTTTTTTTTTTTTTTTTTTTTTTTTTTTTTTTTTTTTTTTTTTTTTTTTTTTTTTTTTTTTTTTTTTTTTTTTTTTTTTTTTTTTTTTTTTTTTTTTTTTTTTTTTTTTTTTTTTTTTTTTTTTTTTTTTTTTTTTTTTTTTTTTTTTTTTTTTTTTTTTTTTTTTTTTTTTTTTTTTTTTTTTTTTTTTTTTTTTTTTTTTTTTTTTTTTTTTTTTTTTTTTTTTTTTTTTTTTTTTTTTTTTTTTTTTTTTTTTTTTTTTTTTTTTTTTTTTTTTTTTTTTTTTTTTTTTCTTTTTGTTTTATGCAGGTATGGCAGGACAAGGTGCTAATGCTCGTGTCTTTGTTAAGGAGCATAATGCTGCTATTTATATTAGCATTACTCAGCAAGGATGCACGGCAGAGTTTCACGATGTTCTACATTATCTCGCACGCTCGCGTATTCGATTTGCTCTTACCGAGAACCCTCCATTGATCAGAGACTATATTACTCAGTTCTGGAATTCAGCCACACAAGTGCAGATGGGTGCTCATACTGTTATTCGCACTACTGTTCAGGGACGTAATATTGAGTTTTCTGCTGGAGAGTTAAGGACTATTTTAGATCTTGGTAATGATGAATTAGAGCAAGGTCCTACAGAGTATGAAGAAAGTTTCTGTGACGGTGCTCTAAGACGTATGGGATATGCTGGTTTGATTAAGCATCCTTATCCAAAGTCTAGTTTGAGAGGCAAATGGAGATTGCTTGCCTACTACTTGTTGAGATCTATTAGTCATCGTAGTGCCGGTTATGATCAGATGAATATGCAGTCGGCTTCTCAACTTGTTGCTCTTGTATTGAACAAGCCTTACAGCTTTTCTCAGTACATTTATGACAGTTTTGTTAGACAATTGAGAGCTTATGGGAACGAGAAGAAATTCTTTCTTTTTCCGAGATTTGTCATGATTATTATCAGACACAAAGCAGTTGTTTTACCATTCGTTGGTGATACGTTTAAATTAGGTCGTCTTACTCACAGAGTGTTTAATGACATGATGTCACACTCTGCTGGTAATAATGTTCCAGCAAATGTTGATAATCCACCATTGTTCGGACATTTGATTAATCCAGACTATGTTGCACCAAGACAAGGTTGGGAAGATGATGAACCTGTTGCTGTTGCTGCTGATGATGCTCAAGATCAAGATGATCCTCAAGAAGAGAGAGCTGATCAGTTTGAGGGATTGAATGAAGTTCCTTTGTTTACTGATGTTCCGGAAGATGATTCGGAGATGGATGCTCTAGAGGAGGATATTGATGATCCGGCAAATCTTGTGATGCCAACTACTGGGGTTCCTATTTCTACCTCTGCTCCAGTAGATGTTGTTGGTCCTTCTGAACCACATATTGTTGCTGTTAATGCTGATGAGGGTTAAGAAACTGAAGATGCAGATAGGCCACTGAAGAGAAGAAGAAGACAAGGGAAAGGGATTGACGTTGTTGAGAAGATTCAAGCCCTTCAGCGACCTCAGTCAGAGATTGATAGGGAGTTTGCTGAGTATCATTCTGCTATGGAGATGTCTCATACATCCGGATCAGTTGATATACCATCAGTTGCTGCCTTAAGAGCTTCTGTTACTGAAGTTCCAGTTTCGGTGTCTACTACTTCAGTTGGTACATCTGTTGGAGAGAAAAGGTCGAGAACCAAGTTCACGATTCGTTTAGATGGTTCTCATGCTAGAGTTGTCACTGAGGCTACAACTGTTACGACTACTAGAGCTCCAGAGTCGTCAGTTCGTCAGGAGCCAGAGCCGATAGTTCCTGCTCCTAGGCCTCGTTCTACTCCTATTCAGGCGTTAGTTCCTGTTGCTACAGCTATGGATCGTCTATTGTTACCATTACAAAGACCACAGATGCCTCCATCGGGAACTTTTCATGTTCGTATGCCTTCATTTGAGACTACGATGCCACCGCCTGCTTCTACATCGCACATTGCTTCTACTTCAGATTCAGCTTTGCCAATACAAGTTCAGCTGAGTCGTATTGTTTCGGAGAAGAAGTTGTTAGAGATGCGAGTCACAGCGTTGGAGAAACAGTTGAACCTCCAAGCTGCAAAACATCAGGAAGAGATGGACATTATGACCGCACTTGTTCATTCTCTTGGTGATAAAATTGACCGATTCTTGTCTCAAGGGGGAGATAAAGATGGTTGTAAGGATGATGAGCTAGCAAAGAAGCAAATAGATGATGATCAAGATGATCAAGATCCAGCTCAAGAACCAAATCGAAGCCAACCAAAAGATGGTGAGACAGAGAATCAAGGTCAAGGTCAAGATACTGATGTTGATGCTGTGATTAATTCAGAGACTGCAGATGTTCAGGGGGAGTCGCCAAGACAGAAAGAGTCAGAGATTGCTGGTACATCTGGTGCTAGTACATCTGGGACTCAGAAAGGAAAAGCTATGATGGCTGTTGCTCATGCAGATCCTGAAGATCCAGACAACTCGTCAGATGATGAAGATTCCAATTCAGATAAGCTTCAAATAGGTGCATTGGACGATATTGATCGTGTTGATGATGACTTTGATAGTATCATTGATGAAGATCTGGAAGAAGGAGAATTTGTTTCTGAAGCTGATAGACAAAGGTTGATGGAAGAACCTTATGATTTCAATCGTGTCTTTAATGAAGATAGAGACGTTCCGGTTGAACCAATAGCTGAAGAGGAACATTTCAGACTTAATCCGATCAGAGAAAGTCCAGATGATCCAAGAAATGCTGCAAAGTTAAGATTCAAAGTGTTTGCAAAGATAGTGCATGAAGAACATGAATATGTTGATCTAGGCTGGAAGATAAATGCTACGCGAGAGTTTAATATTAGAAATTTTATTATACCTCCGGCGGAGCAAGACCCTCAGTTTTGTATAAATAGATGGGTTCCAGTTTATAGAGGACGTACTGGTATGCCAATGGGTGGATTTAATAAACCGTCGATGTTTTGGGAGTTCATCTCAGACAAGGACGCACCTACGTATTTCTCAGTGATACAGAGTTGGTTCTATGATCATAGAATTAAGCTATTTATTATCAAGAGAAAAGAAGGTTGCCAGTATATGTCAATCAGTGCAAGACATTTCCAAAGTCTTAGTGAATCTGATTTGATAGACCGAAGGAGATGGTTCGTTAATCTTCAGAAGAATGGAAATGCTGATTATTATTGGCAGAGATTCCAAAAGGAAAGAATTTGGCATTTTAGTGAAAGAGGTTTGAAGCCTGAAGATAGGTTGATTAAACCTAGGCCAATGAAGAAGATTACAAAACCAGATGGCACAGTTCATTTTGTTCAAAGAAAGATTGAATGTGTTAAAGAAGTTTCTGCTATCAAATGGGATCAAGATTTGCTGACAAACATGACTTATTGGCAGATAAATATCAAGTCAGGCGAAGCATAGATGTTTGTTGATGACTCAAAGAAACAGATGTTGTTGCGCATGTATGATCCAATGCAAGTTGTCAATTTGTCAAGAGGTGATCAAAGAAGACTGATTGAGACACCTTGTTCAGCTGTTAGATTTTGGAGAACAGAAGTTAGACGCTATCAGAATATTCTTGGTTTTTGTTTGGTCGAGAAGATTCATGCAAATAGCATAAGACTTTTGTTTGATGGTCGAGTTTGAAATTCAAGATTAAAGGACTTGTTAAAGAAATCTAGTCGCTAATATCAAGGGGGAGTCTGTAGATGCAGATTTGTGTGACAGTAGCAACGTAGATTTGATTAACGTTTTTGTTCTTAGGAATATCTGTGTAATCGTTTAAATAATAAGTCATTAGGACTTACGTTTGTGTTTAATGATTACGTTTGAACTTCAATATAAGATCAAGTTATGGTTATTGTTATGTTTGTGTGTTATATAATTGTTTTGCAGGTACAAGAATGTAGAGCCAAGGTTTATAAGTGTCGTAGAACACTTAAACGATGGCTGAACGTTATGTACAAGTAAAACAAAGGACCAAAGGGACGAACCTCGTACTGATGTCATCAGCATGAAGGATTACCCCCGTGCTGACGTCAGCACGAGACCGATTGGTTTTTTGATTAAAAGGCTTATGGACTTCAATTAAGGCCCAAGCCCACACGAACACAAACCCTATTAGTATAAATACATGCTAATTTACGCGATTAGTAACGAATTAAGAACTTAGAAGTCGAATTGTTGCTCGTGTGACCTCCTACACGAACTAGCACTTCGTGTGTGACCTTAGGTTGATTAATTACTAATTAATTGACGAAAGGCAGTAGCAATCTAGTTATCTCAAGAGGATTCCGCACTCTTGACATAACGAATCACATCTTATTTACGATCCATTCAACGGTAGGGACTTACATATAATAATTATATATATATATATATATATATATATATATATATATATATATATATATATATATATATATATATATATATATATATATATATATATATATATATATATATATATATATATATATATATATATATATATATATATATATATATATATATATATATATATATATATATATATATATATATATATATATATATATATATATATATATATATATATATATATATATATATATATATATATATATATATATATATATATATATATATATATATATATATATATATATATATATATATATATATATATATATATATATATATATATATATATATATATATATATATATATATATATATATATATATATATATATATATATATATATATATATATATATATATATATATATATATATATATATATATATATATATATATATATATATATATATATATATATATATATATATATATATATATATATATATATATATATATATATATATATATATATATATATATATATATATATATATATATATATATATATATATATATATTAAATATATACTTATATATATATATATATATATAAATATATATATATATATATATATATATATATATATATATATGTATATATATATATATATATTTTTTTTTAATATAATTCTCATTTGTATTATTGTCCACAGTTTTTGGATTACCTTATCGCAACTGATATAACTAATTTTAATTCATTATTGTAAATATTTAATTTCTTATTGCATGAATGTTAAGTAAATTCTTCTTAAAATTTTTTATATAACCTTATCTTTTAAAGATAAAGAAAATTTTTCTATGTTGCGAATCTTCTTTTTTAATCTAATTAAAATAGCTTGTTATTTATCTTTGATGATTATGGTTTTTTGAAGTAAAGTTGTTGTCTTTATATTGCAAAATTTTTTATAATAAAATTAAAATAGCTTGTTATTATCTTTGATGATTATGGTTTTTTGAAGTAAGTTGTTGTCTTTATGTTGCAGAGATGTTTTATACAAGCCAGTTGTTTTGGGTATGATGCATCGACAACTTAAGTACATTTTTTGTAATGACCTTACCGTAGTTGATCAGGTATTTTTGTTGACAATGTTGTGGTTTTATTGCAGTTTGTGGTCATGTGTCGTGTTTTTGGTGTTGCCAACATTCGATGCATATGAGAAGTGAGTCTCATTGTCCGTTATGTAGACACGGGTATCATCGGGTATCATCATTTTCCTGCTATCTGCCTGACGTTACATTTCTTGCTCAAGAAGTTGTATCCGGTTTCTTACAACAGACGGAAGTTACAAACGCTTGGTAAACTTCAAGTTCATGCCTTTACGGGTTTTTCAAGTAACTTAAGCAATTTACGATAGAAGAAACTATGGACATGAACATCGTTTTATGTTGTTTTGTTTTATAGAGGATGAGAAACACAGCTCGTTAGGATTTTCACCGGATATTGACAGACTTATGACAAGTGAAGGATTGAACCATATGAATGATGGGGCCCAATCTTTGAGTGTAAATTATGAAGATGGAAGTTCAGCAGACCCTTCTTCTACGGATAAAAATATATTGAACGAGGGCTCGTCTGGAACTTGTGATCAGGTTTCAGTCAGTGACGTTGTGTGTCTAGCATGCACTCAGCTACTTTATCGGCCTGTTGTTCTGAACTGTGGTCACGGTAATTGTTTCTAGCTAGTACTATTAATTGCATTCTTTGATTACTAAGTTTTAATCTGCTATTATGCTAATACTGTTTATAAAATTAATTTGTAGTTTACTGTGAGGCCTGTATCACCATTCCAACTGAGGGAATGCTTAGATGTCAAGTTTGTGAATGCCGGCATCCAAGTGGACTTCCAAAAGTTTGCAGGGAACTTGATTACTTCTTAGAAGAACGATTTTTTTCAGAATATGCATTGAGAAGAAGCACTATCCAACTCAATCAACAGCAGACACAAAATATGATTTCACCAGATGGTATGTATTGGTCACTTGATATAGTTGCACTCATTGTCAGTACTTGTTTTGCAGTTAGTTATAGTAACTAGAGTGTCTGGCAATCATTATTTTACTACTGATGTTAACCAGTACAATTGGTAGCTCTATCTGGTCAGCTATATCTTTTTAGTGTAAACAATGTTCTAGGTATTGAAATTGAAATTAAATCAAAGCATCGAATTATATTCATTATGTACCGTGAACATATACGAAGGATTAATGTTTAATTTGTTGCATTTAGTTCAAATTAGAGCTTGGTAGAGCCTGAGATAATGAACACTTTTCACGGCAGGCTCCCTAACTATAGTTAATGTTTCAGTTATTTTGGTGATGCTTATTGCCGATTACATATTAACCATTATTTACAGTTTCCGTATATCTACAAACCTGTATTGAACTATTGATCCGTTTTTTGGGTTGTGTAGAGGCCAGTACTCAGTTTCCCAAAGACTCGTTTCCAGCAGAAGAGAATTTTCTACAGTGCCATGGGTCTAAGTTTCATCATGGTGTTGGCTGTGATATGTGTGGGGTAAGTTTATTTTCTTTTCTTCATATTTGCATTTATACGTGGTTTCATTATGGCCTTCTACAACTGTATTCATAACCATTGCTATCTTTAAGTCATTATAGGAAGATTTTGTCCTCGGTAGGCAAAATCTTCGATACTTGGCCTCTGTTTGCATAAGTAAGCATAATCTACAAACTAGCTCTGTGCAACATACAAATCCAGAGAGAACTGGTGCCATACTGAAAATTTACCGGCCTACAGGTCCAGACCAGACTTTGACTTAGATTAAAACTTTTGGATGTGATTAAAGCCAAAGTTTTCACCCAAGCAATGCTATTTGGTTTAAGTTAAAATGGGTAAAAAGATGATAAAACAGTTTGGACCAGGCTGTTACCAAACTGGACGTCTACTGGACCATACTAAGATTTATTTTTTTTTCTATAAATGAAACAAAATTTACCCATGCCAAATTACAGATCTGTTCCAGTTTGGTTTTAAGAGTTTGTCCCAAGTTTTGCATACTTACACAATGAACCATAGGACTCCCAATTAGTTTTGATTAATAGATGCACAAGATATCGAGAAGTAGTTTAATCCTTAATTTAGTTCAATCTTGTTTGTTTATTATATACCATAATAGGACAATTGATTGCTTAAATAATATCTAGGTAAACATGATTAGTGTGAGTGTATGTTTACAACATGAACCATTAAAAACTATTATATTCCTTGTATGTTTGAATTCCCATGTATAAGCTTCATAAGAATGTGTAAAGTCTGCAGATTTTGCATGCTCTGACTTCAGATTTTGAAGCTTTATAAATAAATAATGTGTTAAACAAGATTATAGAAACTTTGCAAGAGTATTGATACATAGGCCTAATTGGTAGGCCTAAAAATCTGTTGCTGACACATAGCAAAATCAATGACATTTAAAGAGAAAAAATGCATATAGTCATTCGTATTTTCTTTTTAGAATGGCAAAGTATTCTACTCCTACTCTTAACCTACACGAATGCCTGGGTATCAAAGAGCTTACCAATGGGCCACCAACCCCATTGGCATATAGTCATTCATAGTATTCTCTCACTGAATGTTAAGTGTTAATTATGCCATGTTTCAGCACCGGATTTTAAGGTATGATTTTAAGCTTACCAATTAGTCTTATGTATCATTTTTCTTATTACAACGATGATCGAACCTTTCTATCAATAATTAAGCGATTTGAGGAGGTTTTATGCATCTGGATACTTCCGGATGATTTTCACCCATTAAACCCTCTCGACCCATCTCCTTCTAGTTGAATCTGTTAGCTGAACCCAATTGACTCATTAAGATAAATATAACTCAAATCAACCCATTTCACCATTTGTACATAAACGGGTCACAATATCCATTTCTAACCTCGAGCTACAAAAAATGCTTCCTATATCTGTACACACAATGAATCTAATAGACTAGTATTCCATTATGTTCCATTTCTTCATTGTTACAGATGTGTCCAATTATTGGAGAAAGGTATCAATGCAAAGATTGTATGGAAAAAAGTGGTTATGACCTTTGTGGAGACTGTCACAACTCGGGTTTGAATCTTCCAGGCAGGTTTAACCAGAAACACACCCCATCACACCGCCTTGTGTTAGTCAAACCAGACATAAATCGAAATGTCATATATCGGCTTTTGAGTGGCCAGCTAGCAGTTGTTTCTTCAATTGCATCTAGATATCAATCCAGTCCTGCTAATACGAGCCCGGATCTTCCATCGTCTTCTCTTGATGAAGATGGTGTCTCATCCGTTACCACAGAAGATCAAACAGACAGCTGACCTTTCTGTATGTCAAATAGTTTCCAATAAATATATATTACAATCTACTCATCAAGCTACCATGTTAATAGGAACTAGCTTTCATGCGTAAATTTAATATTGTGTTACCATTTGGTAATTAGTAAGGTTTTGATTATTATACCTTTAGCTTGTGTAGATAAAAGTTGTGAGCTAAAAAACAATTACTTGCCTAGTACCCGTTTTTTTCAGGACTGAATCATGGTGAGCTTAACATGCCGAATAATAATACAATATTTGTTTTGATGTTTTGAAATTCGGAATTGAGGCTTACGTTCCTACTGATTTATTCATTTGTTGAAAATTGTTAGTTTTTTTTCTTGGACAACTTGTTTTCATCTTTTATTGCATTAAATTTGATGAAGGGTTAGATCTAATTCCTAGTATCGTGTTCACAAAAATGGCTATATATAGTCTTACATAACAGTTTGGTGGTTTACCTTTCGGAAGTTAACCTACAAAGAGTTAACTTATCTCTCAAAATAGTCGTTTTTAGTGACTGGTTTTTTGTAGTGAACAAGTGTGTCATCTTGTTGTAGTCACGTTGATCTTATTATCAGAGAAAAGTCCTTCCCTTCCTGATGCATCCATGAATACCACATCTAATCTTAAATGAAAAATGGTATGCAACAAGAAGCCTTTTGCAGACGCCGGAATCATTTTTCACTAATAAAACATGACACCAATTGTCTCGTGCAAAGATTAGTAGGGACGTCTCCAAGATGAGTTCGACTTGGGAGTTTGAGTTCGCTATAGAACATGTGAAGTTGATCTGCGCGTATTAGATAATGATTTGGGCATTGCTTTAGATTGTCTTCTGAAGCTTCTGTTTGAAATTCACAATGTCATTTTTTTAGTTGGATTCACTTAGAAGTAAGCGCTTTTATGTTTTTTTTTTAACACAAATATTAATTGTTAGTAGTTAGTAAATAATTCAACGCAGACGCCCAGGTTAAAATTCGAGGCCTCTAGAGAGACAAAGCCTCTCACCTCCTTTTAAACCACTAGACCAAAAGATCATTGGCAAGAACTATTATGTATTAAGAGACCATGTGTACTAACAAACATAACCTAATTATATATATTGCTATCTAATAACTTATACTTCAACATAATTATTCTACTTTTTACCATTGCTATTTAATGGCGAATGGCAAACATATACATGTAAAAACACATATAAACTTGTTAGTCATGCAAAATAATACTCAGCTGATATACTTAATTAAGTTAAAGATATACATTTGTAACAAATCATCAATGCAGATCATATCTAATGATAAAACCAATTTACACAAAAAGAATTTCCCATGCATTTTGGCTTATAGAGTTTGTGGTGCTCATGTATGCTTAGTTTTCTGAAATGAGGGTATGAATAGCATCCGAGAGCTTCTTAACGGACGCAAGTAAACCAGCAATTCCTTGACGATTAACTTCATTGCGTGTTTCTTCCAAGTGAAGCCTTTGTTGTTCAAGTTCCATCAACTCACGATGTGTTTTTCATCTTTTATTGCATTAAATTTGATGAAGGGTTAGATCTAATTCCTAGTATCGTGTTCACAAAAATGGCTATATATAGTCTTACATAACAGTTTGGTGGTTTACCTTTCGGAAGTTAACCTACAAAGAGTTAACTTATCTCTCAAAATAGTCGTTTTTAGTGACTGGTTTTTTGTAGTGAACAAGTGTGTCATCTTGTTGTAGTCACGTTGATCTTATTATCAGAGAAAAGTCCTTCCCTTCCTGATGCATCCATGAATACCACATCTAATCTTAAATGAAAAATGGTATGCAACAAGAAGCCTTTTGCAGACGCCGGAATCATTTTTCACTAATAAAACATGACACCAATTGTCTCGTGCAAAGATTAGTAGGGACGTCTCCAAGATGAGTTCGACTTGGGAGTTTGAGTTCGCTATAGAACATGTGAAGTTGATCTGCGCGTATTAGATAATGATTTGGGCATTGCTTTAGATTGTCTTCTGAAGCTTCTGTTTGAAATTCACAATGTCATTTTTTTAGTTGGATTCACTTAGAAGTAAGCGCTTTTATGTTTTTTTTTTAACACAAATATTAATTGTTAGTAGTTAGTAAATAATTCAACGCAGACGCCCAGGTTAAAATTCGAGGCCTCTAGAGAGACAAAGCCTCTCACCTCCTTTTAAACCACTAGACCAAAAGATCATTGGCAAGAACTATTATGTATTAAGAGACCATGTGTACTAACAAACATAACCTAATTATATATATTGCTATCTAATAACTTATACTTCAACATAATTATTCTACTTTTTACCATTGCTATTTAATGGCGAATGGCAAACATATACATGTAAAAACACATATAAACTTGTTAGTCATGCAAAATAATACTCAGCTGATATACTTAATTAAGTTAAAGATATACATTTGTAACAAATCATCAATGCAGATCATATCTAATGATAAAACCAATTTACACAAAAAGAATTTCCCATGCATTTTGGCTTATAGAGTTTGTGGTGCTCATGTATGCTTAGTTTTCTGAAATGAGGGTATGAATAGCATCCGAGAGCTTCTTAACGGACGCAAGTAAACCAGCAATTCCTTGACGATTAACTTCATTGCGTGTTTCTTCCAAGTGAAGCCTTTGTTGTTCAAGTTCCATCAACTCACGATGTCGTTTTTCTCTTTTTTCGTCGTAGTGTTTCAAGGTTTGGGACAAGAGAGTGCTGTGGAGAATACTTGATTTTATGTCTCTCACTCTTCTTCTTTTGGTTTCCATGTCAACTTTATCTCCCTGTCGTTTTTAGTGACTGGTTTTTTGTAGTGAACAAGTGTGTCATCTTGTTGTAGTCACGTTGATCTTATTATCAGAGAAAAGTCCTTCCCTTCCTGATGCATCCATGAATACCACATCTAATCTTAAATGAAAAATGGTATGCAACAAGAAGCCTTTTGCAGACGCCGGAATCATTTTTCACTAATAAAACATGACACCAATTGTCTCGTGCAAAGATTAGTAGGGACGTCTCCAAGATGAGTTCGACTTGGGAGTTTGAGTTCGCTATAGAACATGTGAAGTTGATCTGCGCGTATTAGATAATGATTTGGGCATTGCTTTAGATTGTCTTCTGAAGCTTCTGTTTGAAATTCACAATGTCATTTTTTTAGTTGTAAGCCCAAACTAAAATTACATATGCCCCTTCTCAATTCTTGAATCAGTATACGTTCACGGTTCATCAATCATTTGTCAAAATTCACGCAGACTCCTTTTTTCCCTAATATCTCATCTATATTTTTCAACAATCCCACTTCTCAAACAAATCCACAATTTCCAAATCAAAATTAAGTCCAAAATCTATCTTCGTCCCATTCTACATGATCTATACCATATATCTCTTATATAAAATCTATTAAATAATATAATAGTTGATAAAATTTATAGCAATAAAAATTCATTTCAGACTAAAGTATCGTATAACATAAAAGAATAAAAAATTAAAATATTTTTTGAAAAGGATAGAGTATTAGTATATAGTTTTAATTTAAATGATGAACATAATATATATCAGATACTTCCTAGTATTAATAGTACGTAGTGAAAGCATCTTGTACTGTGTATAGTATTTTATATTGCATGGGAGTAGATTTTGCAAAGTAAAAGCACAGAAAAAGCTGGACCTTTATAATCAATTGTTATTTGCTCCTACGAATCTTAATGCATTGATTTACAATTACCTGCAGGTGACCACACCTTCAACCCATCATGACTACCATCCAAAATAAAAGTAAGTCCAAAATCTATCTTCGTCCCATTCTACATGATCTATACCATATATCTCTTATATAAAATCTATTAAATAATATAATAGTTGATAAAATTTATAGCAATAAAAATTCATTTCAGACTAAAGTATCGTATAACATAAAAGAATAAAAAATTAAAATATTTTTTGAAAAGGATAGAGTATTAGTATATAGTTTTAATTTAAATGATGAACATAATATATATCAGATACTTCCTAGTATTAATAGTACGTAGTGAAAGCATCTTGTACTGTGTATAGTATTTTATATTGCATGGGAGTAGATTTTGCAAAGTAAAAGCACAGAAAAAGCTGGACCTTTATAATCAATTGTTATTTGCTCCTACGAATCTTAATGCATTGATTTACAATTACCTGCAGGTGACCACACCTTCAACCCATCATGACTACCATCCAAAATAAAAGTAAGTCCAAAATCTATCTTCGTCCCATTCTACATGATCTATACCATATATCTCTTATATAAAATCTATTAAATAATATAATAGTTGATAAAATTTATAGCAATAAAAATTCATTTCAGACTAAAGTATCGTATAACATAAAAGAATAAAAAATTAAAATATTTTTTGAAAAGGATAGAGTATTAGTATATAGTTTTAATTTAAATGATGAACATAATATATATCAGATACTTCCTAGTATTAATAGTACGTAGTGAAAGCATCTTGTACTGTGTATAGTATTTTATATTGCATGGGAGTAGATTTTGCAAAGTAAAAGCACAGAAAAAGCTGGACCTTTATAATCAATTGTTATTTGCTCCTACGAATCTTAATGCATTGATTTACAATTACCTGCAGGTGACCACACCTTCAACCCATCATGACTACCATCCAAAATAAAAGTAAGTCCAAAATCTATCTTCGTCCCATTCTACATGATCTATACCATATATCTCTTATATAAAATCTATTAAATAATATAATAGTTGATAAAATTTATAGCAATAAAAATTCATTTCAGACTAAAGTATCGTATAACATAAAAGAATAAAAAATTAAAATATTTTTTGAAAAGGATAGAGTATTAGTATATAGTTTTAATTTAAATGATGAACATAATATATATCAGATACTTCCTAGTATTAATAGTACGTAGTGAAAGCATCTTGTACTGTGTATAGTATTTTATATTGCATGGGAGTAGATTTTGCAAAGTAAAAGCACAGAAAAAGCTGGACCTTTATAATCAATTGTTATTTGCTCCTACGAATCTTAATGCATTGATTTACAATTACCTGCAGGTGACCACACCTTCAACCCATCATGACTACCATCCAAAATAAAAGTAAGTCCAAAATCTATCTTCGTCCCATTCTACATGATCTATACCATATATCTCTTATATAAAATCTATTAAAGAATATAATAGTTGTTACAGAAAAATTCATTACATCACCTTGTGGTTTGCCATTTTATCAATTTTCGCCCCTGTACTTTTTTTTAGAATTAAGAACATGGTCCATCGTGTGTGTTTTTGAAGTGGTTTGTTTGTGGGATACAATTAGAAGATTTTTTTGTGTTGTTAGTTTATTTTATTTTATTTTGGTTATATTGTGGGATACAATTAGAAGATTTTTTGTGTTGTTAGTTTATTTTATTTTATTTTGGTTATATAGATTTGATGGTATTATAAAGATGGAGATATGTAGAAATATAGGGGAGATATGTAGAAAAATAGGGGAGATAAAGAATTGCTTCAAAATTTGGCTTCAGATTGTTGGAGGATGAAGAAGAGGATGGTTTTTTGGGATAAGTGTGTTTGATCTTTGTGTTTGTAATGGGTGGAAGAAATGGATGTTATTAGTGGTTATTAAAAGCTAATAGACGAAAATGCCCTCATGTGCATTGCACATGAGGGGCTTAACGGAGTGTCACTAACGTCTGTTAGAGAGAGGGGTGCCTAATGAAGCAAAAAGTCACCACAGGGTGATGTAATAATAATAAAAAATACAGGGGCGAAAATTGATAAAATGACAAACCACAGGGTGATTTAATGAAATTTTCTCTAGTTATATACTTGTATTCCCCAAAAAAGTTTTTAAAAGATAATTGTACCCTCTACCTTCTTTTTTTTAGTTATATGATAGATTAAAGGATATAATAGTTGTTATATGCTTAACAAGTGAAAATTAATAAAAGGTCTGTGATCTAGTGAAATATACCATGACTCTTTAACGAATGAGTTATGATTTATAATCTCATTATAAACAAATTGTATAAAAGATTTATATATTTGTTTTTCTTATAAAGAAAGTATATATACAAAAACAATAATCTTCAAGTCTCGTAGTTTTTGTTGTGTATATTAAGATATAAAATGTACACACGTATACAATTAATGACAAAAACATTGTTTAAAAAAAAAAAAACAATCGACAAACTATCAAGTAAAAAAAAGTATGTGAAATATCACAAGGTTTTTTCTTTTTATTAACTAGTGACAAGTAAAGTACACCAGTTAAATTTAATAAATAAATAAAAATTTATTTCAAACATTATACATCTCAATAAAAAAAAATCATTTTAATTATAAAAGAATAAAAAAGATGGACCAACATGATACATGAATGAAGAAGGAAAAAGAGGTAGCTTTTACAAGTACTTGATGAGATGTTGAGGTTGTAAAGTAGTCTCATGGCTGTTGACTGTCCTGTATAAAAAGTCCAGAGAAACAATAAATGGAGGGATTTGTTGTGGCAGAGATTTCAAACCTGCATCTTTGACCAAACATTATCTCTTTCTTTCTTCTTTTATGATATAGATTTTGTGAGAATAACTATACATACTTTAGTACCATTTTCCTTAGTTTTAATGTAATAATCAAATAATAATAATCATCATATATACTTCTTTATACCAAATATCAAATTTTACTATTTTCGATTTTTTTTAACAACCAACATACAAAATCGTTTAGACACTCTGTACGAAGTGTCTTGTGCTACATGTGTGAGGATGGTGTTTCATCAGACATCGCTCTAGATACCAAGATGGTACATGAGACCAGAGAGTTTCCATCCATTTACCTTTTTTTCCCCTCTGTACGAAGCGACTTATTACAGATATGCCACCAATTAATTAGCTATCTAATCCGGTCGCACTGGGCCATCAAGTTACTTTGAATTTATGGGAAACCCAATAATCTGCCCGCGCGTAAGCATGACAACAGTTATTAGTAAACGTTGTTTGCCTAAAGGATCGAACCCTAGTTTTCAAAAAAGAGGGTCTCCTATTGTTAGCCTCCATGCGGATTGAGCTAAGCCCAATTGACCACATTGGAAAATATTTTCACACTTTCGTACACATATAGTGTAAACATTAAAGATGTTTAATTGAGCAACCACATTGAGCAAGACAACACATATTGGTATCAAAATGATACCAAACAGTTGATGCCAGGCATACATTGAGAGAAAATGCAAAAGGCATAAGAAACATTGATTTTCTGTTAAGTGAAATAATTAAGAAATTTCGTAGCATTAAAATCTTCAAGTCATATGGATCAAACTCAATGTTGAAGTCGTGGGCGGTGAACTTACGAACAAAAAGATAAGATCCTTTATGATATTTAGGATGGATATAATATTTCAAAGGTATATAAGGTGTCGGTAACTGAAAATGTGATCTGTACTAGAGAAGATGGAATAAAAAATGTAGAAAAAAAAAGTGTATGACTAAACAAAGATCAAGCGTAGAGAATTAAGTGGAGGATTAAGGTTGCTTCTAATTAGGTTTTTGTTTAATCACATCTAAATATATTGTAGGCTAACAGACGACATCGATATGATCCATAAATACAAAGGAAACAATATTACCAACTTCTAGTTGCCAAATGTGGCAACGGTACATGGCAGAAAAGGAGGAAGTTGCTGCTGCTGCTGATGAGTATGTATAATTACATTTTTCATCTCAATAACTTGATTCAATTCTTGATAAATTTCAAGTAACATATTAGAAGGCAAATTTCTATATTTACGTTCATTTTTATCCATAGACCAATAAGTTGTCACAAACTCACGAACTTTCTTATAATCTCTAAGCAAATTATCCCACTTATCATTACATTGATTTTGGCTACGAAAACAACCATTATTCCAACAATAATTCTCTATCCATTTCCATCTTAACTCTCCACCACGGCTGTTGTTATTATTAGTGGCTCTACGCTCATTGTCTAGCTTTTTGGCTTTGATAAGGAGTAGGGTTTCTTCAAGTGACCAGTTGCCTTTTCGGTAGTCTCTATTAGTAGTAGTGCCGGATGATGTGGTAGCACCATGGTCGGTTTTGTTACAATTAGGAGGAGGATAGGGTAGTGGTGTAGTGTTTACAATGGTGGTTTTGGGTGGTGGTGTTATGGTGAATGTAGTGTTGTTATTGGTGTTGGAGTTGGGAGTTGAATACATTATTTTGGCATTAGATCGAATAACCATAGAATAGGAGATGTTATGCTAGAACTTTTTAGTGAAGTATATATGGAGTATCACATGATGGAGTGAGTTATTTTGAGAACAATTATGTGCCACATATTTCCCCAACTTTTCTCTTTGTTCAATTAAAGAAGAAAATTCATTCAAATCATTCAAAATGTTTTATCTCACAAACCGTTAATCGTTAGATGAAACAAAAAGTATGGGTAGTCTTAAAATTTCGTTCTCTTTCATTAGAGATGCAATTCGATATACTTTTGACGACTTTTTAATTTTTTGTTTCATCTAACGATTAACGGTTTGTGAGATAAAACATTTTGAATGATTTGAATGAATTTTCTTCTTTAATTGAACAAAGAGAAAAGTTGGGGAAATATGTGGCACATAATTGTTCTCAAAATAACTCACTCCATCATGTGATACTCCATATATACTTCACTAAAAAGTTCTAGCATAACATCTCCTATTCTATGGTTATTCGATCTAATGCCAAAATAATGTATTCAACTCCCAACTCCAACACCAATAACAACACTACATTCACCATAACACCACCACCCAAAACCACCATTGTAAACACTACACCACTACCCTATCCTCCTCCTAATTGTAACAAAACCGACCATGGTGCTACCACATCATCCGGCACTACTACTAATAGAGACTACCGAAAAGGCAACTGGTCACTTGAAGAAACCCTACTCCTTATCAAAGCCAAAAAGCTAGACAATGAGCGTAGAGCCACTAATAATAACAACAGCCGTGGTGGAGAGTTAAGATGGAAATGGATAGAGAATTATTGTTGGAATAATGGTTGTTTTCGTAGCCAAAATCAATGTAATGATAAGTGGGATAATTTGCTTAGAGATTATAAGAAAGTTCGTGAGTTTGTGACAACTTATTGGTCTATGGATAAAAATGAACGTAAATATAGAAATTTGCCTTCTAATATGTTACTTGAAATTTATCAAGAATTGAATCAAGTTATTGAGATGAAAAATGTAATTATACATACTCATCAGCAGCAGCAGCAACTTCCTCCTTTAGAGGGTGATAGGTCATAGTGAAATAGGTCATAGAGGGTGATAGGTCATAGTGTGATAGGTCATAGAGGGTGATAGATCATAGAGGGTGATCGGTGATGAGTGATCTACCTAACGGGCTCCGCCCTTAGCCGCTATGGCTCCGCCATGGACTGACGGGCTCCGCCCTTGGCCACCATGGCTCCGCCATGGATTGATGGGCTCCGCCTTTAACCTTCATGTTGTGTACAGATGGTTATTTACTAATTTAAATGTGAAAACAAAGATCCTACACATGTGTAGGTACACAAGTACAAGGGGAAAAAACGAAAATTAAAAAGTCGTCAAAAGTATATCGAATTGCATCTTTAATGAAAGAGGACGAAATTTTAAGACTACCCATACTTTTTTTTCCATCTAACGATTTACGGTTTGTGAGATAAAGTATTTTGAATGATTTGGATGAATTTTCTTATTTAATTGAAGAGAGAGAAAAGTGGGGAAAATATGTGGCCCAGAATTGTTCTCGCGTTCTTTTTTATTTGTGAGTTCTTAATAACCTTCCTCATCACATGATTACATATATATACAAGGTTAATTATCACATACAAGCTGAACTCGAAAATTAGGATCGGATCAGTGAGAGGGGATCCGGGATCTTTAAAATTCGGATCAGATCGAAGAAAAAATCGAATTAAGTTTTTATGTAATAAAGTAATTTTTAAAACTTCATACTTAAATGTAATTTACTAGAAATATTAACATAATTATTCAATTTAAACATAATTGACTTGTAATAATAACATAATTCATCAAATATACTTTTTATTAAATAAAAAAAATATTTGAGCCGTTCAAAAAAAAAAATTAAAAAAGTGTTTTGTTGATCCGATCCGATACATTCGATTCTTGACCAAATTTGGCCGTTTCTTGACCGCTAGAACCGAGTTTGACCAAAGTTGACCCGAGGCTGTATGATGTTGACCGATTTTTATTCCGAGTATGAAACTCGTCTCGGTAGCCCACCTATACACGAGTCGATTCGGGAAAATCGGTTGTATCCATATAAATAATATAAAAAATTTAACTAATAATAATAATTAAAAACATATTTTGATTAGGTCTTTTCATCTATGTATAATTTTTAAATAATATTATATTATAATTATATTAGGTAAAATTTATTCATATCTAAAAATAATAAAAAAAATTAACTAATAAATAAATCAAAAAAACATGTGTCGATGATGAAGGATATGCAATTATGTTTTAGTATACTGGTTGACAGTGAAATAATGTATAAAAGATCAATCAATATAAGAATCACACATATATACGTATTTACATGTTGCTGGTATATAATGAAGTCCACAAATTTGTTGTAGAGTTACAACGGTAGCGGAGTGCGGAGCTACATCCCTCATGCAAGTGTTTAACCTTTACCAAATACCAAAGCCGGCTTTGAAGGGGCTCAAAGGGTGCTAGTAAGTCAGACCCACCTCCTTTAAGGACCCGTAAGTTTTCTATGTGTATATGTATATATGCAGAATGTGATATCTGTGTATGTTAAAAATCTCATTTTCATATATTCTTCCTTGGAGAAGATGACACTGTAAACTTTTTGGATTTTGCATATTACAACCCTTTTTTTATCTAAAGTTCTTTTCTATCCTTATCTTTCATATAAATTACTGTACAGTTATTCTTTGAAGTAAGACATATGAAGAACACGTGTTACGAAAAAGACAGAAGTCAAATTTTCCATAAGTAGATTTACGTTTTTTGGTAGACACTAGAAGCTATGTAAGTTAGATATTTGTTACATACAATAAAAAATATACAATAATTTAGTTTTTTTTATATAACTTTATAATTATTTTTAATTTCATTATTTAAATATAAATTTAAATAAATGGTGAGATTCTGTCTATGAAACTTTAAAATTACTTTTGGGTTTGTTTAATTTTAAAACCTATTGATAAGAATTGTTATTAAAAAAATATGTGGAGATCCAAATGCGATTTGTTTAAAAAGTATAAAAATTATTATATTATTTTGTCATACTTTGTTTAGGTCGAAAACATTATTATCGTAATATTTGATTTTATAGTTTAAGGGCCCATCTCTTGAATTGGAGCCAGGCCCCGGAATGTTTTAATATTTTCGAAGACGGCACTGCCAGATACGAGCATGGTACTCGCGCGTTGCGGCAGATACCATGGACAACTCGATCCCAAATCTGGAAAGAGAAAACCCACAGAGGGCGATTGTTGTTGGTGGTGACGTCGATGTTGCGGAGGGGCTGATGGTGGCACAGAGGTCGAAGTGGTGGTGATGGCCCAGCAAGGATGGAGGGCCTTTTCTACCTGGTAGAACATGGAACCAGCCTCTCTACCTTTGGTAGGGGTAAGGCTGTCTACATCTCAACCTCCCCCATACACCGTCGAAGACGGTATTGGGACCCAAAACCCGTGGAAGACGGCATTGGGAGTTACTTACTTTTTTACTTTATTTTTTACCTCTGGCTATTAAAATGTTTCAGTTCGTCAGGTTGACTCTTGCATTTTATGACCAACTTGCAACGGTTTTTATTGTTTTTTATGAGTTTCATTTTACATTGTGTGTCATCGTTCTATTAGTCAAGTGGGTTGTGTGTGTGTGTTTAAGAGGTGGAACAATAGTGCTACACGTGGAAATTGACATGGATACTACCTTCTCGTTTATGGGGCTAAAGTCAGTGTTTTAGGCCCAACATTCTTTAAAGTCAATAATTATGTATACAAAATATGTACATCTAAAAAAAACCCAAAATTTTTAATAAACTATAGAACAAATTGCATTTTTGGTCCTTCTGTTATCACACCATTTGCAACTTTGATACAAACATGTGAAAAGTGGTGAAACGTATCCATGTGATATCACACCTGTTGCAATTTTGGTCCAAAAGTAACGTGCCGTTAGAATTCAGCCGTTAATGCCCCCATGTGCGTCTCACGTGCGGGGTAGTTGAGTCATTTACACCCTCCCACCTATATATATATACCAGAAACCACCCCCAAATTCACTTCAATCAGGATTTCTTCCCAAAACATTTCTCTCTTTGAATAACTTCGGTCGGCCACCACCTCTGCCGCCGGAGAAGTATCTGATTCTGCCACCACCAGACCACCTCCACGCTGCTACATGACCACCGGACCACCTCTTCTTTCTCCTTTCTTTTCTATACCATATATATTTATGTACATATACAAATCAAAAGTGATATCAAATCCACAGTCATAGTGATTCCAAATCTTTTTTATTTATTTAATCACTACTTCAATCTAAACTGTAACATCCCAAACTTTTCTATACTAGTTGACTAATGCCGTTAAGTCAATATTGTGTGTGTTGTTAAGTCTATTTTAGATTTAATGTTTATATGTAGCTAATGTGTGTTATGTGTGAGGCTTGTAAGCCTAAATGTTAATGTAGTATAAATGTGTGTAATATGAAGATCAATGTCTATGTAGTGACATTTAATGAAGGATTAATGATGTATATGGTCAATAGAGTAGTTTGTGACCAATAATGAAGGATTAGGAAGCTTAGGGGTTAGTTTTGACATGTGTGCAAAGTCAAAAACGGGTTTAGAGGTTTAAGGGTTGTCATTAAGAACTTTATGCAGATTTTCTTACCCTCAAATAAGCCCTAGTTGATCCCCTCCCTTCCCTCTCAAGTTTCTCGTAGATTATTCGTGTTGGAGCCAAATCGATCGTGCATTGCTTAGGTCTTGGATCTTTATCACCTAATACAGGTAATATAGGTATTCCTCAGTTGAGAATTGATTGTGTGAGTCTTATATTAGTCTTAATCCAGGCCATAAGGGTTTGGGTTGGGTTATTTGATTAAACGTTCGTCAATTTCATGTTATTTGGGTGATTAAATGGTTGGTTTATGATGTAAAGGATTAAGGGATTATTAGGTTGATTAAAGGTAATAATAGTTAGTTGCTGGTCTGCACCCCTGGTGCGACGCACCAAAGGGATGGTGCGGCGCACCCATTATGGATATGAAGTTTCTGGAGAGTTGGTGCGACGCACCAAGGGGCTGGTGCGGCGCACCCATTATGGATATGAAGTTTCTGGAGAGTTGGTGCGACGCACCAAGGGGCTGGTGCGGCGCACCCATTATGGATATGAAGTTTCTGGAGAGTTGGTGCGACGCACCAAGGGGCTGGTGCGGCGCACCCATTATGGATATGAAGTTTCTGGAGAGTTGGTGCGACGCACCAAGGGGCTGGTGCGGCGCACCCATTATGGATATGAAGTTTCTGGAGAGTTGGTGCGACGCACCAAAGGGTGGTGCGGCGCACCCATTATGGATATGAAGTTTCTGGAGAGTTGGTGCGACGCACCAAAGGGCTGGTGCGGCGCACCCATTATGGATATGAAGTTTCTGGAGAGTTGGTGCGACGCACCAAGGGCTGGTGCGGCGCACCCATTATGGATATGAAGTTTCTGGAGAGTTGGTGCGACGCACAATGTGGGAGGTGCGGCGCACCACTGGCCAGTTTGGTTTTTGGTACACCCCGATATGCGACGCACCAAGGGCTGGTGCGGCGCACCCATTATGGATATGAAGTTTCTGGAGAGTTGGTGCGACGCACCAAGGGGCTGGTGCGGCGCACCCATTATGGATATGAAGTTTCTGGAGATTTGGTGCGACGCACCACATGGAAAGTGCGGCGCACCATATGCCCAGATTTCACAAAATGTGTCGCTTAGCTTATATTTCGATCTTATACTTGTTCTAGGTTATTGGAGACACCTAGTCATCGTTGTATTGTGCTTGTAGCTTGTTGTTAAACCGTATCGAGGTAAGATACACTACTTTTGTCACGCTGAGGGTTCAACAAGCAAAGGTTTCATACTTATAACTTCCTTAACGGTAACTTATGATATATGTGGGTATCTCGGGTTACACGGGAGGTATTATGGGATATGTAGTTGACCATGAGACCTGAAATGCAGACCTTAATGTAGTGAAATGAAGTATTGTTCAATGTAGGGTATTGTTATGCAGTTTATGTAGATTTATGAAGTGTCTTATTATGTGTGAAATGTAGAAATGAAGTTGTTGTGTGACATATGCATACTACATGGCTTGTACACCTAGCTCACTAGACTTGGTAGGTTGCCATGTCACTTGCACGTTTAAGGGCCCAAACGAAATGAAGGTAATGTGTGATTATGTTTAGGTTATGTGTGTTTCCTAAACCATTATGTGTGGGATCGAGCTCGTAAATATAATGCAGGGAAAGTGTTAAGCTTAACCCGTACAAGTCTTAGCCGGACGAGTACGTTGACGTAGTTGTTGCTTGGGTGGCTCCTTGCAACATGGTCTTTATAATGCAGGGCGAGTAATACGAGGGGTTTGACCAACCTCCACATACGGATTACTCTTGGATTGGCTTGCCATTCCTTAACGACGTACGATGATTAGTCTTTTGGTTGATCATCTAGTCGGGTGTGATGCAGGGCACACTTATATGTAGAAACGAAGATATGTGTGACAATGTGTGAACTAATGCAGGATAGGCACACTTAGGATGATTATCCTAATTGATATGAAGTTGTTATGCAGTTTATGTAGATTTATGAAGTGTCTTATTATGTGTGAAATGTAGAAATGAAGTTGTTGTGTGACATATGCATACTACATGGCTTGTACACCTAGCTCACTAGACTTGGTAGGTTGCCATGTCACTTGCACGTTTAAGGGCCCAAACGAAATGAAGGTAATGTGTGATTATGTTTAGGTTATGTGTGTTGTGTGTTGTGCCTAATGAGTTTGTCTATTAATGAAGAAATGTTTTAATTGGACAAATGCTTTTAAATTAAGTGTGATCTTACTTAGCTATTCTTATAGCTAACACTTGTTTCTTTAATGTGGTTGTTCCCTCAGGTTTAGCTTGATGGACTAGTGACGCAGGACTTATGAGCTTGGGTAGATGCAATGAAGGAGCCTTAGCTACCCATAGTTGCTTATTATGGAGACTTTTGAATACATTTCATTTTGATGTCGAATTTATGTAATAATGTGTGAACGGTTGTTTAATGTTGGGCAACCGTTGGGTTTTCATTTGAACTAATGTTTGATATGGCATGTAACACCAACTAAACGCAGAAACCGAAATGTTTTGATCGGTTTTGACTTTTACGGTCTTTACTTCCGCAATTTAACACCGTTAGGTGAAAGATTTTTGAAAACCCATATTTTTAAACGTCGGGTGTTACAAGTTGGTATCAGAGAATTGGTTTAAGTGAACCAAAATTCGACTTATGCCGTAGGATTTTGGACTTAGACCGATGAGAAGTAGGTTAGGCTTAAGTAGGATGCCTAGCTAATGAGGTGGAATGCTCTAGGACGGGTTGGGGAGTGAGTGAGAGTGTGATTTAAGGCTTGTTATTGTGTGTGATAATGTAGTTATATGTAGTAGAGCCTTAACATATGTAGTCACTCTTTAATTCTTGCTAACCGTCGTCGTTGCTTTGTAGAATTAATGGCAAACACTAGAGCTAGTAACCAGAGAGCAGGAGGAAATGGTGGTGGTATTCCTCCTAATGGAAATGGTGCTGGAAATGAAGTAGAGCAAAGGCCACCCCGTGCACAAAATCGCCGTCTTGGTGATCCACCAACCGCCTCTGAAGTAGATAGGGCAAACCCGGTAATAGAGCAGGTTCCCAATCAAGCCCAATTACATGAAGAATTGAGAGCTATCCGAGCTCTCTTAATGAGAAATGAAGAGGAATTAGCTCAATTGAGGGCTGAAAGAAATGCAGAAAGGATTGGGAGTGAACAAAGGGGTGAGCGTTCGGTAGGGAATTACTCTAATCCCTCCCAAAGTGTTGAACCATCCATGGCAGCCGTGGGTGTTAATGAAGTTAATGGTGGAGGACTTGGAGTTGTTAATGCACCTCGTGTTAATAACTTCAAATATGAAAGTTTTCAGAAATGTGGTGCCAAGGAGTTTGATGGTACCCAAAATGCAGTGGGTGCTATGGAGTGGATCGAGGACATTGAGGTAGTTTTTGCATCTTGCTATTGTCCGGATGATATGAAGGTTTTGTGTGCTAGTAGGATGTTGAAGAAGAATGCCCGTAATTGGTGGAGGGCTACTACAGTGTCTATGGCTCCTGAGGTACTTGCAGTTATGCCTTGGGGAACATTTAAGGAGAAGTTTCTAGAGGAGTATGTGGGAACGCGTGAGTTAAGGTTGATTGAAAAGGAGTTTAGATCGTTGGTTGCTAAACCCGGTGCAATTTCTGATTATGCACACTCGTTTATGGAGAAGTTGAAGTTTGTTGGACACTTGGTTCGAAGGCAGGAGGACCAAATTGAGGCTTATTGTGATGGTCTTCCCGCTAACTATCGTGGATTATGTAGACAACATGTGACTTTATCGGCGGCTATTAAGGAGTCAAAGAGGTTGGATGATGACTTCAAAAGTGAGAAAGTTGTGGTGAAGGTTGATGACAAGAAAGTAGGGTTCAAAAGAGGGTCAAATTGGTCATCTAATAACAATAATAAGAAGTTTCGAGGGAATTCTAGCTCAAGTGGTGACAAAGATAAAAAGAAGAATGGGTCTTGGTGTGCTTTTTGCAAGAGTGTTCATGAAGGCCAATGTTCTGACAAGACAAGAAGGTGTCATAAGTGTGGAAAGTCGGGACATCTTGCAACAGAATGTAGGGACAAGGTTCGTTGTTACAAGTGTCAAGAAACGGGTCATCTTATTGCCGATTGCCCACAAATGAAGAATGACGGGAAGAAAGCAGCTACTTCAGCAACAAAAGTGAGAGCCTTGCAAATGACTGTTGATGATGCTAAGAACAACGACGAGGTGGTAAGTGGTACTTTCCTTGTTAATTCAAAACCTGCTTCTGTTTTATTTGATTCGGGTGCAAATAGGTCGTTTGTGTCTACTTTATTTGCTCCTAAGCTAGGAAGAGTCACTACCCCTTTAGATTGCTCGATAGAGGTGGAAATTGCTAATGGTACGGTTAGTGATATATGTGTGGGTTATGATGATTGTGACATTGAGATTGAAGGTCGTTTGTTTCCGGTCCAGTTATTGCCTACTACCTTAGCCGGTTTTGATGTAGTGATTGGTATGGATTGGTTGTCTAGAAATGAAGCTAGTATTTTGTGTTCCCAAAAGATTATTCGGTTTCCTACATCCGATGGTAATGTGGTAACGGTTTATGGGGATAAGAAGAGAGGGGGAATAAAGATCATTAGTATGATGAAGGCTATTAAATGTATAAGGAAGAATAAGAGTCATTTCTTGGCCTATGTTATTGATGTGAGAAAGGAGAAGCCTTCTATTGCTAGTGTTGATGTAGTATCCGATTTTCCCGATGTGTTTCCCGAAGATCTTCCCGGTATCCCTCCTGACCGTGAAGTTACTTTTCAGATAGATCTTATTCCCGGTGCTACACCTGTTGCTAAAGCACCTTACCGATTAGCTCCTACAGAAATGAAAGAGTTAATGTCCCAACTTCAGGAGTTACTTGACAAAGGTTTCATTCAACCTAGTTCCTCGCCTTGGGGAGCTCCGGTTCTCTTTGTTAAAAAGAAGGATGGAACTATGCGCATGTGCATAGACTACCGTGAGTTGAATAAGCGAACGGTTAAGAATAAATATCCTCTCCGCGAATTGATGATCTCTTTGATCAACTACATGGTGCTTCATATTTTTCAAAGATAGATTTGCGGTCCGGTTATCATCAATTGAAGGTTAAGAAGGAGGATGTAGCAAAGACAGCTTTCCGGACTAGATATGGTCATTATGAGTTCTTGGTCATGCCATTTGGGTTGACTAATGCTCCAGCCGCGTTTATGGATTTAATGAATCGGGTATGCCGTCCCTTTCTAGATCATTTTGTTATTGTGTTTATTGACGATATTTTGATCTATTCTAAGTCAGAAGATGAGCACCGTGAGCACTTGAAAGCAGTTTTGGAGGTGTTGAGGGAGAAGAAGTTGTATGCCAAGTTTTCTAAATGTGAGTTTTGGCTTCGAGAGGTGCAGTTTCTTGGTCATGTTATTTCATCAGAAGGTATTAAAGTGGATCCTTCAAAGATTGAAGCTGTTTCAAAGTGGGAGCAGCCAAAGACTCCTACTGAGATTAAAAGTTTTCTTGGTTTGGCTGGATATTATAGAAGGTTCATTCAGGATTTCTCCCGAATAGCCAAGCCCATGACTGAACTAACAAAGAAAGGAGTAAAGTTTGAGTGGACCGATAAGCAGGAGAATGCATTTCAAACGTTGAAAAAGAAGTTGTGTGAAGCTCCTATACTTGCCTTGCCTGAAGGTACCGATGATTTGGTTGTGTATAGTGATGCATCTATCACGGGTTTGGGTTGTGTATAGTGATGCATCTATCACGGGTTTGGGTTGTGTACTGATGCAGAAGGACAAGGTGATCGCCTATGCTTCCCGCCAGTTGAAACCACATGAGAAGAATTACCCTACCCATGATCTTGAATTGGCCGCAGTTGTATTTGCATTGAAATTGTGGAGACATTACCTTTATGGTACAAAATGCACTTTGTTTACCGATCATAAAAGTTTGCAGTATGTCTTTAATCAAAAGGAGATGAACGTAAGACAAAGGAGGTGGATGGAATTACTTAAGGATTACGATTGTGAAATCAAATACCATCCGGGAAAAGCCAATGTAGTGGCGGATGCACTAAGTAGGAAGGTGCAAAGTTCTTCTTGTAAGTTGATGAGCATGCAAGTTCAAGCCAAGTCGGGGCTACTTGATCGAATTAAGGAAGCACAAGTGAGGGCATTGATGAAGGATAACATTGACAATGAAAGCATTGGGAAGAAGAAACGTCTTGTGATGGAGACTAATAGCCGTGGGTTCAAAACATACAAGGGTCGAATTTGGGTGCCATTGCTTGGTGGTAACCGAGAATTGATCCTTGAGGAAGCCCATAGAAGTAGATATTCGGTTCATCCCGGTGTCACCAAAATGTATGCAGATTTGAAACCTATTTATTGGTGGCCGGATATTAAAGGAGAAGTAGCTCATTTTGTAGCAAAGTGTTTGACGTGTGCACGTGTGAAAACGGACCATCAAAAGCCGTATGGTTTGTTGCATCAACTAGACATTCCCGAGTGGAAATGGGATCATATTACCATGGACTTTGTAACAAAGCTACCTAAAACGCCGAAAGGGAATGATATGATATGGGTGATTGTAGATAGATTGACGAAGAGTGCTCATTTTCTAGCTACCCGACAAGATGTGCCTTTAACGAAGATGGCAAAGATGTACATTGATGAAGTAGTTGCGAAACATGGAGTTCCTTTATCTATTGTTTCGGATCGAGACTCGAGGTTTGTGTCAAACTTTTGGAAGGGTCTTCAACGGGAATTGGGTAGTAGAATAAATTTGAGTACCGCCTATCATCCCCAAACCGATGGGCAAAGTGAGAGAACCATTCAAACCTTGGAGGATATGTTGAGAACGTGTGTACTCGAATACGGTGGAGCATGGGATGATCATTTGAGAATGATTGAGTTTGCTTATAACAATAGTCACCATGCAAGCATTGGAATGCCACCATTTGAGATGTTATATGGAAGAAGGTGTAGGACTCCAAGTTGTTGGATGGAGCCCGGTGAAAAGCAGTTGACCGGTCCCGAAATTATTGAAATTACCTCTGAAAGGGTTAATGTAGCTAAAGAAGCTTTGCGTGTGGCAAGAGAAAGGCAGAAAACTTATGCAGATAAGAAAAGGAGACCGATTGAGTTTAATGTTGGTGATTTAGTGATGCTGAAAGTATCACCTTGGAAAGGAGTTATTCGATTTGGAAAGAAGGGAAAGTTGAGTCCACGTTTCATTGGACCTTTTAAAGTTGTGAAGCGCATTAAAGACGTGAGTATTGACCCAATGAAGAGAATAGTAGACGAACCAGTAGCGATACTTGGAAGAAAGCAAAAGAAGTTACGCCGAAAGGGAATGATATGATATGGGTGATTGTAGATAGATTGACGAAGAGTGCTCATTT
>CM067173.1:100392196-100599696 GCA_034093135.1 Erigeron breviscapus | reverse complement strand
ATGGGTTTAGTTAATTATATATATAAATATATATAAATTTTAATATATATTTATATATATATAAAATAAAAAAATCGGGCCCCTAAAAAACCGGGCCTCGGCCCGTTGCCCACTTTGCCCACCTTTATCACCGGCCTTGAATTTACATGTAGTGACGTAGTGCTCTGTACATGGTTTAGAACTACCTTGATATGCAACGGCGTTGGTAAAGGCACTTGGATATGAGGAATGAGGATATCCATATAGCTCTAGATATTATTTTCGAAATAGACTCCATAATATGGACCATATCTATGGTTGTATTGGGCTTAAGTTCTTTTAGTCAATTACTTTTGAGTTTTGAAAAACACAATAGTTTTGGGCTTAACAAGTTCATTTGGTGTACTTGTTGGACGGGTTTCTTCAAATTTAATGACTCGTGGTATAAAATTATCAAGTTTGACAGTATAACTGTATAAGTAGACAACTGGAACCGGTTCCGGTCAACGCGACGAAGAATCCGGTTTTGGTCAACTTTTGACCAGTTTTTTCGGTTTTTTTGTCCAAAAACCGGAACCGAACCGATTTGGAACCGGTAAGGAACCGATTTTTGGGACCGAAACTGGAACCGGTTCCAAACCGATCGGTTCTTCAAGAACCGAATCGGTTCCGATTCGGTTATTTGGGACCGGTGCTTGAGGAACCGGTTTTTTTGGGCATGTCTATGTATAAGCGTATAGAATGCCAAACTGCGAAATTTATTACAGGAATATCATCTTTTGCTAATGTTGGGAATATTAAGTGTAAATTGAATAATCTTTAATAATTCTTTTCATAGAGTGTGTTTATTAAGGGTAATTTATTACTTTCATAACTAACTATTGTGTAACACTTTTCGTAAATGGAGGGTCGGATAATTTTTATAAAGGAGTATAGATATGTGCATATAACTTTTTGATTTAATTTTTTCTTAATGAGTAATATTACACGTAATTTCTCTTACAAATTCATAACTTATATCACTAAATATTTAACAACAACGGGTCCAATTATTTTCCAACTTTTTTCACTTTTTGGACAGTTTACATTGTGTTGTATTTTTTAAATTTCAACTAACAATTTTTTTAAAATTGTGTAATAGAGGATTATGTAATAAAGTATCACTAGAACAAATTCATCGTTTTGTACGCATTTCATTCAATGCACTTTTTAAAAATGCAAAAAATTTTGTATGTAAAGATCATTTCTTTGCGGGTGATTTCTACTGTAATGATCATTTCTTCGCGAGTGATTTCTAAGCACCCACGAAGAAATGATCTCCACACTTATAACTGCATACAAGTATAAATTTGTACACACTTATTAGTGTGTGCGTTTTTCTTCACACTTTTAAATGTGAAACTTATAAATTTGTCCGCACTTTTTGATGTAGACACTTTATACACATTTATAAGTGTGAACTATTCAACAAAATTTTACGCACTTTTCAAAATTGCGTAAAATAAAGTGTGTAAAAATGCCTAATTTGTTGTAGTGGATAAAAAATGTATATATACACTTATACAGGCTCAAAAATCATAATTTTGAAACTTAATATTATATACTTTATAATATAACTAGACACATGCTCACGTGATACGGGAACGATGGTGGTAGCCGTGGCATTGTGGTGGTGGCGACGGCAATGGTGGTGTGGATATTAATGTAAAAGTAATTAATGTAAAATATTTTATTGAAGATGTTACAAATGTATTAAGTACAAATGTTTGATGGGGTAAATGAAGATGACTAAAATAGTTTCTTTTATTAAGGAGTATGATAGTTTTTTTTATTAAGGATTATAGATATAATTATATATAATATTAGCGGGATTTGAATGATGAACAGTACCATCCAACATTTCACATATGTTACAGGCTAGGTGGTTGGTTGTATGAATAGGTAAACTAAAATCCTCTAGTCCAACAGTTAAGGTACATGGTTCTCCAAGGTTAGGTGGCTGGTTCAAATCCTAGCCGTTACTAGATTTAATTTTTTTTTTTAAACTTATAGACCTATTTTTTGGGCCTCAAGCTTCTATTAGGCCATAAAAAGATTTTACAAAGATTTATTTAAGCCCTATGTTACAGGCTTACAGCTGGGCCAAGTTTGTTTCATTAGGATATAATTGTATTTTCTTTTTATTTTTAATGGGTTATTTAGTTTTATTTATTTATTTGAAAACGGAAATAAATATTCCAAGGTTAAATACTCCTATTTTTGGGTCACCAACACTATTGGCTTTATATTTATTTGTTTGTGTATATTTAATATGACAAACTTCTGCACATGGTTATGTCATTAACTTTAGGCAGACATATTTACCATATGTATTTTGTATTGAAACTTTTTTTCCATGGTGGTTATATTGGTTTTAATTACATATACACTTTTTTATCGTTTGTTTTTTAATTTTATATCACAAACCTGAAAATTAAAGCCGGTAACGCGGGTTTTTAAACCCTCTAGCTATGAGTAAAACACATGGAATATGCATAGTAACTCTTATTCAAATCATCCATCACTAAATTTGCAAGTAAAATTCCACAACAATGACCTTTTAAGAGAAAAAAAAATCACGCACTTTTTGTTCATCTTTAAACAAAAGGAAACATCCCTCCTTTATAAATGTCTTTGTGACTTTAATGATTACATCTGTATCCTAAATTTGTATTCTACTTTACAAATATTTCATGTCAAAGCTATCTATATATGCTGTTTGACCGTTTCTATGATCTTCCTTAACCATTCAGAGGTAGTGTTCGGTGATTACCTAAGGGGCTCGATGCAAGGTTAGGAGGCAAAAGTGACGGATCCGTGGTAGGATGAGGGGGGAAAGTGCTCACCGGCCTCGGTGAAAGTAAGTGGGTTAGATTTTTATCGAGTATTGTAGGATATATTAAGATATTGAAAAGGTATAATATCAAATAAGGAAAATGATTGATATGTCTAAATAATAGGCCTAAAAATGTGCCTAAAAATCTAGTAATGACACATGGCATGATTAAAAGTGGAGATTAAGAAAGAGAATGAGTGATACATGTGTCATCTATTGAATGTTTTAGGCCTATTTTTAGGCCTATAAATTTGTGGAAAAGATGATGCATTTGAGGTAAAAGGAATGATGGTGGTAAAAAGATAATACTTACATGGGAATACTTTATACTTTTGATAACTAATGAGATGTTGAGTTAAAAACGGTCTAACTATATATGATAATTGATAAAGTATCGTTTGCATGGTTTCGTTTTTTCATTATTGTTCGTATCGTTTTCTTTATTTACCTTATGTCTTTTCCCGAGTGGTACCGTTAATCAATTTATACTTTTCATATTCATTGAAAAGATATGACTTTTATTTGCAACTAAATTGAAATACTCAATATTTGAACTAATACAAAAGGATAATGTAAAGTTGTCAGTTTGTCACAAGAAAGTCAATATATGGGACTTATACGTGACAAATAAAGTTACTACCCACTATGTTATGATAAGTTGATAACTATGGTCTAAATAATAAAAAGAGGATTAATAATCATACTTTTATTTTGTAAAGTGTACACTACAATTTTTACATTTGTCTTATTTGTTTTGGTAGTGTATAAACGTAGATTAGTGGTTTACAAATCACCTTTTTCAATATAAGATAGATTTGCAAGTTACAAAAAAAAAAAAAAAAGTTGCTCTTTTTTAAATATATCTTCTATAGAAGTTTAGTATGTATTGAATATTTGAATGATAAAATTCCTAACTTTGAAATTAGAGATGCACAACATGACTACTCATCAAGATAGTTGGTCATAACCGGTTCCTTTCCTATCATATCGAATTATATATCGAGCCTTAAAAGTTGTGGCCCAAGTCATTTTCCTCTTAGCTTTCCTTATAAAATTATCGTTCTTTTCAAAGTTTTCAACAATAATTTAAGTAGTTAGCTACAAATGTTACTTTATAAGTTTGTAAACCATAATTTTAGTATGTATAATACTTATATATTGTCAAAGCTGACGATTATTGTAACACCCTTCGTTTAAAAATACGGGTTTCCAAAAATTTTCGCCTAACGGCGTTAAAATAGAGCGGAAGAAACTTTAAAAGTCCAAACCAATTAAAATCTGTTTGTTTCCTTATTCATTGGTGTTACTTATTCGTACCATCAAAACAAGTCTAAATAGAAACCCGTCGGCTACCCAACACAAAACAACCAACTACATAACATGCAAACTTCATAAAAGACAAACATAAACAAATGTCTATAAAAGTTCAGCATCTATGGGTAGCTAAGGTCAACAGCAAGCTATCTACCCATTCCTCGCTCTTCTTCATTAACTGCCTCAGCTACGCTAAACCTGAGGGAGCAACACATTTCAAAAGACAAGTGTTAGCTAACGAATTAGCTAAGTAAGATAACACTTAAGTTATAAAACATTTGTCCATTTCAAACATTATGGATTTATATACTTTATTAAGGCACAACACACATCAAACATACCACGTCATCAACATAACATATTAGGATGAACCACCCTAAATGTGTCTATCCTGCTTTACTTCATTACACACATATAACCACATAACTGTTTTCTACATTTAACTGCTTTTCTACGTTTTAACTGCTTTACTACATTTTAACCGCGTCAATGTGTAACATTGTAACACCCCAAGCTAAGGCTCAGAATATCACGGAAATCATATAGCACAAGGTGGAATTAATGTAGAACATGAACTAAATGCAATTAGAGGATTCAGTGAATCCATACAGTAAGTTAAACAAGAATCAAAATACGTAAAGAACAAGTCATCATCAAAGACTACAACAGAACATCAAAAGATGGCTAACGGTTCTAAGTACGATGCAAAAGAAGGCAAATGGATCCTTGATCCATATAAGTCCAAGTCCGGGTTCAACAGCAAGCTAACAATCAAAATCCACGTCCCGGATTACTCTGAATACCTGAAAAGTGTACTAAGCATAGTCAACACAAGGTTGGTGAGTTCGCAGTAATGGTCCATAAGAAACCCTCGTCAATAATCATAATATACGAGTAGAGGCAAAACATGACTTACAGTGAGCCTCTATGAACAACACAATAACATCCACCACAAGATTACACACAACAAATAAAACGCGTAATAAACATTATACCCAGGTAACGTACGTAACATCAATTCAAAACAGGTATCATATCCTCTTCAGTGGGATTGATACACAACCTAAGTCATATCCTCTTTAGTGGGATAGATACACAACATAAGTCATATCCTCTTCAGTGGGATAGATACACAACATAAGTCATATCCTCTTCAGTGGGATAGATACACAACCTAAGTCATATCCTCTTCAGTGGGATAGATACACAACATCCATACATCACAAGTCCATCAATCATCAAACATCAAACTAAAGTAAACTATACGCACATACACTTAGGAGGATTCTACTTTCTTCGAATCCTAGATGCTTATATATAGGGTCACCCGCAGCTTTCCCACCACATCTAGAACCCAACGAAGGCATAACCGACTTCCATGTATGCACGTCTATCCTAGCAGTAATAATAATAATAATGCGCCGCAGTGCAGAGCCAAGCCACTGCGCCGCAGTGGGCTAGAGCCAAGCCACTGCGCCGCAGTGGGGCAGAGCCAAGCCACTGCGCCGCAGTGGGCAAGCCAAGCCACTGCGCCGCAGTGGGGCAGAGCCAAGCCACTGCGCCGCAGTGGGGCAAGCCAAGCCACTGCGCCGCAGTGGCAGAGCCAAGCCACTGCGCCGCAGTGGGGCAGAGCCAAGCCACTGCGCCGCAGTGGGGCAGAGCCAAGCCACTGCGCCGCAGTGGGCAGAGCCAAGCCACTGCGCCGCAGTGGGCAGAGCCAAGCCACTGCGCCGCAGTGGGGCAGAGCCAAGCCACTGCGCCGCAGTGGGCAAGCCAAGCCACTGCGCCGCAGTGGGGCAGAGCCAAGCCACTGCGCCGCAGTGGGCAAGCCAAGCCACTGCGCCGCAGTGGCAGAGCCAAGCCACTGCGCCGCAGTGGGGCAGAGCCAAGCCACTGCGCCGCAGTGGGCCAAAGAGCAAGCCACTGCGCCGCAGTGGGGCAGAGCCAAGCCACTGCGCCGCAGTGGGCAGAGCCAAGCCACTGCGCCGCAGTGGGCAGAGCCAAGCCACTGCGCCGCAGTGGGCAAGCCAAGCCACTGCGCCGCAGTGGGGCAGAGCCAAGCCACTGCGCCGCAGTGGGCAAGCCAAGCCACTGCGCCGCAGTGGGCAGAGCCAAGCCACTGCGCCGCAGTGGGCAGAGCCAAGCCACTGCGCCGCAGTGGGCAGAGCCAAGCCACTGCGCCGCAGTGGGGCAGAGCCAAGCCACTGCGCCGCAGTGGGCCAAAACCAAGCCACTGCGCCGCAGTGGCAGAGCCAAGCCACTGCGCCGCAGTGGGCAGAGCCAAGCCACTGCGCCGCAGTGGGGCAGAGCCAAGCCACTGCGCCGCAGTGGGCAAGCCAAGCCACTGCGCCGCAGTGGGGCAGAGCCAAGCCACTGCGCCGCAGTGGGCAAGCCAAGCCACTGCGCCGCAGTGGGCAGAGCCAAGCCACTGCGCCGCAGTGGGGCAGAGCCAAGCCACTGCGCCGCAGTGGGCAGAGCCAAGCCACTGCGCCGCAGTGGCAGAGCCAAGCCACTGCGCCGCAGTGGCAGAGCCAAGCCACTGCGCCGCAGTGGGGCAGAGCCAAGCCACTGCGCCGCAGTGGGGCAGAGCCAAGCCACTGCGCCGCAGTGGGCAGAGCCAAGCCACTGCGCCGCAGTGGCAGAGCCAAGCCACTGCGCCGCAGTGGGGCAGAGCCAAGCCACTGCGCCGCAGTGGGGCAACCAAGCCACTGCGCCGCAGTGGGGCAGAGCCAAGCCACTGCGCCGCAGTGGGGCAGAGCCAAGCCACTGCGCCGCAGTGGGCAGAGCCAAGCCACTGCGCCGCAGTGGGCAGAGCCAAGCCACTGCGCCGCAGTGGGCAGAGCCAAGCCACTGCGCCGCAGTGGGGCAGAGCCAAGCCACTGCGCCGCAGTGGGCCAAAACAAGCCACTGCGCCGCAGTGGGCAGAGCCAAGCCACTGCGCCGCAGTGGGGCAGAGCCAAGCCACTGCGCCGCAGTGGGCCAAAGACAAGCCACTGCGCCGCAGTGGGGCAGAGCCAAGCCACTGCGCCGCAGTGGGCAGAGCCAAGCCACTGCGCCGCAGTGGGCAGAGCCAAGCCACTGCGCCGCAGTGGGCAGAGCCAAGCCACTGCGCCGCAGTGGGGCAGAGCCAAGCCACTGCGCCGCAGTGGGCAAGCCAAGCCACTGCGCCGCAGTGGCAGAGCCAAGCCACTGCGCCGCAGTGGGGCAAGCCAAGCCACTGCGCCGCAGTGGGGCAGAGCCAAGCCACTGCGCCGCAGTGGGCAGAGCCAAGCCACTGCGCCGCAGTGGGGCAGAGCCAAGCCACTGCGCCGCAGTGGGGCAGAGCCAAGCCACTGCGCCGCAGTGGGCAGAGCCAAGCCACTGCGCCGCAGTGGCAGAGCCAAGCCACTGCGCCGCAGTGGCAGAGCCAAGCCACTGCGCCGCAGTGGGGCAGAGCCAAGCCACTGCGCCGCAGTGGGCAAGCCAAGCCACTGCGCCGCAGTGGGCAGAGCCAAGCCACTGCGCCGCAGTGGGCAGAGCCAAGCCACTGCGCCGCAGTGGGGCAGAGCCAAGCCACTGCGCCGCAGTGGGGCAGAGCCAAGCCACTGCGCCGCAGTGGGGCAGAGCCAAGCCACTGCGCCGCAGTGGGCAGACCAAGCCACTGCGCCGCAGTGGCTAGCCAAGCCACTGCGCCGCAGTGGGGCAGAGCCAAGCCACTGCGCCGCAGTGGGGCAGAGCCAAGCCACTGCGCCGCAGTGGGCAGAGCCAAGCCACTGCGCCGCAGTGGGGCAGAGCCAAGCCACTGCGCCGCAGTGGGGCAGAGCCAAGCCACTGCGCCGCAGTGGGCCAAAACCAAGCCACTGCGCCGCAGTGGGCAGGCCAAGCCACTGCGCCGCAGTGGGGCAGAGCCAAGCCACTGCGCCGAGTGACCAGAATGAATCCACTGCGCCGCAGTGGGGCAGAGCCAAGCCACTGCGCCGCAGTGGGCCAAAACAAAGCAGAATGGGCAGTGGTAATCCACTGCGCCGCAGTGGGACTAGGCCCCTCCACTGCGCCGCAGTGGGAAATGCAATCCACTGCGCCGCAGTGGGGCAGAGCCAAGCCACTGCGCCGCAGTGGGCCAAAACAAAGCAGAATGGGCAGTGGTAATCCACTGCGCCGCAGTGGGACTAGGCCCCTCCACTGCGCCGCAGTGGGACAACAACCATGCGCCGCAGTGCACCAAGCCACTGCGCCGCAGTGGGGCAGAGCCAAGCCACTGCGCCGCAGTGGGCAAGCCAAGCCACTGCGCCGCAGTGGGCAGAGCCAAGCCACTGCGCCGCAGTGGGGCAAGCCAAGCCACTGCGCCGCAGTGGGGCAGAGCCAAGCCACTGCGCCGAGTGACCAGAATGAATCCACTGCGCCGCAGTGGGGCAGAGCCAAGCCACTGCGCCGCAGTGGGCCAAAACAAAGCAGAATGGGCAGTGGTAATCCACTGCGCCGCAGTGGGACAGAGCCAAGCCACTGCGCCGCAGTGGGCCAAAACAAAGCAGAATGGGCAGTGGTAATCCACTGCGCCGCAGTGGGACTAGGCCCCTCCACTGCGCCGCAGTGGGACACCCACTGCGCCGCAGTGGGACAATTCCCAGCACCAGCACCAGCAGCCCTAAGTGCAGAAAACGAACCAAAACCCCCAAAATTCGACCCAAAGCATACCAAAACGATTTGTAAGAGCTTGAAACTCATTTTGAAGCTTAACTAAGTGCCATTAAACATAAATACACATAACCCATTACAAATTTCCATTCCAAAACATCAAGAACACTTCCAAATCATTCAACCCAAACCGAAACCCTAATTTAACCCTAATTCCATTTCGACCCGATTTAAGACTTGTAAATATACGAGATGACTAGAAATGAGTAAACTAACATAAATAGAAGTAAATGGGATGAATTAGACTCACCAAAACTTCCTTCTTGAGCTTCAACCCGAAATTAGGTCAAAAGGGTAAAATGCAAGAACCTCCACCTTTGATTCTTCAATAAGACGATAATGAGGTATAGATGACGATGATTCTAGTGTTATTTCAGCTTCAAAACACCAATCGATACTAGAAAGAAGAAGAAATGAAATGGGTTTTGGTCTTGCCTTTTACTTGAGAGAAGGAGGGAAAAAGAGAAAGATAAGAAATGAAAGGGGAAGAAAGAGATAAGGGGGGAAATGGGTCATTGGTGGCTGGTGGGTCATGGACTACCCACGGACCGACCCGTTTCTCTTCTCTAGCCAATTTACAATCGTTACACATTTGAACACCGATCAAAACATAATATCGACCCGAGTATAACACATTGTCATTTAATTCACAAAACGACCCAAATAATTCATTAACTTAAATTGTTAGTCATATTACACGAAAAGTCAACGGGTCAAAACTCACGGATGTTACAAACATAAGTTACACCCGACTAGATGACAACCATTCAGTTGAACATCAAACGTCGTTAAGGAATGGCAAGCCAATCCCCGAGTAATCCGTATGTACAAGACAATGAGGGCGGGTCAGACCCCTCTCTGTGACTACTTCCATCTATTTGTAGACTACTAGTCTACTTTTGACTACTTTCATTCTTTGTAGACTACTATACTTTTCTGTAGACTACTTGACTCTTTTTGTAGACTACTAGTCTACTTTTGACTACTTTCATTCTTTGTAGACTACTATACTTTTTTGTAGACTACCTGACTCACTTGTAGACTACTTGACTCTTTTTGTAGACTACTTTCATATTCTGTAGACTACTTTCATCTTTTGTAGACTACTCTATATACTTGTCAAATAATAGTCTCTGTTGACTACTTCCATCTATTTGTAGACTACTAGTCTACTTTTGACTACTTTCATTCTTTGTAGACTACTATACTTTTCTGTAGACTACCTGACTCACTTGTAGACTACTTTCATATTTGTCAAATAATAGTCTCTGTTGACTACTTCCATCTATTTGTAGACTACTAGTCTACTTTTGACTACTTTCATTCTTTGTAGACTACTATACTTTTCTGTAGACTACCTGACTCACTTGTAGACTACTTTCTTATTCTTGTAGACTACTTTCTCTGTTGACTACTTCCATCTATTTGTAGACTACTAGTCTACTTTTGACTACTTTCATTCTTTGTAGACTACTATACTTTTCTGTAGACTACTGTAGACTACTTGACTACTTTTGACTACTTTCATTCTTTGTAGACTACTATATTCTTTGTAGACTACTAGTCTACTTTTGACTACTTTCATTCTTTGTAGACTACCATCTATTTGTAGACTACTAGTCTACTTTTGACTACTTTCATTCTTTGTAGACTACTATACTTTTCTGTAGACTACCTGACTCACTTGTAGACTACTTGACTCTTTTTGTAGACTACTTTCATTCTTTGTAGACTACTTTCATCTTTTGACTATATTCAGTTTTGTAGACTACTAGTCTACTTTTGACTACTTTCATTCTTTGTAGACTACTATACTTTTCTGTAGACTACCTGACTCACTTGTAGACTACTTTCATATTCTGTAGACTACTTTCATTCTTTGTTGACTACTTCCATCTATTTGTAGACTACTAGTCTACTTTTGACTACTTTCATTCTTTGTAGACTACTATACTTTTCTGTAGACTACCTGACTCACTTGTAGACTACTTGACTCTTTTTGTAGACTACTTTCATATACTTGTCAAATAATAGTCTCTGTTGACTACTTCCATCTATTTGTAGACTACTAGTCTACTTTTGACTACTTTCATTCTTTGTAGACTACTATACTTTTCTGTAGACTACCTGACTCACTTGTAGACTACTTGACTCTTTTTGTAGACTACTTTCATATTCTGTAGACTACTTTCATATACTTGTCAAATAATAGTCTCTGTTGACTACTTCCATCTATTTGTAGACTACTAGTCTACTTTTGACTACTTTCATTCTTTGTAGACTACTATACTTTTCACTACTTTCATTCTTTGTAGACTACTAGTCTACTTTTGACTACTTTCATTCTTTGTAGACTACTTATTTTTGTAGACTACTGACTCATCTTGTAGACTACTTCATCTTTGTAGACTACTAGTCTACTTTTGACTACTTTCATTCTTTGTAGACTACTAGTCTACTTTTGACTACTTTCATTCTTTGTAGACTACTAGTCTACTTTTGACTACTTTCATTCTTTGTAGACTACTAGTCTACTTTTGACTACTTTCATTCTTTGTAGACTACTTATTTTTGTAGACTACTAGCTACTTTTGACTACTTTCATTCTTTGTAGACTACTATATTTTTGTAGACTACTAGCTACTTTTGACTACTTTCATTCTTTGTAGACTACTATACTTTTCTGTAGACTACTGACTCACTTTGTAGACTACTAGTCTACTTTTGACTACTTTCATTCTTTGTAGACTACTATACTTTTTTGTAGTCTACCTGACTCACTTTTAGACTACTTGACTCTTTTTGTAGACTACTTTCATCTTTGTAGACTACTAGTCTACTTTTGACTACTTTCATTCTTTGTAGACTACTAGTCTACTTTTGACTACTTTCATTCTTTGTAGACTACTAGTCTACTTTTGACTACTTTCATTCTTTGTAGACTACTATACTTTTCTGTAGACTACCTGACTACTTTTGACTACTTTCATTCTTTGTAGACTACTAGTCTACTTTTGACTACTTTCATTCTTTGTAGACTACTTTCATTTTTGTAGACTACTTCATCTATTTGTAGACTACTAGTCTACTTTTGACTACTTTCATTCTTTGTAGACTACTATACTTTTCTGTAGACTACCTGACTCACTTGTAGACTACTTGACTCTTTTTAGACTACTAGTCTACTTTTGACTACTTTCATTCTTTGTAGACTACTTACTTTTCTGTTGACTACTTCATCTTTGTAGACTACTAGTCTACTTTTGACTACTTTCATTCTTTGTAGGCTACTATACTTTTCTGTAGACTACCTGACTCACTTGTAAACTACTTGACTCTTTTTGTAGACTACTTTCATTCTTTGTAGACTACTTTCATCTTTTGACTATATTCAGTTTTGACTACTTTCATTCTTTGTAGACTACTATACTTTTTGTAGACTACTAGTCTCACTTGTGACTACTTTCATTCTTTGTAGACTACTAGTCTACTTTTGACTACTTTCATTCTTTGTAGACTACTATCTACTTTTGACTACTTTCATTCTTTGTAGACTAATATCTCTGTTGACTACTTCCATCTATTTGTAGACTACTAGTCTACTTTTGACTACTTTCATTCTTTGTAGGCTACTATACTTTTCTGTAGACTACCTGACTCACTTGTAAACTACTTGACTCTTTTTGTAGACTACTTTCATTCTTTGTAGACTACTTTCATCTTTTGACTACTTTCATTCTTTGTAGACTACTTTCATCTTTTGACTATATTCAGTTTTGTAGACTACTTTTGGCATACAAGACGACCAAATGTGAGAAAACTCAGTTCTTAACAAATGTAGGGGACTCAAAGAACTTTTCAAAAATGTAAGATTCATCTCTAACTCATTTTTATAAAGGAGATACGATTTTTGCAATATGACTGAATTTTCAGACTTATAAACTCTTTGTTTTACAAAAGATCTCAACTATCAAATATCCATGAAAACTAACCATGACACCTACAGTTCATATATACCCAAAATATGATTCAATTGACACTATGAAATCATATATTGATCCATGGATTCATTAAACACATTTTACAATTGATTTGACACCCGATTTGACCTAAATCGACTCACAAACATAATCGAATCCAAACCGAAACCCTTTGACCAGAAATGATTGACATAATAATATCAAAAGAATGTTAAATCAAAAGGAAAACATCATATATACCTGCAGATGATTATGGGGATGAAAGATCTAGACCAAAACTTTATCAAATCTCCCTTAATCGGTAGAATCACACAAGAATTGCTCAAGGAGGGGAATGAGCGGTTAGGGCTAGAGAAAAAGGAAGAAAAAACTGATTATGAGTGTGATTAGGGTTTTATTAACCCTTAATCCCGTTTTTTAGTTTCCTTCTAGGTCAAACTTGGTCCCTAGACTTCCAAACATCACATTATTAGCCCAAAACACCTCTATGGACTGTATACAACTCAATGAACCCTTCAAGCACCTCAAAAGGCACATAACTACATCTTAAACACATTACTACATCAATTAATAAGACATTCAAGTCTCGCACGTATAACACATTAACTACATTTAAGCATTAAATCTACCATAAGCTTACAGACACGTTATGTTGACTTAACGACTCGAGTCAACCGTTAATTAAAAAGATTGAGATGTTACAATTATTAACAAAACATATATAAAAGTATCTGACGTTTTTCCAAAAAATCCCAAGCCATGACACATATAAAAAATAGGAAATAACTTAATTACCACTTTGTGAAAGAAAAAAAAATGATAGGAAGATGCGTGTATTACACTATTACTACTAAAAGAAATGATGTTAAATGTGATTACAATTGATAGCTACTATGGACCAGTTAATGTCCATCAAACATGTGGTATACAAAATATATATAGTCATACAAAAGGTGCTACTTTCGTTTAATCTATAAAAACCAACAAGTCATTTTGTCAAGGGGTGTCGCCCACTTCAAATGAAAGCAATTGAGAGGATACATAATAGAGTACACAACTACACAATGTGACATTATATGATTTGATTTAAGTAGTCCTGTTTGTCCATCACGCCCGTTGCAAGGTTTAACCATGGTTAGAAATAACCTAACCACGCCGAATTTCGGTTTGTATGAAGGTTAGCCACTCACGAGTCATTATGTAATCATGAATGTGTACCAATGTTTTAACATAAGACATGATTCGAATGTATGATTGTTTCATAGTGCAATAACATAACAGAATAATCTTTGTAATTATACATTTAATGTTGTAAATACTTAAGTACATTCAAGACAGCTTTTTAAAAAGTTTGTGGCTTATTTAGTTATAGTATCTACTTTTTACGTACCTAAAAAAAAAGCATTACCAAATAAAATTATCAAAAAAACATTGGTTTAATTATTATTATCTAATCTAAAGTATTTGATCACCTCGATTTTAATGTTTTAAAACTATTTTTGTTGAAAAAAAACGAATACAAGTGAATTCATTCAAAATTATTGGAACATTGTGGTCCTCTGGCATGATGCATTCTTAAACGTACAACATGAGGCAATATTGAGATTTGATTGACTTTGACTTTGTCCCAAATGGATCTTTTGTCCTTATTAACATATTAATTAAAATAATAAAATAAATTTCTTTGGTGGAGAAGTCATCATGCAGCATGGCCAATCAGTATAATTAAGGTGAGGCCTCAAGAGGGCCCAATGAACCAACATGGACCCACCAGCCCAGCTAGCCCATTTGGAGTTGGGTGGGCAATCATTTCAAGTTATCATTAAAGGTCATTTAGCATACTTCATCTTTTGAAAATCACAAAATGCGACTTTTTTTCCCCCTTACTTTAATCCTTTTTTACTAGCATCCTTTACTTCATTCGTGGTGAAAGGCATCATTCCAAAGGAAATACAAATTCTCGAGCACAAAAAAAAAAGTCAATTTTATTGACTCTTTTTACCCAACCTTTATCTTAGCAAAAAAGAAATATATTAATAATTTGATACCTACATAGGGACTCCTTTTTGATATCTTTAAGCTTGTGTGGTCAACTTTGTTAAAGGGAAATAGATTCTTTTTATTTCTTCATGAAAGAGTATATTACAAGAAAAATATACATCGATTTATAATGTTTATTTTCACTTATAGGTAGAAGCGAGGCACATCGATCGGCTCAACCAGGATGACATTTTTGTACATGGAGCTTTCATGTCTCGTCTATATTATGTGTTTTTCAATTACAAAAATAGTAGATGAGAAACACTAATGAAAAAGATTTTAGACAATATATTTTATTGAAATAATTTGTAACAGAAACTTTATTAAAATATATCAAAAAATTGTACTTAAATGAACATATAATAAAAGCCTTGGGAACAAAAGGTTGAAATAGGTCAAACATCAAATAACAACCTTCCTTCCCACTCGATTTTTCTCCCTTACTTAAAAAGAGGAAACAAACTTATTTGTGATTTTCTCCTCTTTTGTTTTTTCTTTAAGTTCTTTTGATTCATTATGAGTTTGAGCATATATAGTTATTCAATGTTTCACCATGTTTGTAAACTTTGTAAATTTGTGTATCAAACTTTATAAAGACAAATAAAGACGTAGTCTATTCCCTTATTTTCAAGTTATTAGGATATATATATTTGGAAGAAAAAAAAACAGACTTTTCTCATTAATAATTCAATCCAATTTATTCATCGAATAATTAATTTCTTTCTCTTCCATTTGACCAACCCACGTATTAAAAACCTAATTTAAATGAGAAAAACACCCTTCAGTTCCTTTTTTCTAAAAAAGAAATTGATGAAAGTTATTGTTTTGATGTGTAGTACCAACTATGTCTATTTTTCACTTGTTTTAAACATCTTACTAACCATTTTTCACATTATTATCTAAATTATGAATTATGAAGATGGTACCCTACCACAAAGCCAACTTGTTTGTACAAATTACAACCTCATTAATTCCATATATTTTTTTCTTTTTTGAAAGACAGTAACGGATAAATGGCTAACACCCCCCACGCGGATGTGCTCATGCCGGTTCGGCTCCTGGCAATGCCCTAAAGGGTTTGCTCCCCATGTGTTAGATGGGTATAGCATTGCTAAGGCTCCCTCACCACATTTGCATGTAGCATGATTCGAACTTGAGACCCCCAGGAGGAAACAACATCGTGGAAAAAACCTCCTGATCCTTAAACGAAAAATCGTTAGAAATGAGACATGTCCACTAAACAGCCAAATTTCCAACTGCGGTTATGTCTCCCTTTCACTATCTCACTTGTTAACAACCTTAACCCCACACACATTCTAATATACTTCCTTACTACTACTCTTCTAGCTAACATCATCTCTTTTCTCTCTACTTTTCTTATGGACTTGCACCACCATCACCACCTCCACCACCACCAACCTCAGCTCACCTTAGCTAAGAGCTCACGACACCGTTATAACGAATGGTAGTCTAGCTTCTTGTTTTATAGTCTTGTCTTTGATTTTTTTTTTCTAGCTAATATATATATGATGGTTTGCATGTTAAAATGATGTGATCATGTTTTTTGCAGGATTTTTCGCGATGTACCTAGTGATATAACGATAGAAGTGAATGGTGTCTCGTTTGCTTTGCATAAGGTTAGTTCTGTTAGATGGTTGTATATCTCTTAGGATACCTGTGCTCATTTTGTTGTTTGTTTTTTGTCTAGTAAAAATAGTCCAAAACTCTTCATTGATAAGAATTGAACATTAATATAGTGCGATTTTTTTTGTACCAGTCAATTTTAACTTATTAACTTGGAACAATTTTGATATATTTTTGTTTCTCTTTCATCTTAAACGGAACCAAAACAAGAAAAGTTTATTGAAACGAAAACAGGTAGAACGAGTCGAAAAATAGCTGATATAATGTTTTTCAGTCTAAATTTAGGTAAGCAATTATTTGTTATAAACTTATAACAAAATCAGATAAATTGAGCAAAATGATTTTTTTCCACCATATAATCTTTATTCAGGAATTATTCTAGGTAAGTAGGTAACTCATCAGCTAAGGAGTCATGAAATATAATCTGATTTTTAATTTTTATTTTTATTTTTTGAAAATAGTCATTTATTATGAACAAAATGTAAATATTATTGTAAGTGTGGATATTTTGTTTTTTTCCAAAAAAGAAAAGTTTCTATACTAAAAATGATCCATTTCAACCAAAGATGTTTTACTCGTAACTTGTTATATATTTACCTTCTCAAGTCAAAAACTAATGATGTTTTGTGCAGTTTCCTCTCGTGTCTCGTAGTGGCCGAATCCGAAAACTAGTCTCCGAACATCGAGAATCCGCTATATCTCCAGTAGAGCTTCTAAGCTTACCAGGAGGAACAGAAACATTCGAGCTAGCTGCAAAATTTTGCTACGGTATCAATTTCGAGATAACACCATCAAACGTGGCTCAGCTATGTTGTGTATCCGACTACCTCGAAATGAACGAGGATTACTTAAACAACAACCTCGGATCACGTGCAGACGAGTATCTCAACTACATTGTATGTCCTAGTCTAGAAATGTCAGTTAAAGTTTTACAACAATGTGAAAACTTACTTCCTTTAGCTGATGAACTCAAAATAGTAACCCGATGCATCGATGCCATAGCTTCAAAAGCTTGCGTGGAGCAAATCGCGTCTAGTTTTTCAAGATTGGAGTATAGTAGCTCGGGTAGACTCCACATGAGTCGACAAAAGTGTGACTCGGATTGGTGGATCAAAGATTTATCAGTTCTTAGAATAGATTTATATCAACGGGTCATCACAGCCATGAAATGTCGTGGGGTTAGGCCCGAAAGCATTGGTGAATCACTAATGAATTATGCAGAAAAAACATTAACAAAAAAAACAGATAATCAAACGGGCCATGAACGGGTCGTGGTTGAGACCATTGTTAGTTTGCTCCCAGCTGAGAAACTAGCAGTGCCATTAAGTTTTCTTTTTGGGCTATTGAGAAGTTCTGTGATGCTAGATTGTTCAGTTGGTTGCAGACTTGATCTCGAGAGACGAATTGGGTCACAACTAGATATAGTGACACTTGATGATCTTTTGATACCGTCTTTTAGACATGCTAGTGATACTTTATTTGATGTTGATACGGTTCATAGGATTTTGGTTAACTTTTCACAGCAAGATGATAGTGATGATGATCAAGATGGTTCGGGTTTTGGGTCAGATGGTCTTGATTCACCCTCGGAAACAGCGTTGTTTAAGGTTTCAAAGCTGGTTGATAATTATTTATCTGAAATAGCACCTGATGTGAACCTTAAGCTTTCAAAGTTTATAGCCATTGCAGAAAGTTTACCAGCGCATGCTCGCACGGTTCATGATGGGTTGTATCGATCCATTGATGTTTACCTCAAGGTACAACTTCTATTCACAAGGAAGTATCTAGTTCTGAATTTTTAGGTCAACCCAATAACCTTTTTTAAGCAAAAAACCAAGTACTACTTAAATGGGCAACGTTTACTTATGATCGGGCCTATAGGCTATTCGCATTCTGTTTCATCCTTGATCATAAGGGTAAAATGAAAATAAAAAATTAGTCCAAGAAGAAACCGGCAAATGGGTTGAAAGGAGGCCAGAATGTACGTTTATGCAAAAAACATCCTCATCCCACTTATTTAAAAATATATTTTAAATGATCTTTGTCAAACAGCTTTTACATAGAGGTAGCTAAATGGACGGAACCGAAACAGGTTTTGTTTGACACAAGGTTTTTTGTTTTTAAGCACACGCTGAAACGGGCCGGTTAGGTTGGGTTGACCCACTGCTCTTTTCCAGTTTTCGCTAACAGATGAATTGTAATTAAAAGGACGTAGAAATTAAAAATAGACTTGGGACAACTTTGAACTGCGGTTCAACTTGTCCACATTTAAGATAAAACAAGTTACCTGTTGGACCGATTATCCAACCCGTCTGCCCCACCCATTTTGCCACCTATCAAGTTTAAAATTTCTCGGTTTGACTTAAAAAGTCAAAGTGTAACTGCTAGATCTTATAGCTAGAAACAAAACTTGCAGGCTCATCAGGGTTTATCGGAAATAGACAAAAAGAAGCTTTGTAAACTGATAGATTTCCAGAAGCTCTCACCAGAAGCCGGTGCACATGCTGCACAAAACGAACGACTTCCACTACAATCAATAGTCCAAGTTCTATATATTGAACAGCTAAGACTTAAGAATGCCTTATACTGCTCTGAACTCGGTGACAACCCCAAACTGCCAATGCACCACCAGTCATGGCGGATCAACAGTGGTGCTCTCAGTGCTGCCATGTCACCAAAGGATAACTATGCATCATTGAGACGAGAAAACCGGGAGTTGAAACTTGAGTTGGCTCGGTTGAGGATGAGACTAAATGACTTAGAGAAAGAGCATGTGTGTATGAAGAAGAATATGGAGAAATCTAATTCTCGTAAATTTATGAGCTCGTTCTCAAAGAAAATCAGTAAGCTAAAAGTGTTTGGAAATAGTTCTTCCAGAGGATCAACATCTCCATCAAAAAATTTACAAAGAACTGATTCTAAGGTAACAGTGAGAACAGAATGAAGTTAATTAGGAATCTTTTGTGTTTATTCAAAATTTGAGAATTTATAGTCTACATATAATTTGATTCTGTTTCGTTTTTCCAAGGTTGTATACGATTATCGCAACTTTTCTCGCTCAGCAGCTAGTGTTAATTAAAGGTGCAAGATGAGCAGGTTGGTTAAGAGCTCACAATGATTTCGAGTTGGAACAGGTCATTTTAACTGTGGGTCAAGATAGTCCAGGTTAACCACCAAACAAATATTAGTCCAATTTTTTTATATTTTGTATATAATAATTAAATGCATTAATTGTGATTACAAAATAATCTCCGATTAATATTTTTGATTTTGGAGGCTGTAAACATTAAAGATACACTTAAGGTGACTCTCAACCTGCTTGACCCATTCCACTCATTTAAACCATTTACCTTTTGGCTTCATATTTTTGGCGATTTGAGTCATAACTATCTAAATCTTCCTGGTCACAACTCACAAGTAATTGATTCAAATAGCCACCTCCGGCGTTAACCATCGTTTGCACTTATGGTGTGCAAACATCAGGCAAATACTAAGTGACCTCTAACATTAAATCTTTGAATATTTAGATTGAAAGAATGCAGAGATGTATAGATGGTTCTTCTCTACTATTGTAACCATACATAGTATAAAGTCTATCATTCTCTGGCGGTTTCTAGGAAATGGAGTAATGAATTTTAAGAATGTGGAGTTCATTTTTTCAGTATTCGATCATTGTAGTAAAGTCAAAAGTCACCCTTAAGTTACGGGATACCCGAATGCCACTCTCCTTCTTTATGCAGGATTTCAAACCTGTAGCTTGTTTGTCACACCTTTGTTGTTGACCATGAGTTGTGGGCATTGACCATGCTGCACCATTTCTATTAAGATAATAGTCTTTAGCTTGACAACTCAAAGTCAAACTCTCATCCAAAGTTTCATCTACTAGAGATTTTTCAGCAGTTTCTTCAGGCTGAGGAAGCGGGCAGGAACTCGAGCCTTCTTGCTCCTGATGAAAATGGTACATTGGTGTCCTTCCTGCCCATAATTTACAAGGTGAGGTTTGTTTGGATGCGGTTTTAGGCTCATTAGTTTTTGGAGACTCGGTTTGTTGTAAAGAGGGTTGGCTTCTATTCTTCACCAACTTATGCACGGTCTTGTTTGGAACAATGTAGAACACTTGACCAGGAACCATAATGGATTCAGGGCTAACCACTATGTCAGGATTACTAAAGAAATCAGGACGAGTAATACTATGTCTCGGATTCTTCCTCATTACTTCAGCAGCCGTTATTGGCCTTTTATGATACTCGATATGTCTACCCGGATGCACCAATTTTAGCATGCCTTTCTCTTTTCTTGAAGTTCCCATACTTGGTAGTGTTTTAGTGAAGGGAAGGAAGGATAGTAAAGGTTGTGAGTTCTCCATCTTATAGTTTTCTTTTCTTGGATTCATTGGTCATTGACAAAATAGCGGTGGACAATACAAGAAAAAGGTCTTATAGGAGAATTATTCTCTTTGTTGTAACTTGTAAGGATTTTAATTGGATAAGATATAGGAAAATCTTGACACACATTGTTCTTGAAATTCATATGAAGTTTCTTTTGGGCTTATTCAAGCCAGCTGGTGACTCTAGTTCTTAAATTTCTTGTTCAATTTAAAATAAAAACAAGGACTTTTTAGATTTTTCTTAACTCACTTTCATTGCCATAAGTTTATTAATATCTTTAACTTCTTGTTCAATTATCCCATGACATTTCTCTTGAATTTTTCATTAATAGAACAAGGTATAAGACATTTGTGTGTTAGCAAAGTACTTGCCATGACAAATATAAAAAAGTATGTGGTCCATCTTATTGTAAGCTGGAGTACATAGCTGATAGCTAAAACTTTTATTTGTTAGATTGTTTCACAAAGTTGGCTTCACGAAGGTGAAAGGGGGGTGGGGAGATGTGATGAAAAGGTTGACAGTTAAGAGGTATAGGTGAGAAGGGTGGGTGAAGAATGATAGGTAATATTTTTCACCTATGTGAATAAAATAGTAGGTCCATTTTTTTTGTTTTATATTATATGTTATGTTTTATTTGATTTTGATTGGATATATTGTGAGGTACAGTTAAATATTAAATTTGTAGGTGAATGAAAGGAAAAAAGAAGGTGAAAGAGGTAAAAACTAAAAAGGTGATGCTGACGTGACATGAAAAAGTATAGGTGAAGAGGTAAACGGTTACGAATGGTCTAAATATGAACCATCTCATTTCCTTTCACTAGATTTAAACAATTTCAGTTTCTAGCTCTTGTCTTTTTACAAAGAAATGTACTTGCATTTGACCAAGTATTTCGTAATAAACAAGATAATATTCCTAGCTTGTTTCAAGATCATAAGAGCACCCCCAATGCCCATCTCCAATACATTCCAATACACTGCCACATCAGCGCCACATCAGAAAAATCTCTTTTCAATACATTTCTCCCAATTCACACCCAATACCAATACATCCAATACATTCCAATATACTCCAACATATTTATTTTCACACTTTTAAATACAAAATATATATATTTTAATAATAATAATATAATATAAAATGATTATAATAATAATAAAAATAAATAAATAAATATATTTAAATAAATAGAATAGAATTCAAAAAATTTGAAAAAGATAAAATACTATAGGTTTAAATCTGAAAATAGTAATATATATTAAAATATATTAAATAATTGTCTTTCTTCCCCACTAGTATCCACCCCACCTTTCATCTTCTTCGTTCAACCGGCCGGAAAACATTACCGGAAAAACCGACTTTCAGAATGGAAATAAAACCCACCTACATACACCCACAAACATAATATATATATATATCTGTGTGTGTGTGTGTGTGTGTGTGTTTTTCATAGAATTAAAAAAAAAAAACAAATTCAAGCTTCCATCTCCGTATTGCCCACCACGGAGCAACCCAATACGCGATTGAATACGGTCGAATACGGCCCACACCCAATGGTGTGGACCGTATTCGAAGTCGAATACGGAGCAATACTATGTACATTGGGGGTGCTCTAAGAGGTGTACTAATTTATGCTTAATCATATTACCTTCTAGACTTGTGAATATAAATTCACTACTTAGAGATAATGACCAAATGAATCCTAGAAGATGACTATCAAGTATCAACAAAGAACAAATGACACAAACTATAAGAGGGAACATATCTTAATCTCAATATATTAGCTGTATTTCCTTTGGCCTAGGTAATAACCAAGTGATAACAACAATACACCTTCTTCAGTCATCATTGATTTATCTTTTCACCAAATGTTCAACTTACTCTTACAACAACAACAACAATGATACCTGGCCAATACAGTCAGTGGTGGGGTATGAGGGAAGTAAGATGTAAACCACCAAATCTCTAATCGAGGGTAGAGAGACTGCGTCCAGATAAACCTCTGGTTCTGAGGTCACTCTTAATTCAACTTCAAACACATATCACAAGCTAGAATATGCTTAACTCATTTAACCACCAAACCGATCACATTGTACATTTGTACTTAAGTTTTTCCAAAGTAATAGCCATAACTGAAACCCCAAAGGCAAAGCCTATTTCGATAAACTCAAAACATTTATTTTGATAATAGCCTCTAGATGAATGGTCCACCTCCTCACTTTCCCCTCACGAGTTCCCTGGTCACCTCCGCGGAGACGGAAAATGCGGCTTAGCCTAATGCCCTAACGCCTAGTGAACTGATAAAAATTGAACAATAAAGTATAAGGTACATTTTCAAATAGGATTAAGTACGTCGGAATGTAACTAACTATGACCGGAAAGTTATAGTGTGCACGAATTCAAGTCCACGTTTATTGTATGCACGAACTTAGTAAAAATGTTCAAATCATGTAACATGGCATACGCGGCAACCCGTATGAGCTGCCACGTGCAAGTTTTTGATTGGTCGCTCACAAAAAGTTACATGATTTGAACATTTTTACAAAGTTCGTGCATACAATAAAGGTGGACTTAAATTCGTGCGCACTATAACTTTTCAGTCTTAGTTAGTTACATTCCGGCGCACTTAACTCAATTCAAATAAGATGATGGCACAATGAACCTGATCAGTTACCAACAATGATTAGATAGGACATAGTAGAGGTCAAACGAAAGATCAAAGATTTACGAATGAATAAGACGGAAATGCCTAGTGAGCTCAAACTTGTACTTACATATCTTATAGTACATGAAATATACATCGGACCGTACGATCACCACACAACCATCCAATGTACCTTGTAAATGTAAGATGGACTTTTATATATATTTATTTATACGATTCATATGTCCACACAATGCGGCGGTGATGGTGGTGGAGACGGTGGCGTTGACGGGTGATGGCGGCGGTGGCGACAGGTGGTGGCGGTGAGGGTGGTGGGGGCGGCAACGGTGGTAAATGTAAAAGTAATTGATGTTAAAGGAGATGATATAGTTATTTTAAGGATTGAGAGATTTATGTTGTAAATTATTTCATTAAAAGTATTATAAGTATATTAGGTGGAGATGTTTAAATTAATAAATAAAAGAGAAGGGTATTTTAGGTATATCAATTCATTTGAAATTTGGGAAGTGTTAAGTTGAACCGACCTTCACCGGTACTTTGCTTGAATTGCAACCAAAATTCTTGTTTGTTTATTCACATGATCACAGGCAAGTAGAGGCATAAAATGAACAATTAAAATGTGAGGCAGCTAAGACAAAGACATACGAGCTTTTCATCTATATGTTATCTTTTCTTTCTTTTTATGAGTATGGGAAACTTCTATATTCATATGTATAGAAAGGCTTTATTTACTTATGTTTTGTAATTGATGCAAGTCTTTCGTGTTAATCTATAAGTTTATTCAATGACCATAATTATCAATCACTATTATCATTAGACCCATTGAATCCATTTAATTTTCCTGGTATTAGTTTTTTTTTTAACGAAAAAAGTTGCATATATTAAATACGAGCAAGATGCTAGAAACTTACACCTAAATTAATTCATACAAAAATGATAACAACGCCGCCTGTCCCGCTCAAAGGTGAATCTTCAAAAATAACTGAAATTCTTTTAAGAACTTATAGATGGTGTTTAACTGTTGAAAGTGAAGGCTGTTAGTTAAGTATTTAATAAGTTACAGAAGCTACACAAAAATCATTTTCAATAACAGTGATCCTCTACTCTAAATGAGACTAATATTCACAAAAATCAAATGTTTCTGGCAAAAGATAACTAAAAACCGCTCCTAACAAAATAGCCAATAATAAATCAAAAGACCAACAATAGTGTTGGGGGAGAAGGAACTCCTGTACAGAGACCACCGGTATCTTCCTCAAGGCACCTACAACTACTGATTTTGTACAGTATACACAAGAATTTGAACTGCCATAATTACTTTAGCTAATGATCATATTTCTAAACGCTCGTTAACTCCTGCTTTCTACTGATCATCTGATTATGAGCTTCATCTACAAGACTAATATCAAAAGTTACGAAGTAGCTACCTGCAATAACAGAAAGGTTCTTATATGATTCAGTAGTGCACCATTTTGGTGTGATACAAAGCTATAGGTTTTACAAAGCTATAGGCGATTTTAGCAATGGTCATAATGCCAATTCGGGTCCCATTTATAGAAGAGTTGCTTTCGGATATTACAAAAGTTAACAAGGGTCTAATCTCCTAACATGAACAGATTAGTAGTCGACACTATTAGTAATAAAAACATATAGAAAAATTCAGTTATTCTTCGCACCATTTAATTTTTAGCCATTTATCTTAGTGGTGAATCAAGAGTTGTCAATTTTCACCATTCAAAAGAAAATTTTATTCTCATTATATTCATCTCATACAGGTCAAGAAAGTAACATCAATAGATTAGCTTACAAGAAAACGAGTCAGATCGGTTGATCTCACCCCACTTGTATTTATTTTTTTAAGCATAAAAGCCCTGTATAATTTTATCTGAAAAGGTATATCACTCCTAAAATAATTATTAATTTTTATCACATCTTCGGTTGAAAGTTTAATAACTTTGAACAAAATGTGTTTATGGTCAACTCCAATCCAACCCAAACCATACATATGATGTAAATGACAGCCTTTATAGATTGCCAACAATAGCTCCACACAAAAATAAATATACCTAAAATATAAAAAGGGTAAGGACTTTATTAGGGTGATGATCAAAAGCATAGGCTCCCATACGACTATAAACCAGAAAAGTGCCACAAGAGCGAAGTCAACATGTGCACGTGTACAGTGCTCACAGAATAAGAATATTAAATGAGAACTAACCTGTACATTGTTATTACCAGCGGATGGCGGCCAAATCGGAATGGTCTGTTCCATGTTTACTCAAAAATTGGTTCGCATGCTCCACTCCGATTTAAAATTAGCAAACACATGAGGCTGCAGATTTTGGAAACCCATTATGCCCGATGAGATTAAACCAAGTGTCTGATAAAAATTGCCCAATGAATCATACTTTGGATAATCATTTGTTCAAACTGGCTCACTGCTATCCCCAGCACCACGTGTTTGAGGTGGAGACGTTTGCAGCTTACTACTAGTTAATGGCTCTTCAGAAGAATTTACCAACTCATTCTTTAGCATTTTCTTAGGAGATGCTAACTGAGACAAATTCACTAACTTTTGGTGTGGCATTGTACTAGGCGAGGCAAGCAATGACGGAACATGATTTTGATGCTTGCTATTATCGGGCTTCTGCTGTTGAAGTTTAGCCTGTACTTGACTGGAATGTGCCTTCTGCTGGTGTTGTTTAAACTGGTGTGATTGGCATTGCTGTTTTAGTATTTGGTTGCCACCTGTTTGAGAATTCAACATATTCTCATGAGGTGGCAGTAGTGGAGGTTTTTGTGATTGTATTTCAATACTAGTTTGTGGAGATGTAACAGGAAGATGAGACTTTGGTGATTGCACAAGTGGAATCATGGCCTTGGATGTAGCAAATTGTTGGTGTTGTAGATCACGCTGTTGCTTAAGTTTTCTCTCTTTAACAATCCGCATTTCAAAGCCTGGATGTGAAATGTTGGGTGCAAACTGAGGAACTACTTGACTGCTTTGACCTTGAGAAACTGGTGGAATTTTCCTTTGATGGTCGGTGTTGTGGTTGTGATTCGGCTATAAAAGTAAGTCAAAAGTGTTAAATGCATGAAAGTTAGAAGAAACATATGACATTCTCACAATCCGATAGACTTTTGCCCCGTTTACCTAATAAGGATGGATCTGGGTCATGTTATATCTCTGATAAGTCATTTCAAATGGGTTAGGCTAAAACATTCAAGTAAAATGAAACAGGTTGAAATTTTAAAAATCATCTGAAAGTTTTTGATGCATAAATTGCTTTAGTAACAAAAGTTGGATTATCCCTTTTCATATTCAAGTTTAACACATTAATTATATAAAACTTTCAAAAAATGATGAACAAGAAAGCATAGTGGGTTGGAAAAACCAAACCTACCCGGCCCCATTTTGACCCCCTCTAAGAAGTACTCATTCAGTTCCAAGTCCAACTTGAACCATTACCAAATAAATTCAACCCACACACTTTGCCACCTACAACAGACAGAACTATTGTTCAAATCTGTCATCTAAATGCAGTGAAGTTAAACTACTTCTCACTACTTACCCTCATCAAATGCATGCCATTATGAGGTCGTGGGATTGAGCTTCCTTGACCTGGAACAGCCCTAGAGTGCATACTGACAGTACTTGGCATGGAAGGAACCCCATGGAACGCTGGTCTAGCCATCGGCATCCCTCTATTCACCGCTGACATAACACCAACATTATTCCCTGAAGATAACATAGGAATGCCTCGACCCATTGCTAAATGAGATCCAGGTGACATGTTAGTCCTGGAAGAGAGCATATGATTATACTGGTGTGTTCTTTGTTGGTCATCTTTTGGTAAGAGGCCTTTTCTAGGGATGCCAGATCTCCCGTCCCTGTACAAGTACAATAAAACAGTGGAATACTTTAGTTTCAGAGTAATGCATGTCCTCTACTTGGAGGTGGCAAAATGGATGGTCAGGTAACACACAATCTTTAATTGAATATCAAAACAGATTAGTTAACCTTAAACACCCTTTTTTCTTTTCTTTTTTGGTTAACCTAGGTGTCAGGCCCTCTTTGCAAGCCGACTAACCCCCGGGCAACCACCTGCTTTGCGGGTAGCCCGGAGTCGTCGAGGGAGAACCCGTGGCGACAATGGGCTATATATTTTTGCTCCTAGGATTCGACTTAAGACATCCAAGTATTTTCACACATAGAGACCAAACCTTTATCACTAGGCCACCACCCTTGTGGTTACCTAAAACACACTTTGATCCTTTTAAAAATTTATTAATAAAATGTAAGATTGCAAAAACTATATTGTTACAATAACAAATCAGCGTCTTTGAAAAGTGATTTGGAGCGTATATGAATCTAAATATAATCAGAGTTTGGATGACTTTCGACCCGTTTAACCAATATCTTATTCAGTTAAACCTTATAGGTTATTAACACCTGTCAAAACTAGAACATAATTCGAATCGACTCATTTATAGTAAAATGGTTTGAGATTTCCACCTCTACGTCTGGCATATTACCTAATAGAAGGATTAAGAGGAATTGATACAGATGAAAATTCATTGCCAGAAGCCAAAGTGGAAGAACCCGATACAAAAGAACTTGCACTGAAGCCAGGAAGCATTGACATTTCGTTTCCCTGATCCAAAACTTGTAACCCACCATTGTGAGAACTTTGACAACCATCCGGGGGTGCATCACACAAGTCGAAAGGCCTTAATTGAAATTTTAAAATAGAAATAAAATAAATTAGTGATTCATGAGTAGTGCTCGAGGAACCCATAAGCTGAGAAAGAATGGTAACAGCTAAACTCAAAACAAAGCATATAACATTTAAGTTGATACAGAATCATGCATATTAGAGATGGCAAAATGGGCATGTGGTGTATCAGATAAAAATCAAGGGTCTAGTCAAGTTAGGTTGAACCTGAACTCTTCATGTTCAAAAACTTATAATTTAACGTAGATCATTAGTATGTCAAATATTGTTAACGAAAATTCCATTATTTCAATAACAGTCTAACCTCTAGGTTACTATGATACAAGAGGTTTTTTGCATAAAAAAGGTAACTTAGGTGATAAACTAGTCCCATTAGATACAAAACATAAACCGAATCAACCAAGTTTAAGTAATTCAGTAATTGAGTAAATACTGCCACCTGTAAGGCATATGCACAAGTGTGGCAACTACTAATATAAAGATATAATAACTTACGTGAGGACATCCCCACCATTGAGGTTGTTTGGTGAGACTTGAGAAAGAGCAAGTTTGAAGGAACTATGAGGTGGCTGGAGTTGTTTTGGATCTTGATTATGTTTCTTCAACCATAAAAAGAAAAGAACAGAACCGGATTACATGGGTATAATTATATATAATCTATCATATATAAACCAGAATTCCAGAAAGAAAACTTGTTCGATGCTCAAGTAGCTTCAATACCGTGATGATGGTTATGGGCTACTCCTATCACCAACCGGTTTTGGGTTTTCTAGAAACAGGCGATTGTTTTTTCTTCAACTTTTACTCTTTATAGATATACTTGAACCCGGGTTTGGTAATTCATTTTGAAATTGGTTTTATAAATTTTGTTACAATGAATCTGTTAGGAAGCCAATTCAATTTAGGTATGGATATATTGAGTACATATCAATTATTTTCTCTATCAATAATAATAAATTAATAACATAATCTTTGAGTTCTTGGGAAAGAAGAAGTTTTTGGCTCATACATATAAGATGAAAATGGGAAATTGACTTTAAGTTTAATCTCAACAACATAGTTTTGACTTGCTTTCATAACTTTATGTAATCTAACATTAACCCTTTTACCGAAAAAACAAACTTTATGCAGTTTTTGTATGTGTTCAAGAGTAATGAATTAGATTATAAAGAGTAGAACTGAATTACAAAATAGAGGTTGCGGTGATGTAGCATGAAGAGGGGAAGATAAAGAAGAAGAAGAAGAAGAAGAAGAAAAACAAGAAGGAAAAGAGACACAGAGACGAGAACTTTTACCAAATTGACAAAGCGGTCCTCCTGTGCCAAGCACATAATGGACTTAATGGCTGGCACGTAAAGTTAGAGAGCAGAGGGATCAAGAGCATGCATTTTAAAGTATCTAAGTAGTACTTTCGCAATTGAACTCTTTTTGGGACACAATTCATGAATTTTAAAATATTACATTATAATTTGATCTTTTATAGATGACTGTGGAAAGATATGAAACCAAACAAATTACATCTTAATGTTCTATACAAGTTAGTTACCTGTTTCCTTCTGTTGTACTGCTTTTTCCCAATCACAATAATTTTCTCAAAATGGGATTAGAGAGTTTCCTCTTCCATTGGTCCCTGCAACCTTTGGAATAATTGTCTTGCACTTCCCTGTTTAAGAAGCAAATGCTAAGCTAAATGGCGGCAGTAAAGCATTGAATTTTAAAATACAACACTTAGAATGTCAAAGACACAAACAGAGGTATAAAATATTGCCTCAGGGATGCCAGGTAACATAGATGGATATGGTTGACCCGACTCGGAATCTTCCGCAGTGTCAGCCGGATCACCAGTACTTCTGTCCATTAACACATTATGGCGCTCTTTGCATTCATTAGAGCTCCGGAAGATACACTGCACATGTTAAACCCAGTAAAACAAGATTCTAATGCAAAGGGAGTAACAGAACAGATGATGATATAAACAGCAGAGATAGCTAAAAAAAAAGCTGAATGATACAATAACAGACACAAAAAATATACTTGATCGTAACTTTCAATTACCATTTTGAAAAGGGCTAACTGCAAGAAAGATACGTATTTTAAGGGTACTTCATTTTCAAGTTGCAATTATAAAAACACTGCAAGTCTCAGATATCTCGTTTCAAGATAATCGCAAGTTAACAGGTTTTAATAAGCCATATCAATGCCATGTCGGGAAGGAAAAAAAGTCAGCATGCTCTAAACTACTGACACGTCATCAATTCAACAAGGTAACCGGCCGAGGACCTTAAATCAATTTTTCTAGAAGATGATTACATTGAATTAAATGATTTAGAAAGTTCAATAATTTATATGGTCAAGTATAAAGTTTGTTACCTACAATAGAAATCCGCATAGAGTACCTTACCTTTCTGTGCAATTTATAATATAAATAAAAAGACAAGAGTCGCACTAAGAAAGGGTTGAAGCATAATATTTACCTTAAATTGCAAATTGCTGTTAGTAATATCGCTAATTAGCTCCCAGTTAGGCCCCATATCATGAACCAGCACAACAAGAAACTGAGGTGCAAAAAAAGGATTCTTAGTAACATTTTCCACACAACGTCAAGCCTCTATTTAATGAGCATCACTGATGTTCATCTGGATGAAACTCGGACTGAACTGATCAACTGAAACCGAAGTATTTAAACTAATGGAACCTAGAACCTGAGTGATTTGAACTTAATTGGTACCGAGGTCATGGAGAGTATATCCCTTCCCTCACTACCTTTTCACAATCTCTTTCCTTCTGTCCCTTCCCTCATACAAGGAATGCCCGTCCCGTCCCCTCCCCGAAAAATAACCCCTTTGAAAGTGACATGTGAGAGATTGAAAGTGAGGAGAGCAGGACTGCTATCTCCAAACCCATCCCCTCGCACCCAGCACCCACCTTGAGGAATGGTGTTCACCTCTGGTACCTCACGGTACCTCTCCTATGCCTATGCACTCCGTGAGGCCTGATCCAACTTACGTTTAACTTTGGTTCAGTCCCACCTTAACCCGAACAGAAATCCGGGAAATGGCGTCCTTCAAGGTTGAAATACTAAAAAAATTAGAAAAACTGTTTTGTTTTTGGTTCCAGACTGAATTGAGAACCAGTTTTCCAAAACCCAATAATTGAGTACTCGACCATATATTGTCAGTACCAGTTTAGTTCAGTCAGGTTTGGTCCGGTTCGGTCCCGGCCCAACACCCATTGAAGTTAGAGTAAACAAGGAAAAATGCTTGAAAGTTTAACCTGATCTTCAAATAATGACCATAGGCTTCCTGAACCAGGCTGCCCAGCCTGCATCTGAGAATATTTTGGAAACCAGCATGTTGGAATAATTTGAAGAATGACGAGTATTCAAAGAAATTGAGAAAGTTTAATCATCCATAAAAATACAAATACCTTAAGAGTTTTTGATTTTTTACGGCCATCGCGTACAAGTAATTCCATGAACTTCTTTGGGTTGGACATGTTAATCATCTGAGATGTCATTGGAGAAGAAACTGAACGGCAGAAGGGGCGAATATCATTGGATGATTGCCTTATCATCATCTTTTTCATGTTGTGTTGAATGTATAAACCTTCATTGAAAGTATGCAAGATTAATCGGGAAACAATAAAAATTATTTCTCTAGATTAGCCAATGACGCATGTGAAAACTATACCATTGCTTCCATTATCTAACTGATGAACATCCAGTCTCCTTTTTAAATGATCCTTCTGTCGTAAACAGATATGTATAATATTAGATGTCAATCCCAACACATTAAAAATGGCATTGTTACCTGTTTTCAATACAAGAAAGTGCAATAATATAATGAATCGGTAATCACCTTGTCATTTTGAAATCCAGAATCAAATTGCCATCGGTGTTTATATGAGGATCCCTGCTACAATGTAAGACAAAACGAAGATCTGAATGGAAACTAGAATAAAGTTATAGAGCCCAGTATAAAAGATGCAACTGGGACTGCAAAAATAAAAATTATAGAAGCCAGAACCAGAGTGATCTAAAACACTTTACAACCAATTCGGTCCCAGCTAGGAAACTATAACCGGATACAATGTAAATGTCAAGCGAGATAGTTTTCAGGTTAAAAAGATTAAAGATATATATATAATAATAATAGCAACAAAAACATATATTTAAAAAAAAAACCTTAAAGTACACCCAATTTTTGAAAAATCTCAAACTGAAAATGTGTATCCGGTCATCTGATTCTTCAGTTGTATGGGACCACACCACATTTTTGCACATTGCTATCAGTAAATGTCCACATACCTGATGCCTAGCTTTCTTTATCTTTCGGGGTCTATCAGACACATCAACGGAATCAAACCATAACTGCTTTTCGTAGTCACCCAATGATTGAGCTTCCATGTTATTCGGCATATGGGCTCCCCCACTATGCTCGTCCTGAAAAGAATTGGTTTCGTCACTAGAAGCATCTGTCTTGTTCAGAGCACTAAATGGACCTACGATCCTTTGCCTGGAAGCAGTGTGGACATGATTTGTGGTAAGTGAAACATTTAGACTGCTGCCAGACCTTTTCCCACTTAATACAGAGGGTTGAGTCTCGATATTCTTTTCAATAGATTGCATGAATGGCAAATCAGCTCCCATCTCATATGATCTTGCAGCATTAAACTTGAAATATTTCTCACTCTTCTTGCTATCATTTGACTCCTTGCTACGTTCAGATTCCCTCGCCAAATCATATACCCTTGTTGCTCCATCTTTATCTTCATATGCATCAACTTTAGAACGAAGGCTCCATCGTTAGACTTTGCAATTAAAATTGGTAGAAAACAGAAGCCCAATATGGGTGGGTCAAGTTACAGTGTCAAAACAGGTCAATTTTTTGATATGGATCAGGAGGTTTAGAAACATCCCAGGAAACAGCCCAAAAGTAATCGGTCGCCTTATTTTATTTGATTATATCAATATTACTTGTGCACCAAGTTAGGGTTAAATCCGGCTTGAATAAATAAGTCCCTAGCCATCGTTTTATCGTGGAGATTATTATTAATTGTTCTTAGGAACTTGGGGCTGTGGGCATTATACCAGAAAGGGCTACTGGAGCTTAATCCAGATTATCTATCAATTGTTACAGCGACTATAGTTTTATTTGTTTTTGTTTGTTTGTGAATCTGCTTGTGTTATATTTTTTTCCTTCTTGGAATCGAGCCTGATACATATCAATCGGGTTGGCCCGCGAACACTTGTCTATTTTGATGAGACTTTAAATATGATTTAAAAAAGAATACTATTGCAGTACTAATATAAATCTTTAATATCAAGAAATGTGTTGTAAAATTAGACTTCATGCAACTTTCTACCACCTCACCCCATTTGACCCCTTCTCCCATTAGCTAATTTCTTTAAATGAACCATTTGATCCATATGAGATGAAACACAACCCAAATCGACCAATTCATAAACAAAGGAGTCCCAATTGCCACATCTAGTAGAAAAGTTAGCCCCAGTCTGATATTACCTGCAACAGCATCACATTTAGATGTATCCACTTCTTCCTGCAGACCATTCCAGGTTCTCTGATAAAGAGGAAAAAAAGACCATAAGATGAAAGAAGCATGCATGGGGAAAGCACCAATTAAATGTGTGTCCTTTCTTCCAAACTAATAGTTGATAAACAGATGGATGTATAATGCGGTGACGCATTTTTATCCCCTACAAAAGTATTAAATCAATGAATGATTGCTTGTAAGTTCCTTAAGGATCACCATATCAAACATAAATTGCAAATATAAGCTACAACCTGATCTGTTCCTACTTTCTTTCTGGTTAGTTATGTTATGTGCCCACTCTTTTCTTCATTAAAACATGTTAAAGCAAAAAAGTTCAAACAATTTACATTTATAACGATAAAATTATTGAGACCCAACTACCTTAGATATGAATCAAAAAAGAACTGATGGGATAGATGTCATGGAGCTATTAATGTGCGGCAAAGGATGTTCAACTTTTCGCCACATGGTTTCTAATCTCCCCGGCCCTCCCAGATAGCATCCAACATTTATGTATGCAAACATTATTTCATTTGTTTTCAATTTCTGAAATATTACTCTTTCTACATCCCAATCAACGATAACTAGCTCTTGCAACTACTCTAGACACCAAACCTAAACTATTACAAACAAAATATAAAGTTTGTTCTACTCAGATAAAGCTAGAACTCGCTTATTTTTTATACGATAGAGTATTTGTGTCATTATATGTAGCACTACCGCACTAATAACTCTCGGCAAACAATGAGAGCATATTATTAGAAACACCAAAATCAGTTCTGTATTGGCACCATAACATATGATCGTCTCATACCCTTATTCAAGAGAAATAAATTTACCTCACAACGTAGCAAATGAGATTCAATAGATTTTCTATAGGCCTCAACTGCACCATGTGGTACCGTATAGACAAGGTTTTCCTGCATACATAACCATCAGTTCAGAACAGCTTAATAATCAAAGCAAGTTAAGTATTTACACATTTGGGTGGTGTAGCAATTGAATATAAGTCAGCTTAATGACTAAGTGTGGTGCAGTGATGATGTAATTTCCATGTGATAGAACAAAGTGTTGGCCATACTTGTGTCAAATTATCGTCCCAGCCTATGGTGCCCACATCAGATATAAGATCAGGAGTTGAAGATACGTATTCTGTACTACAATGAGCATGAGCACTATTATACTTCAAAAATCTCATAACATATCCCTGAAGCCCTTGTTTAGAATCTGTTTTGAGACACTGAAGCTCCAAATCCTTGCATTTTTCCTATCACACATATAATAATATAAATTTTGACAATTCTTACTGGCAAGACCACAATCGCTGCAATCGCAATAGTTAAACACCTATCCACATGGCTGAGCTCAACAAGATAAACAAGAGCAATTGATTAAATTTATCTCTATAGAAGATAATGATAGTATAATGGTCCATCAACAGAACATACATGATGTTCAATCTCTGTTACAGTATCAATTCACAATTTATTATTACCTCTGTCATGTACCAAAACTCCATGACATCTCTACCCAAGATTTGGGCTACTTCTTTTTGCTTCCACAATGAAATTTGCCGTTGAAACCTTACATGTGAGGCAAAAGCAGCTCGTCGAGAAAATTGAGCAGCTGCAGTTAACTTCCAAAGGCGCTCCTGTTTATGAACATATAAATTAAGAAAAATGCATGCAACAAGAAAATTACCTAGTTTAATCATTATACTCGTATAATAGATTGAAACAGTGTGAAGTTAGAAAGCATATGAAAACAAGCAAACCTGTGCAAAATCATTAGCTAACCATGCCATTTCCCCAAGAACAAAATCCCAATGTGAATTTTGATGGCTTTGCAGTGACAATGTGCTCAGACATAGTTCACTCATTCTCTTATGTTTCTCCTATTTGCAAGACAAACTCAATTCAGTTGCAGGACACGCTAATGAGATAAAAAACAAATACACCTTAGGTTCAGAACTGAAATTTGACATAGAAAGACAACCTCTATTATCAGAGCCTCTTTTAAGATAGAGTCTTCATGGTCCTCAGTGGCCAAGTTCAAGTTCTGAGAGTTTGCAGGTTGCTCAGAAACATCATTGGGAGCTCTAGGGGCCAGGTTCAAGTTGTCCTGAGAGTTTGCAGGTTGCTCAGAAACAACATTCGGAGCCCTAACAGACAATTTAGACTCAGATGATTCAACTGAATCCTGAGGTCTGTCACAGGGTTTCCTTTCTGTTTCTGAGCCAACAGAACCGTCTGGGTTGACTCCTTCAGCTGAGACAAGATTCTTTGACCCATTTTGCAAGGGAGATTCAGAACTTTTTAAACCCTCCACTTCCTTGATTACAGAATTATCCTCATTGAGGGCCCCGTGGCATAAATCAAAATTACAATTGAAATTTTTTGATATTGTACAATCCGTTTCTTTAACCAGTTTATTACCTTCCTTAACCTCATTAGTAGCCAAAATTTGGTCTGTTTTCCCATTACAGTTTATATTTCCTGGACTCGTAGGCAACTTGTTCTCATTATTAACATCTAAACTTTGACCATTTTGGGTGCATGATGACTCGGAGTCGAAACCCTTAGTGGAATCATGTTCATTCCTTCGAGAATTTTGTGACCCAGTAGAGATAGCAAAGGATGAGCCCCGAATCTGACCAACTGTAGTTTCTACAACCAATATATCAGTGTCTAAGCGACTGTTAGAATCTAAGTTTTTGATAGTCACACTAGAACCTTTAATCTTGGAGTTAAAACTTGACAAATCATTACGCGCCAAAGCGGCTGCAGCTACCAATTCTTTGACATCCCTAGAAGGACTTAATCGAGCTCCATCATGGATTGGTCGAGACCTATTCCTACGCTTATATGACTTTTTGGGCACTTCTAATGCGACAGAATCACCTGATGCCATGGCATGTTGACCAGAATGCAACTGAGAGTAGTGTTCCAAAGGAGCAATAGATCTCCTTTCAACTTTAGGAAACTTATTGTTACCATCGAAGAGCACAAGGTTATCAGCACTATTTGGCTCACAGACTAAATGGCCCCCAAGTCTACCACTACTTCCAACAGAATCATTAAGAGGTGAAGCTGTTACCCCAAAATTACCTTTCGTGTCACTACAATACCATAGGAAATGATATGAATGAAGAAATCATATAGTAATAACAATGATGGTAAAACTAGAAAACTATTTATTGCCTCTCGGGAAGTAGATAAAAACCTTGCCACAAACTGCTCTAGATGGTGGCCTGCCAACGATGTGGACTGGCCACTAACTGATGTAGCATCTCCACATATCAAATCTAATGGATTGCCACCCTGCAAAATAGCAGTCACAAAATCACATTTGTACATAAAATACTTCAAACATAACTGTATATTGTAACGATCATTTTAACATACTTTTTGAAGATATTCTAATTCTCTTCTAAATTTCTCAGCAACATTGAACGTTTGCCTGCAATGAAAATTATCCAGTGTCGTGTTGTTATTCACTTGACAGGATATCAGAAACTCTAAAAGATGAAAAGCACACTCACCTAAGCTCCGCTTGAGTTTTCTCAAGATCCAACGATTGCTGCAAAGGAGTAGAAGAAACTTCTAGCCTACCGTCAATATCTCCTCCCATGAAAGCAACCTCAGCATTGACTAGAGCATAAACGCTCAAGTATATCCATGCATTTCTACTTATCAAATTGCAGGTGCTTTACTACCATGTATTCAAAAAACCAAATTGATAAGGACAAAGAACCAATATTTACGCACAAAATTTAGAATCAATCAACTAAGAGTCATTCAAAGATACGCAAGATAAAATTTCTCCAAAATGTGCTTGGTCTCATCGTGTCGTGCTTAGCTTGCTAACTATAATTATCAGGGGACTACCAATGTTCCTATAGAATGTCGTATTACCTAGCTAAATGCCACAACTATTAATGTAATTTCTTGACATCATATACGGCATCGAATGGTAAGGATCACGAGTCTGAAACGCCTCATCTCAAGACGCCACAGAAAATACTTGAATTCAAGAAATGTAGGGTTTCTCTGCCAACTTGTGGGGTTTAAAGCTTAAAGCTTCTAACTTTATTTTTTTAAAATACAAAAAAAAAAAAAACACACACACACAGAGACTACTTACATTCAGTAAGCAATATAATAAGCATGCATTCAATAAAAACACACTAATTTCACATTTATTACAAAAACTAGGGTTTAAGCAGAGCATATATAAAAAATTCTAGGGTTTATGTAAAAATAATATACCTGAATTACAAACTGATATGCAACAATTACAACTTCCTTTCAGTTAATTTTTGCATGTAAATATACAAATTGTGCCCTAGAAAAATAATAAATTATATATTTGATTGTGTGGGGTTTATTATTATAATTATTATTTTTATTTTCTTTGTTGGTTTGATTATGTCAGAGAGTGTGTATGTACCGTAATCTTCTGTAAGTATATATATGGTTAGGTTTTGTTTATGTAATAATAAAGTTATTTTGGCTAATGATTTTGGAAGCCCGACTATTTTGTTTTCTGTGACAGGAGAGTGGGCTGGGCAAGAAGATGATACAGTATATATATGTGATACGAGTATAATAATTGGGCCTTTTAAGGTAGTCACGCGATACCACAATGACGACTAATAGTGTAAGGTAATTAATGTAAAATGGGCAATCTTGCTCGAATGCGTGACTTATGTCTCTTTTTCCATTTATAAAAAGTAAGATGAATCTACGCTCCTCGGCCTATAGTAAGTGAATGAGAGGGTATGGGGTTCCGGGTCTTTTTCCAGTCAAAATTTACTAATAGGCAATCCCCTTTTTCCGTGATAATGTGAAAGGACTCAATTCCTTCTTTCTTCCCCAGCGAAATGTAGCAGGAACAGCCTTCCCGCAGTCGCATTAAGGAGATTTTTTCTTAAAAGATAATTTACGTAAGTATATATGACAAAATAGTTATATGAAATATAGATGTTTAAAATAGTTGATAAAGATTAAACTTATAACTTAAATATAGATTAACCTAGAGCCATTTCTTGCAATGAGTACCTAAACATCCCTAATCTAACCGTCTCCTCCGTGCCTGGTCCGTAGTTGAAAAGTTGACACTCCTCCCTAAATCACGAGAGGTGATGGTATGGATCTCTGTTTAATTCACCATCAAACTCTAAGTTCTGCACCATAGTGATGTGAGTCGACTTAACTAAAAACGGTGTATCTGAATTAGGCACCTTAATGGGTGAATTAGGGGGTTCGACTACTTTCCTAGTTTGTTCCATCATTGAACTACCTGACTCTTTATTCCTATCCATACTACCTGTTCTTATGTTTTCTAAAATGCAAGAATGAAAAACTAATCCTAGAAATCAAAATAAATTATTATTAATTTTTTATATATTAACTAGAAAGCTATCCTAGAAAACTGAAAGTAACTTTTTCGCGTGGAACACGAAAAAGGATCGTCTCACTAAACTATTCTAACCTTTTCCTAGCTAACAGTCCCCGGCAGCGGCGCCAAAAACTTGATGATGATGTGTGATTTTTAAATCTTTAATCTAAGTTTTAAATTTATAATTCAAGGAGCTACTAATTCTATATTATCACACAACTAAGGGCAGTGTACCCTGTCCAGTAATAGTATAGCCTAGGTAAGTCCAGGTTCGTTCGCAGGGACTGACTTAAGGAAATTAAAATACTAAAAATGAAACTACAGCTTTTGGGGGTTTCCTAGTTAACTAAAATGCATAAGAAATAAAAACAACAATATATGTAAAAACTGACATTCGTTTGGTTTTGATTGACATGCTTAAAAGTGGTTATGATTGAAGTTGTTGAACGACTCTTTTCACATTCAGATTCTCGTTAGATTCACTAAATTATGTAGCTGACTGCCTTTCGACTGGCCAAACCCTTCAATGAGTTCCTGTTAAGGTCGCTCACTGAGCTTTAAAAACTGAGTTTGTAACTATGACTGAAATCTTTTATGTAAGTCTAAATCCTTGTTAAATTCAAAAGACACTGATTACCCTAGTCATCCGGATCCGGTTTCCGTTCGCCAGATCAACTAAAATAACCTAATTAAAACACATACTCGTTTGAATCAATTATTAGTTTCCCATCAAATGTCCAGTTATAGATCAAATGATTACACTGATTAAAGACCGATCAACGTTTCACAAACAGATTAAATTACTCTAAAGCCGCGGTACCAACTCGACTCAAACAAATCGGTAAAATAAGTTTGTATATGAAAACCAATAACAAATCAGATTCAAATAAATATGGATTTGCGATTTAGCATAGAAACAGTTCAACAATCAACCATAATCAACAATCAAGTCATGTTTACATCACGTCCAAACGAATGTCTAGTAACTTAGCTACTCATAGACTGAGTAGCCATGAACAATCTGATAAAATAAAAAATAACATAGAAATCTAGAGAAACTGAAAAGAGAAAAAGAATTGAAACTGGGTGATTATGAATCACGGGGTTGGATTCCTTGATGTTTGATGATGTTAGATCTGCTTTGGAGTGCTCAAGAAACCCTACTCTTCGACCCTTAGCCGTCACTTTCGACCTATGTGCCTCTGATATGTTTTTAGGGTTTATAATGGGGTATTTATAGGCAAAATACGAAAAACCCTAAATCTGCCGACCTAGCCCCAGCGGCGCTGGCAATGTGCCCAGCGGCGCTGGTAGTCCAGCGGCGCTGCCTGCTTCCTGTAGGATCCAGCGGCGCTGGATAGTCCAGCGGCGCTGCCTGCTTCCTGTAGGATCCAGCGGCGCTGGACACTAGTCCAGCGGCGCTGGACACTAGTCCAGCGGCGCTGGTAGTGGTCCAGCGGCGCTGACCTGCTTCCTGTAGGATCCAGCGGCGCTGGCACTAGTCCAGCGGCGCTGCCTGCTTCCTGTAGGATCCAGCGGCGCTGGACACTAGTCCAGCGGCGCTGGATGTGCCAGCGGCGCTGGTAGTCCAGCGGCGCTGTGCTTCCTGTAGGATCCAGCGGCGCTGCCTGCTTCCTGTAGGATCCAGCGGCGCTGGACACTAGTCCAGCGGCGCTGGCAGTCCAGCGGCGCTGGACCTAGTCCAGCGGCGCTGGTAGTCCAGCGGCGCTGACCTGCTTCCTGTAGGATCCAGCGGCGCTGGACACTAGTCCAGCGGCGCTGACCTGCTTCCTGTAGGATCCAGCGGCGCTGGACACTAGTCCAGCGGCGCTGGCATGTCCAGCGGCGCTGGACACTAGTCCAGCGGCGCTGGCACTAGTCCAGCGGCGCTGGCCTAGTCCAGCGGCGCTGGCCTAGTCCAGCGGCGCTGGCCTAGTCCAGCGGCGCTGGCCTAGTCCAGCGGCGCTGGCCTAGTCCAGCGGCGCTGGACCTAGTCCAGCGGCGCTGGCCTAGTCCAGCGGCGCTGGACCTAGTCCAGCGGCGCTGGCCTAGTCCAGCGGCGCTGGCCTAGTCCAGCGGCGCTGGCACTAGTCCAGCGGCGCTGGCTAGTCCAGCGGCGCTGTGCTTCCTGTAGGATCCAGCGGCGCTGCCTGCTTCCTGTAGGATCCAGCGGCGCTGGACACTAGTCCAGCGGCGCTGGACACTAGCCCTAGCGGCGCTGGAGTGATGCCCAGCGGCGCTTAGGGATGGCAACGGGTCGGGTATGGGCCGGGTTTAAGTAATCCCGGACCCGGACCCGATTAAAAAACCCCGTCCCAAACCCGGCCCGAAACCCAACGGGTCCCCGTTTACTTACTAACTATCGGGTAACGGGTTTTCCCACGGGTATCGGGGATCCCCATTATTAGTCACTCATAAACTACCAATTCTAAGAATCGAACAGTTATGAACTTCCAACATTTCAAGTTTCCAACTTCTTCTAATCAAAATACATTGAACATGATTTAAAACCTTTTGATTGATTTAATAAAGATGGTTGTTCTAAATATAAAGAAGTATAAAGTCTTCTGATTGATTAAAATCTCTCGCTATCAAAACTTGATAATAAAATATCATAAGAATCAAAGAAGTTGGTTGATAAAACAGAAAGTTAAAAATATAATACTGTAAAAATTTGATTATATGTGGCGTTTGGCTATTCCTATTGAGAACAAACTAGAAAATAAAAGATTAAGTTATAAAGAATCTCACAAAACATAAATCAACATATCATGCCTTTTCAAATCCATGCGGGTCGGGTATACGGGTACGGGTTTCGGGTATGCGGGTTTTCATCAAATACCATCCCCGGACCCGAACCCGTGAAAATTTTAAAAACCATCCCCATACCCGGCCCAAGACCCGCAAACCCGGACCCAAACCCGGCCCAAATATGTCGGGTTTCTTTGCCATCCCTAGCGGCGCTGGAAACCTTCCTGATGGTGCCAGCGGCGCTGGTAGTGGTCCAGCGGCGCTGACCTGCTTCCTGTAGGATCCAGCGGCGCTGGCAGCTCCACGGTGTTCATGCTTTCTTTTTTCAGCTCCAATTCTTCATATTTAAGTCTCCCGAACTCCATCCTTGATCTCCTTTACTTACTTCTACTCTCAACAAGGGTAATCTCCAACATCGAACCTGTTCACAAGCCTAATGCCATTAAGTACCATAAAGTTCATACTAATTGTTCATTTCTACCTAAAATACGTGTCAAATGAATGGGGAAAAAGTCACAAATAAATCACTCATCATATTCCCCCACACTTAAACCTTTGCTTGTCCTCAAGCAAATCTATTTTATGACAATTAAAGAACAAGTTAAGAACTAGTTGGACAAATCATAGTTCGATGGTTAACAACGCTTCATCGGACACATGATAATTGGTTTTTGGCTAACATCTCTTTTCCTCCCCCACACTTATTTCGTGCATACCTTTATCGATTACGCAAATGTGTCATACAATCATTTTCAATTCCATTACCATGATTGATAGCTAGTAAAGATCAATTGCAACAATCTCACAAGTAATTCTCGTTTATTATTTATTATTAATGTGCTTTGCTTGTTCCAATGAAAATACTTCCATTCCATGATGTGCACTAGTTTGATTAATCAATGAGCATATGGTAATTACAATCTAAGATAAACATCTTTAAGAGTTAAGACAGAGGTGAACAGGTCTGCAAGCATTGCAACAAAGAGACATAACTTAACTCAAGTCAGGGTGCATACCATTTATTATTTAGGTACTAGACTGTGTAGGTGGTCAAGACAGCGGTGACAGGTCGGTGGTTCCCCACGCGCAGAGCGACATAACTTGACCGATTATATTTTTATATTTAATTCATTCATTCATTTCCAAACACAGTTAGATAACTCATATTTAAGCACATTACACCCCTTTAAGATATACCGGCTATTGAATGATATATATTGTTGTTAAGCACAATTAGCCGATAAATCCCCAGATAGTCCATATAATCATCAAAAATTCGCACTAGATACAAACCATTTCCTGAAATTTAAGGATATCCATAAATCCAAAGGCTCGAGCTCACACGGTAGTTAGTATTCTATTTTTACAAAAACTACAAATGAAGTTGCTACCATTTTCTCTAATACGCACTACCAATCGTTTTTCAATAAGTCCAATTTATCATGCATAAAACATTGCTTATCACTTAGGGTAGACTAATTCGTGCTAAGGATTCAAGAGATGCTACTTATAACCATATCAATAACTAAACTTTCATCATTTTTGTCCAACTAATCACTAGTTCTAAAACTTCAACAAATTAAACTTCCAACTCTTATATTTTTGACTAAAAAATCATGAAATTTTTCCTATTTTTCGCAATTCTCCCCCCACACTTAATGTTACAATGTCCGCATTGTAATGACTAAAACTTCGGCATAAAAGAAAAATTGGAAAACTAATAAAAAGAAAAGAGTAACGAAACTTCCCGGGATTCTGCCGCGTTTCTTCCATATAACCTGTTGTAATCACTCCTCACTAATTATGCTCACTGTCACTATCACTCAACCAACAATCTCAACAAAAGACATCAAACCATCATATCATAAAATAATAAAGCATAAATATTATTTTATACGTCGTACCTGCATCTCAAGAAAACTAACTACCAAAAGAATTATCGGGGGTTGGGGGAAAGAAATTGTCTCATCCGCACGCAGGCGGGAATCACATACAGACCATGATTAAAAAATTAAAAATAGGGAGAAATAGAAATTGTTTGAAATTAGTAATGACCTCACAACGCTCAATCAAAGAAACATAGCAGGGTGGTAGAATCATCAGCAGCATGTACAACAGCACCATCATCATCCAAGTAATCAGCAGCTACGCGTTCCTCTCTCCATCATCATCAGCATCAGTGTGATCCACGCCAACAGTAGATGTACCTGTACTCATGTCAACAAAATGCCTATCGAAACCCCGTGTATGGTTCCTGCTGAATGTAACCGTGTCAAAGGCCATCGTGGTGCTGGTAGTCTATGGCTGGAATGGTGGGCCCGGATAATAATGCTCGTATAATGGCTCCTGGACCTGGTGAACTGTGGGAGCTGCGTAATCTGGCATCATGCTGGGGAAGAGCTGTTGGGGATAGCCCTCGTGGATCGACTGATAGCGCTGGGTGTGGTACATCATGTAACCCATCGCCGATCCGAAGTACTGCTGCTCCTCCTGCTGCTGTAGCTGTAGTCTCTGAATCTCTGCTGCTAAACCATCCACCTCTGCTCTCAATCTGCTCGTCTGACCTCTACTGCTCTGTCCTCTCTCGGCGTGGGGGGTACACCTGCATGCCGCTCCATACCTACATCACCAGCTGGGGTACTCAACCTGTTCCATAGACGTCCCTGCTTATCCAAGATGTTCAGCTTGATCAATTCCTTTTCATCCATGACGTCCATCTTCTTCATAAATGAGCACTCCTTGTTTGTGCTCTCCAACCCTAGTGTGATATAAATCTGAGAAATGAGATGTCCGCCCACTATCTTGTCGTCCCTGTGTGTCTGGAGATAGCGGGCGAGAAGTAATGGAGCCAGGCAGTAGTCGTGTGGTGCCCCCTCGATCCAAAACCTAAGCATTTGTGCATCTTGATGATATACATTGACCTATGTCTGAAATTATAGGCCACCAACTTTTGAAGCAAACGATGCACTGGATCGATGATATCAGCCGCCTTGCTTGAATTCCCAGATAATTTATTCTGTCCACTTATTCTATTCCAAAACTCATGCATCAAATCCGGATCATGCTATGCCGATGTCGTTCCTCCAAGAATGAATGTGTCAAGGTCAGTGTCATTCAAATACTCAAAATCCCAGCAACCCATGAGATATCCAAAGTCCGCCACAGTACAATGTCTCCAAACTCCACCTGCCCGAAAATGAATTATCTGGGCCGTGGTGATATCCTCATGCCTCACATTCTCCACATAGATAGAACTCAAAAACTCAAGACACCACTCTCTGAAAACTGGCTCATTAACCTTAAAAAGAGATACCCACATTTGCCAACCAAAGTCCTCCCCACCTTCAGGAGGTAAAACTCGTGTAGTCAAATATGTCTTAAACTGATTCTTAATTTTCAATTCCTTTAAAACTTTCCAATTGGCGGTTTTAGGGACCGCCAGTTCCTTTCCCTGTAATTTAACCAATCTGTTATTCAATCTAATCCTCTCATTCTTGTGTGCCCCGGGCCATTTTAGCCACTCATGCTTCTCCTTCAAAAGCTTTCCATAGTCTTTATCTTTCTTAGGTTCTGCAAAATGTATGTTGAAAGCATGAGGAAAATGGGTGGTAAAGTCCCACCCGTCAGTTCTCCATGGTCCGTGGGACCCCTGGATGCTGCTACTGCTACTATCCGACTCTAATCTAGCTCGTTTATGCTGCAAAACAATACAAAAACGAAGAAAAACAAAAATTTCAGGTTCTGGTCAGTAGCTCCCCAGCGGCGCTGGGGTGTTCAGGTCTTTATGCCAGCGGCGTTGGTGGTTACCCAGCGGTGCTGGCATGATGCTAGCGGCGCTCCCATTATCTTTTCAAATACTAAATTTCGATTTTTAGCTTTTTAATCCAAGGTTGTTTCTCATAAGCCACATTTAGCATAATCCTAACTTAAAACATGTATATTTTCCAGAAATTTAGTTTCCTTAAATCAAAACACAAGTTAACTAACTAATTATGTGTTACTATTCCTAATATAAACTAATTAACCTACATTTTGCTAATCTAAGGGATTAAGTTAATTCTAAGGATGGGGTTTTGTTAAACTATGTTTAAATTAACTATCCTAACCATTTTTATTACATAACTCTACCTAAATTGTCTAATCCTAATTTTGACCTAAAACTAGTAAATTAGGGTTAAATAAACAAAATTGCAAGTAAAAGAGATTAGGGGAAAGATACATTACCTCATGAGACATGTTAGCAAGAAGAAAATATAAAGAAAATGGAGAAAAGTGCGTATGGTGGTGGTGGCCGATCGGTTTTGAGATGGGGGGTGTTTTAATTTTTGTTTGTTGTTGTTGTTGTGAAGAAGAAAGAAAGGAAAAAGGGTTTTAAGCCCTTTGTTGACTAGTCAAACCTGGCCAGCGCACGTTAACAATTATTTTATATTTATTTATTTTTTTAAAAATTTGAACAAAACTTTTCCCCCAGACCTCACCAGCGGCGCTGGTGACTCCGTTTCGGCACTAAAACTTACCTTTTGCTTCCTTTTGAGGTCCGTAAGCTTCCCATTTCTTCTCAACCTGCAATATTAATACAAAATACAGATTTCCTATGTCTAATCCTTTAATGTTAACTTAGTTAGTTCCTAACCTAATTTACTATCCTAATTAAGTCATATTAAAAGTGAAACCGTCATTTGGATCGACTTCTTTCTCTCCTACTTCTTGGTTGTAAATCTTAACTCTATGTCCATTAACTATGAAGGTGTCTCCATTATTGGCTCTTAATTCTACATATCCTGAAGAATAACTCCTAACGACTAAATATGGTCCTGACCATTTTGGTTTAAACTTAGGTGACTTAAGTTTGAATCTAGAATTGAAAAGTAAAACTAAATCTCCTTCCTTAAATCTTTTGGCTCTAATCCTCTTATCATGCCAAGCTTTTGTCCTTTCCTTGTACAATCTAGAATTCTCATAAGCTATCCACCTAGTTTCATCTAATTCATGAAGCTGTAAAAGTATCCTATCTCCTGCTTCGAACATGTCAAGATCACAATTCCTAAGTGCCCAATAAGCCTTATGTTCTACTTCTAATGGAAATGACACGTCTTACCATAAACTAACTTATATGGTGTTGTTCCTATTGGTGTCTTATAAGCTGTCATAAATGCCCAAAGTGCATCATCTAACCTTTTGGCCCAGTTCTTAGGGTTGTCCTTAACTGTTTTCTCTAAGATTCTCTTAAGTGCCCTATTGGTGTTTTCTACTTGTCCACTAGTTTGAGGGTGATAAGCTGTCGAAAACCTATGGTTAACTCCATATCTCTTAAGCACTTTTTCTAATTGAGCATTGGCAAAATGACTACCTCTATCACTAATCAAAGCTTTAGGCATTCCAAACCTACTGAATAAATTCTTAAGGAAATCTATCACAGACTTAGCATCATTAGTTGGTAAAGCCTTGGCTTCAGCCCACTTCGACACATAATCTACTGCTACAAGTATGTACTTATACTTATGGGACGGTGGAAATGGTCCCATAAAATTTATTCCCCATTGATGTTACCAATTTATACCCATCGCCCACATCGTTATTGGCTTTTTTTATTATATGTTTTTAGTCGATTTTGCTGGCATTTGGCGCGTTTATGGGTTTTGTTAGTGGTTTCAGGTCTAAACAGGAGACGTTTCCGTTTGGTGCAATTTCGAGTAATTTTGAGGCCATGAAGTTGATTGGAGAGTTCGAGAGTTATTAAGGTGAAAAGAGATAGAAAATATGCAAGTCTTCATAAGTTGATGTGTGGCCTTCGGTTCAGTATATTTATACTGCGACGCAGTGGTGGTGAACAAGTCCACTGCGCCGCAGTCATCTCTAGGAAATGAGCATCGAGTCCAGTATATTTATACTGCGACGCAGTGGTGGTGACCAGGTCCACTGCGACGCAGTGGTGGTGAACAAGTCCACTGCGCCGCAGTCATCTCTAGGAAATGAGCATCGAGTCCAGTATATTTATACTGCGACGCAGTGGTGGTGACCAGGTCCACTGCGCCGCAGTCAGCCTTGACCAACGAGCACCAAAGGCAGTGTATAAGCACTGCGCCGCAGTGGGGGCATCACTCGCCCACTGCGCCGCAGTGAGAGTGCGGGGCTGCAAGGCTTTGACCGATCAATTGCATCAGAATGAAGGGGGTATAAATAGTTTACATAACCTAATTCCCAAATTATCAAGTTTTCTTTCTAGGAGCTGCACTACAAGGAACGCCTTCAAGGATCAAATCAAGATTTCATCGTCTTCCGATTCATTGAAGATTCACGTGCACCCATCTAGATCGTATCTATTTTATTGTCTCGCAATTTCTATTTCTCAAACGATTGGTACATCATGTTCTTCCTTTATTTTGATCGTTATTTCAATTTAATCATGAGTGGCTAATCTTTTAATCACCCACCGTGATGAAACTAGACGAATGACGTGATTGCTATATGTTTTAATTCCAAGAGTTGATTTCATTTATCGTTGTGTCGAGATCTTGATGATTTAATTCCTTTATATTTATTATTATGATATTGGTGGCATGTGTGTCCTTCGTTAGTGGTACTAGTTGGATACAGATGTGATTTTCAAACGGTTGCTTGTCTATGAGCAATTATCACTAGTTCATGGTATGATAGTGAATGTCATTTTAATAAAAGGAATCATTTTGTCAACGTGTTTAGAAACGGTTGGTGGTACCACGTTTTAATTCACATAGGCACAATTGGTAATTTGATGATCAAGCAAACTAATTATTGGTAAGGTTGTCTAGGCATTGGTGGTACCGGCTTGGGTAATTAAACTAGCAATTTAGGTGTTTGGGTGATTTGTGAGCGGTTGGTGGTACCACGCGAGCATTTTATCCTTTCACGATTATCTTGTCAACTCTAAATGAATTTGGTCTTAATTGAATGCAATCATGTTTGAAGTCTAGCGAATTCAAGGTGGATGATCTTTACCATTATCGTTTGAAGCTTTTCTTTACTTTCAAGTGTTTTGTGTTTTAAATTTACTTTAATTTATTTGTCAAAGTGAGATTCAAAGTGTTCCACCCTGTTTTCCAAACTACTTTATTAGACAATTGATTCAAACCAATCCCCGTGAACGAACCTGGACTTACTTTGTAACTATATTGCAGACGATCGGGTCCACTGCCCGTTAGTGTGTAGTAGTGAGTTTCGAGGTACTTCTAGTTTTAATTTTTAAACTCGATTTAGCACATCAAGTTTTTGGCGCCGCTGCCGGGGATTGTGTGCCGTTTTAGTTGTTAATTTAGTGGTTTGATCCTTCCTCATGCGTGAGGAAGTTATTTGCTTTAATAGTTTAGTTTCTCTTTTCTTTTCTTATCACAGGTGCAGTTGACGTGTTTGGTTAGTTGTGTTTTACAGGTCTACTTCTCAGTTGATGAACTTGCGGTCTTCGGGTTTACCTCTAAATAGTCCTTTGAGAACACCAACAAGACGTAGGTTTAACTTCACAACACCTACACCATTCTCACCTATTGCTAGACTCACTCCTGATTCGGACGAGGAAGGGTTTTATTTAGACGAGTTCTTCAATTTAGAAGTTAAGTTAGAAGAGGAAATGGGAGACGAACAAAGGGATCCGAATGATATTCGTTATGGTGAGAGGGTCCGTACTATTCCTACCAACCGTGGTAGTCCTATAAGACCTCCAGCCATTGCTCATGATTTCAATCTGAAAGGTAATCATCTTAAAAGTATTGAGGAGCAACAGTTTGACGGTAAAAGGAAATGGGATCCATACCAACACTTAGAGAGGTTTGAGAAGTTGGCACGGTTATACCAATATGGGAACAACCAAATGAATGCCGTTAAACTTGAGACATTTCCCATGTCCATTACCGGTGATGCTTTAGATTGGTTTAATGATCTTCCGGAAAATTCCATAACAACTTGGGACCAACTCAAGCAAGCTTTCATTGGTGAGTTTTATTCACTTAGAACTCAAAGGAAGTTGGAGAATTTGATTAGGTCCTTTGACCAAGATGAAGATGAAGATGTGGTGGATGCATGGATTCGGTTTAAGGAGATGTTGAGAAATTGTCCGGGCCATAACATGACTAAGGAGCAATATGTTGAGCTTTTCTTTGATGGCCTAGATAAGAAGTCTAAGCGGGAGTTAGGATATGCTTTTGGGGGTGGTTTCAACAAAATTACACCCAATGAAGGTTTTGATATTTGGAGTCCATGGCAAAGGACAATGCAAATATGGATGATGATAGATTTTTGAAGAATGAGAGAAGATTAAAGAAAGGTACTAGCCAAGGTAGGGTTGCAAAGGTTGAAGCTAGTCATGATTCTGGGATGATTGGTGAGATTAGAGCGCTATCTGAGCGCATGGAAAAGGGATTTGCTATGCAAGAGAATCGGTTTGGAGCGATTGAACGGGATGTAAAGGTAGTAGCCGATGGATGTGATCATTGTGGTGATATGCATTATTCTGATGAGTGCCCAAATCGGGCACCCGAAGATGTGAGTTACATCCAGAATCAACAACAAGGGAGCTACCAGCGCAATACCGGTTTCCAGAACCGTTCTTCAGGTAATCCTGCTTATAACCCTTCTTTTCCTACTAATAATTCTCGTTTTTCAGGAAATAGGTGGCAAAGGGATAACTTTCAGAGTCAACCACAACAACAAACTCAACAAGGACAAGGATCAGGTTCTTCTTCCTCTAATACCGATCCAAATGCCGAGTTGAGGGAGATGATGAAACAGTTGGTTAGTAATCAGGCTGAAACTAACACTAGCATTCAGATGATTCGGGATGATACTAAGGCATTGAATGAGAGGTTGGATAGGATAGATGGCAAGGTTGAGATAAATATGAAGAATCAATGCGTTAACTTTAAGGATCTTGAGAGTAGGATGGCTGCACTTTCTAGGCCTCCAGGTACTTTACCTAGCAATACTCAACAGAATCCTAGGCCTCAGTTTAGCATGGGGCCGAATCAGGGACAAAATGCGGGGCAGAAGTACACTCCACCTCAAGCCCGTAATGAGGAAGCCAAGGCCATCACCACTCGTACAGGTAAATCTTATGACCCTCCTACTATGCCTAATGTTGTTGTTTCAGATGTACAGGATTCAGGTAATGATGATGAGGTTGATGAGGAGATTGAGATGGAAGAGAATCCAACCGAGAAGACTCCGGTCACTCCACCAAAACCGGTTGTGGAAACCGAGGTTAAAGCTTATAAACCAAAAGTTCCATTTCCACAACGGTTCAGGAAGGCAAAGCTAAAGGAACAATATAACAAGTTTGTTCAAATGATTTCAAATGTTCATATTAATGTGCCTTTAGTTGATTTGATACAGGGGATGCCTCATTATGCCAAGTTCATTAAGGAACTTGTGACGGACAAAGGAAAGATGGAGGAGGCCAAAGCTACTTTTCTCAATGCCGAGTGTTCTGCTATCTTGCAGAATCGCATTCCACCTAAGCTTGAAGACCCAGGGAGTTTTCTTATTACTTGCTCTATTAGAACCATTATTTGTAAGGCTTTAGCTGATTTAGGTGCTAGCATTAATTTGATGCCTTATTCGGTTTGGAGTAAGTTGGCTTTAGGAATCCTTCGCCCGACTCGCATGAGTATAAGATTAGCTGACCATTCATTTCAGTATCCCATGGGGATTGCTGAAAACATTAGAGTCAAAGTAGGCCACATTGTTTTCCTAGTTGACTTTGTTATCCTCGAGATGGAGGAGGATGCACAGGTACCCCTAATACTCGGTAGACCATTCCTTAATACCGCGGATGCTATCATCCGTGTGAAAGATAAGGAAATTTCTTTGGGTGTGGGTACGGATAGGATTGTTTTTAATGTTGAGAGGTCTATTAAGCATTCGTATTCTAATGATGAGTCATGTTTCAGGATTGATGTGATTGATGAGGCTTTGGACCGGGAGTTTCAGGAGTTGATGGAGACCGATATGGGAGATGAGGAGATTGCTAATCTAGGATCGGGGGAAATTTCTGATGATGATTTGTTTGCAGAGGTTATGGCACTTAGCTTGGATGAGACACCTCCATGGATGAGAGCTTTGAGAGAGTTGTTGCTGATGGAAGCTCAAGGGTACCTAATTCAGTTGATGTACCACCTACAGATTTGGAGCTTAAGCCATTGCCTGCCCATTTGGAGTATGCTTACTTGGCAGGTAAATCCTCTTTACCCGTGGTTATCTCGTCCTCACTCTCGAGTGACGAGAAAGATTGTCTTTTGGCTGTGCTCCGAGCCCATAAGCGGGCTTTTGCTTGGAAGACCACCGACATTCCAGGTATTAGTCCTAACTTTTTCAGCATAAGATTGATTTTGTTGATGATGTTAAGCCCGTTGTCCAGAGACAAAGGAGGCTAAATCCTAACATGAAAGAGGTTGTTAAGAAAGAAGTCATTAAGTTGTTAGATGCAGGGATCATTTTCCCTATTGCAGATAGTTCTTGGGTTAGTCCTGTTCATTGTGTGCCCAAAAAGGGGGGCATGACAGTGGTTGAAAATGAAAATAAGGAACTCTTGGCCACTAGAACTGTAACGGGATGGCGGGTTTGTATTGATTACCGTAAGCTTAATGATGCCACCCGAAAGGATCACTTTCCATTGCCTTTTATTGATCAGATGTTAGAGAGACTTGCAGGTAATGAGTACTTTGTTTCTTAGATGGGTTTTCCGGGTACTTTCAAATACCCATTGATCCAAAGGATCAAGAAAAGACCACTTTCACGTGCCCCTTTGGCACTTTTGCTTACCGGCGAATGCCGTTTGGTTTGTGTAACGCCCCGGGCACCTTCCAAAGGTGCATGATAGCTATATTCCAGGACATGCTTGAAACCTCCATGGAGGTTTTCATGGATGATTTCTCGGTTTTTGGGGACTCATTTCGTACTTGCTTGCATAACTTGGATAAGATGTTGGAACGGTGTGAGAGGGCACACCTTGTTTTGAATTGGGAAAAGTGTCACTTCATGGTGACCGAGGGTATTGTGCTAGGTCACAAGGTGTCTAAGGCTGGGATAGAGGTTGATAGGGCTAAGATTGATGTTATAGCCAAACTACCCCCGCCTTCCAATGTGAAAGGGGTAAGGAGTTTTCTTGGACATGCCGGTTTTTACCGCCGTTTCATTAAAGATTTTTCTAAGATTACTCGTCCTATGACCCACTTGTTGGAGAAGGACGTCCCTTTTATGTTTAATGATGCTTGTTTAAGTGCTTTTCAGGTTCTTAAGGAGAAGTTGACTAATTCTCCTATCATGGTCGGGCCGGATTGGGAATTTCCCTTTGAATTGATGTGTGATGCAAGTGATTTTGCTGTGGGAGCCGTGCTTGGGCAAAGGGTTGATAAGCATTTCAAGCCCATTTATTTTGCTAGTAAGACTTTGAACCCCGCCCAGCAAAATTACACCACAACAGAGAAGGAGTTGCTTGCAGTGGTTTTTGCTTTTGATAAGTTTAGATCTTATTTGGTATTAAGTAAGACCATAGTTTTTACTGATCATTCAGCCCTTAAGTACTTGTTCTCGAAACAAGATGCTAAACCTAGGCTTATCCGTTGGATCTTGTTGTTACAAGAGTTCGATATTGAGATTAAGGATAAGAAAGGGGCTGAAAATTTGGCTGCCGACCATTTGAGTCGCTTGGAAGATCCTCACCGGGAGGAACTTCGTGATGGGGAGATCAATGATCACTTCCCTGATGAGTGTTTAATGTTTATTTCTACTTCTGATGATGCACCTTGGTTTGCAGATATTGCTAATTATTTGGTTGCAGGTGAGATACCAACTGACTTCACGCACCAACAGAAGAAGAAGCTCATATCGGATGCCAAGTACTATTTTTGGGATAGCCCATACTTGTTTCGTGCTTGTGCAGATGGTATGGTGAGGAGATGTGTAGCTGGAGCTGAGACTAGGGAGATTCTGGATGCTTGTCACTATGGTCCTACTGGAGGTCATTACGGTCCTTCAGTCACCGGTAAGAAAGTGTTTGATGCAGGTTTTTATTGGCCTACAATTTTCAAGGAGGCTCAAACTTTGGTGGAGACTTGTGACATTTGTCAGAGACAAGGAAATATCACTAAGCGGGATGAGATGCCTCAACAGAGCATTCAGGTATGTGAGGTTTTTGATATTTGGGGTATAGACTTCATGGGACCATTCCCACCGTCTAATAAGTTCCTATATATTCTCGTCGCCGTTGACTACGTGTCTAAATGGGCCGAAGCCAAGGCTTTGCCCACGAATGATGCTAGGGTAGTCATTGATTTCCTTAAACAATTGTTTTGCCAATTTGGTTGCCCTAGAGCCTTAATTAGTGATCGAGGAACCCACTTTGCAAATCATCAATTAGCTAAGGTCATGAAAAGATATGGTGTTGTGCATTACTTTTCTACTTCCTATCATCCACAAACTAGTGGACAAGTAGAAAACACCAATAGGGCTTTGAAGAGAATTCTGGAGAAAACTGTGGGAGATAACCCTAAGGTTTGGTCAAAGAAGTTGGATGACGCCTTGTGGGCGTTTAGGACGGCTTATAAGACGCCGATTGGCACCACGCCGTACCGGTTGCTCTATGGTAAGACTTGTCATTTACCTATTGAGATAGAGCATAAGGCGTATTGGGCTTTGAGAAATTTAAACTTGGATATGATGGAAGCCGGTGAACTTAGAATGTTGCAACTCCATGAGCTTGATGAGCTTAGGTTAGGTGCATATGAGAATTCTAGGCTTTACAAGGAGCGAACCAAGGTTTGGCATGATAAGAGGATCCGTAGAAAGGAGTTTAAGGTTGGAGCTAAGGTTTTGTTGTTTTTGTCTAAGTTTAAGATCAAGCAACCTAAGCTAACTTCTAGATGGATTGGACCTTTTGTTATTAAGCATGTTTATCCGTCAGGTTATGTTGAACTGTTTAAGAGAGATGGTGAAGGATCTTTCATTGTTAATGGCCATAGACTTAAGTTGTACTTGGAAGAAGAACAAGTGGAGGGGATAATCGAGGAGATCCCCGTTTTTGAATATGAGGCTTGAAAGGTAGTCGAGTCTAGCTAACGACTCGTAAATAAATTAAGCGCTTCTCGGGAGGCAACCCGTGTCATTTTCTTGCATTTTATTTTTTTGTTTTTGTTAGTTAGATTTGATGTTGTTTTTGTCTAAGTTTAAGATCAAGCAACCTAAGCTAACTTCTAGATGGATTGGACCTTTTGTTATTAAGCATGTTTATCCGTCAGGTTATGTTGAACTGTTTAAGAGAGATGGTGAAGGATCTTTCATTGTTAATGGCCATAGACTTAAGTTGTACTTGGAAGAAGAACAAGTGGAGGGGATAATCGAGGAGATCCCCGTTTTTGAATATGAGGCTTGAAAGGTAGTCGAGTCTAGCTAACGACTCGTAAATAAATTAAGCGCTTCTCGGGAGGCAACCCGTGTCATTTTCTTGCATTTTATTTTTTTGTTTTTGTTAGTTAGATTTGATGTTGTTTTTGTCTAAGTTTAAGATCAAGCAACCTAAGCTAACTTCTAGATGGATTGGACCTTTTGTTATTAAGCATGTTTATCCGTCAGGTTATGTTGAACTGTTTAAGAGAGATGGTGAAGGATCTTTCATTGTTAATGGCCATAGACTTAAGTTGTACTTGGAAGAAGAACAAGTGGAGGGGATAATCGAGGAGATCCCCGTTTTTGAATATGAGGCTTGAAAGGTAGTCGAGTCTAGCTAACGACTCGTAAATAAATTAAGCGCTTCTCGGGAGGCAACCCGTGTCATTTTCTTGCATTTTATTTTTTTGTTTTTGTTAGTTAGATTTGATGTTGTTTTGTCTAAGTTTAAGATCAAGCAACCTAAGCTAACTTCTAGATGGATTGGACCTTTTGTTATTAAGCATGTTTATCCGTCAGGTTATGTTGAACTGTTTAAGAGAGATGGTGAAGGATCTTTCATTGTTAATGGCCATAGACTTAAGTTGTACTTGGAAGAAGAACAAGTGGAGGGGATAATCGAGGAGATCCCCGTTTTTGAATATGAGGCTTGAAAGGTAGTCGAGTCTAGCTAACGACTCGTAAATAAATTAAGCGCTTCTCGGGAGGCAACCCGTGTCATTTTCTTGCATTTTATTTTTTTGTTTTTGTTAGTTAGATTTGATGTTGTTTTGTCAAGAAAAATGCAGGTACAATTTGATGTGAAGCGGATTGAGGTAAGTGTTCAAAATTTTCATTGTCAACATTTTCTAAGGAAAAAAAAAATGGGGGGTCGTGACCAGAAGATTTGTACTGCGACGCAGTGGAGGTGTTACAAGCTCACTGCGCCGCAGCCTATTATTACTGATGTTTGGGTGAGTTTTTGCCCCACTGCGCCGCAGTGGGGGAGGCATGCCCACTGCGCCGCAGTGGCTGGCTAGTGACCTGCACGTGACTATTGCCTCACTGCGCTGCAGTGATGGAGTGACCTGCACTGACTATGCCTCACTGCGCCGCAGTGGCTGGTAGTGACCTGCACGTGACTATTGCCTCACTGCGCCGCAGTGGCTGGCAGTGACCTGCACGTGTTACTTGCCTCACTGCGCCGCAGTGGCTGGCAGTGACCTGCACGTGACTATGCCTCACTGCGCCGCAGTGGTGGAGTGACCTGCACGTGACTATTGCCTCACTGCGCCGCAGTGGCTGGCAGTGACCTGCACGTGACTTGCCTCACTGCGCCGCAGTGGCTGGCAGTGACCTGCACGTGACTATTGCCTCACTGCGCCGCAGTGGTGGAGTGACCCACTGACTATTGACCACTGCGCCGCAGTGGTATTGTGTGTTAGCCACTGCGCCGCAGTGGCTGGCTAGTGACCTGCACGTGACTATTGCCTCACTGCGCCGCAGTGAGGAGTGACCTGCACGTGCTATGCCTCACTGCGCCGCAGTGGCTGGCAGTGACCTGCACGTGACTATGCCTCACTGCGCCGCAGTGGGGAGTGACCTGCACGTGACTTTGCCTCACTGCGCCGCAGTGGCTGGCAGTGACCTGCACGTGACTTGCCTCACTGCGCCGCAGTGGCTGGCAGTGACCTGCACGTGACTATTGCCTCACTGCGCCGCAGTGGGGATACCAGCCCACTGCGCCGCAGTGGCTGGCTAGTGACCTGCACGTGACTAAGCTCACTGCGCCGCAGCCTATTATTACTGATGTTTGGGTGAGTTTTTGCCCCACTGCGCCGCAGTGGGGGGTGTATGGGTTGACTGCGCCGCAACCTATTTGTTCTGCCATCTGGGGGCAAAAGTGCCCCACTGCGCCGCAGTGGGGGAGGCCGATGCCCACTGCGCCGCAGTGGGCCTTTGACCGGTCAACCAAGAGTGTATTATTGCCAGTCAGATGAGGGAGTACTTTTTACCACTCAATTTTTATCAGTATAGTTTTTTTTCTCTCATTTTTTTAAACCGATCTCAAGCTACTTCACTTTTGCTCTCAAATTCTCCCATTAATTCACCTATCTTGCATTATTCTTCCTCTTTGTCTTAGATTATCAATCTTCTTTCAGTATCATGGGAAAAGAGGTAAGATTTCTTGACTAGTTTTTCTTTTTATTTCTTTAATTTTAATTTTTAGGGTTTTAATTTTCAAATTAATTAGTGGGTTATGTTAGTTATGGGCTATTGATGCTAATGTGGTGTTTACTTTTTCGATTCTAACACTTGTTCTTCCGATTTGGAGTTTGAATTAAAGCTAGGGTTTTGAAAAAATTGGGGCTTTTTGATGGACAAGTGTGGGGGAGGTTAATGTTAGCCTAGTTGTTGTTACATTGTTGAAATATAGTAGTTTGATGGTTTGAATCTACCCTTTTTGCTGAAAGTTGTGATGAACACCATCCATGTTGCCCAGAATTTTGGACCACTGCGCCGCAGTGGTATTGTGTGTTAGCCACTGCGCCGCAGTGGCTGGCTAGTGACCTGCACGTGACTATTGCCTCACTGCGCCGCAGTGAGGACCACCCAGTCTCACTGCGCCGCAGTGGCTGGCTAGTGACCTGCACGTGACTATTGCCCACTGCGCCGCAGTGGGAAGTTTCTGTCCAAAAATTGTGTTGGTGATTATTGAGGTTTTAGCTTTGCATTCCTTATGTCTCAAGTTTGTTTGTTTTAATGGATGTGTTTGCAGACCGCAGATCAGAGAAGACAGATGGAAGTTGGTCAAGGAAGCGGGACTGGTGCCAAGAGGGCTAGGCAAGAGCCAGAAGTGCCTGATCTAAGGTTTGGAGAGCACGATATGGACGAGTCTCACGCATGGTTAGAGTTCAATGAGGGCTAGGCAAGAGCCAGAAGTGCCTGATCTAAGGTTTGGAGAGCACGATATGGACGAGTCTCACGCATGGTTAGAGTTCAATGGGGCTAGGCAACCCCATAAGAACAACTTCTTGAATAATCTCTTTGCTCTCCATCGCCAGGTAGTTTGCCCTCCAAAATATCTTGATCCGATTTTTGCTAGAAATTATGGGATACAGGAGGATATCCGTCGGTGGTTTCGTATTGAGGTCCAAATCGGTGACCAGGTGGTTAGTAGTGATATGTGGCACAACATTTTCAATAATCGGGAACCAGTTTTTCGTGAACTTTGTCTTGAGTTTTATTCTACTTTGAAGTTGACCAAGGAGCTTAATAAAGTCAAGGATATTTTTGAAGAGCGGGTAGTAACTTTTTTCTGCGGGGGACAGCCTAGGAAGTTATCTATTCCTGAATTTGGTTTTTATTGTGGTATGTATACGAGGGAGCAGTTAGATAGTCAGGAATTTAGGGCTTTGTTGAGGAAGGGTTTGTATGTGAAACAGGATTTGGGAGATGGAGAGTCGATATCTCAGTATTGGACTCGTATTTCGGGGGGACACAATTGGCCTTCTTGTGGCTATGTTAGTGTGTCTAAGATTAGCAGTGTGAAGCTGAGGATGTTGCATAGGATGCTTGTCACGTTTCTGGTACAAAGGTCCACCCATTGGGACAAGGCGTACCAGCTAGATTTATGGCTGATTAAGTTGTTTTCTGAGGGGGCACCGAGGAGGTTTGCTTTGGCCCCGATGGTTGTTCTGGATAGGATGGTGAATCACTCGGATTCAAAGTTGGTGCTTGGGCAGTTTATCACCCGTCTTTACAAGAGGATGGGAGTTTTTGATTCTGATATATGTCATGAGGGATTGTCTTTGCAGGTTAGACAGGAGCATTTAACAGAGAAGGAGTTGATAATAGCCAAGATAGTGAAGAAGCCAAAGAAGAATGAGCAAGCGAGGTTGTTGGATGATACAGGTGTTATCGCTGCACCGCCTCCAGAGGTGGAGGATTCTGATGATGATGAGATGGAGGACGCCCCTCAGGAGCCTCAGAGGAGGCGGGGCCGTCCAAGTATTGATTTGACTGATATAGGGTCCCAGCTGCAACAGATTTTGGATGGGCAGCAGGCTAGTGGTAGGGCATTTGATGATTATCAAAGGAGGATGGATCAGGATATGACTTGGATGGGATCACAGCAGGCCCGCACCAACTATACCCTAGATTATTATCAGCCTATGTGGGATGCGCAGTACCATGGGCAGCCGTTCGTTCCAGATACTCCTATTCCTGATTTTTCACCACCACCTATTCATGTTCCGACATATCGTCAGGGAGGCGGTTCTTTCTTCCCACATGATCTAGGAGGATCTCCTCGTGGTCCTGTGCAGTTTGGTTCTTTTGGCGGGAGATCTTCTTTTGATGCAGGTACTAGTGCAGATTGGAGACCATGGACTGGTGCCGCTAGTCAAGCAGGTGGAGATGCTGGTGGTTCTGGGGGATTTGTTGGTGGTTCATCTTCTTTTGTTCCTGGTTTCGTTGCAGGTTCTGGCTCAGGCTTTGGCGGTGGACCGTCTGGAGGAGATGTTGGCGCCTCTGGTTCGGGTCAAGAAGGAGACCGCAACTGGATCACCGATCTTTTTGATACATCTGGTCTTCCCTATGGCTATCATGGACAGTGGCAGTGATGATGATTATGGTTCCCATCCGGTTCCGTGGGATGGAATCATTTTACGATTTATGATGATTGGTATTCAGGATGACTGTACTTTATACATTGTGTCTTATTTTCGGTTCCTTATTTTCTGGTATCTACCCTACGGGGTGATGAGACATTGTACTTTCGTTTGTTTACTTTCTTTTAGGTTTTGATTTTTCTGCATAAAACAGTAGTTATTTTGATATGTTTGGTTATGTGGTTTGTTTGTGGTGCAAGTGCAACAGGACTATTCAATTTGATGGCTATTGTGCAACACTAGTGTGGGGGGGGGGGACCCGTTGGATTCTCTTCTCATCTTTACTCTGTGGCATCAAATTGTTGATTGTGTGATGGTGTGCATATGCTGGCAGTAAGTTCAGCGCCGCTATATTTATGTTTGGTTTGTTTGATGCACACGCACCTCTCGCACTTTCCGTTTTGGTACAAGTTGTTTCTCCCGCCAAGCGACTTGTTCTTCCTTTTTCGGAAGCGCATTTGTGACACGGGGTCGACTAACTTGTTTCAAAACGGGATGTGTCCTTACTCCGGTATGTGTCTTTTTTGGTTCCTTATTTTCTGGTATCTACCCTACGGGGTGATGAGACATTGTACTTTCGTTTGTTTACTTTCTTTTAGGTTTTGATTTTTCTGCATAAAACAGTAGTTATTTTGATATGTTTGGTTATGTGGTTTGTTTGTGGTGCAAGTGCAACAGGACTATTCAATTTGATGGCTATTGTGCAACACTAGTGTGGGGGGGGGGGACCCGTTGGATTCTCTTCTCATCTTTACTCTGTGGCATCAAATTGTTGATTGTGTGATGGTGTGCATATGCTGGCAGTAAGTTCAGCGCCGCTATATTTATGTTTGGTTTGTTTGATGCACACGCACCTCTCGCACTTTCCGTTTTGGTACAAGTTGTTTCTCCCGCCAAGCGACTTGTTCTTCCTTTTTCGGAAGCGCATTTGTGACACGGGGTCGACTAACTTGTTTCAAAACGGGATGTGTCCTTACTCCGGTATGTGTTCTGATTTTTCTATGTTGCTTACCCCTATTTACCTTTGTTTGACCGAATATGGACATTGAGGGCATTGTCCATCTTAAGTGTGGGGGGTGGCAAATAGGTTTAAGCTACCGGGTTTATCTCTTTTGTTGTTTTGCCATTGAGATTTTAGCCGTTCTTGTGAATGTGTCCCTCTCGTAGGCTTTTGGGTTTTATCCAAGAGTAAGGGTTCTATCTTGAATTCTGAACTATGATGTGCATGTTTGAGAATTGGTTGTTTCAATTTGGCGGGATGATAGAAGTTGATATGTTTTTAAAACTTGAGTTGAGTTTGTCCTTGTGGTAAATTGCTTTTGTCACTTAATTCATGATAACTTAATAAGCAATTTTTACTACAAATTTTCCTTTGGCAAAAATTTTAATCGGCGAAATGTGTTCTGATTTTTCTATGTTGCTTACCCCTATTTACCTTTGTTTGACCGAATATGGACATTGAGGGCATTGTCCATCTTAAGTGTGGGGGGTGGCAAATAGGTTTAAGCTACCGGGTTTATCTCTTTTGTTGTTTTGCCATTGAGATTTTAGCCGTTCTTGTGAATGTGTCCCTCTCGTAGGCTTTTGGGTTTTATCCAAGAGTAAGGGTTCCATTTCGAACTCTGCACTAAGATGTGCGAATTTGAGGTTAATTTATTCCATTTCCGGGTTCTTTTCTTTGATTTGAGTGTGCCGGTGATGTGTTGAGCTAGAACTTGGCCTTGTGATCGTGACGAGACCGCAGTGAGATCACTTTTGTGATAAAAGTACATCGGATGACGAATTGGCATATAGGTTTGACCCATACTTTTCTTTCTTTATTTTCACTTTTCCTTTTGTATATTCATACCCTTACTATACTTATACTCACTTACATATACATGCTTCCTTTCTTTGTAAACCTTTCTTATATATCCTTTTAACTTGGCCTTTTCCATTGTATATATCCACTCATTTATGTAAACTTTACCTAATTATACCTTACTATACCGATAGTCTAATCCGGGGGGCCATTGATTGTCATTGGTTTGTTTGGATGGTTTGGGAGAGATTCAGTGGATTGTCAGTTGGAATATTCTTAGTACTTGGGAATACGTCGATTGGTCAAAATTATTGAGGAATGTCCTGTGTTGTTCAAAGGAAGTAGATTGTGTTAGACATTGTTCATCATTGTAAGAGGGTGCCTACTAGTAGAGTAAAAGTGATTTCATTTATAAAAAAAAAAAAAAAAAAAGAGCTTGGGCTACTAGTGGGTACTTCTCATTTTTATATGTCTAGAGTTGTGTTGTATCGTTAAGAATGGAGGGCTTGGTTGACTTTAAGTTGTTTGAAGTTGATACACCACAATGGTGTCGAGTTTGCTTGGTATTTTGAGGTGTTTTAGCGGAATAGCAATTTATGGGTTGTTGGCAATCAATGGTACGGGTTTTGATTAGACTATTTTGTACATATTTCATACTTACCTTATACTTTTGATTGATTCCTTTCATTTCTAACCTACACTCCCTCACTCATTGTAAATGTCCAATATATATACCTTAGCCTAACTATACAACCATCTTATATGCCTATTTTGATGATGTACTTGGTGCTTACGCCATGTCGGTGGAGCTATGATCCTTGTTCAAGCCTATGGTAAGATATGCATCACGACTGTGCTTTGAGTGATTCTTGAATATTCAACCCCAAAAGTAAGTTCGTTGGAGTACATTGATATTGATAGGTTCATTTGTTTCACTTGTGCATAGTCGTGTTATTGAGGCTTGTGGATTGTTCAGATATTGTCAAACATTTCGGGTTTTCATTTAAGATTAAAACTGCTTCACCCAACTTCTTTGTCTTTGACATACTTGGTGTTGTTTCTTTTTGATACTCGTAATTGTTGATTTAGCTTCATTGCCAAGGATTACTTTTTCTTTAAATGTTGGATTTGCTTGAGGACAAGCAATGCTCAAGTGTGGGGGGATTTGATGTGACCAATTTATACCCATCGCCCACATCGTTATTGGCTTTTTTTATTATATGTTTTTAGTCGATTTTGCTGGCATTTGGCGCGTTTATGGGTTTTGTTAGTGGTTTCAGGTCTAAACAGGAGACGTTTCCGTTTGGTGCAATTTCGAGTAATTTTGAGGCCATGAAGTTGATTGGAGAGTTCGAGAGTTATTAAGGTGAAAAGAGATAGAAAATATGCAAGTCTTCATAAGTTGATGTGTGGCCTTCGGTTCAGTATATTTATACTGCGACGCAGTGGTGGTGAACAAGTCCACTGCGCCGCAGTCAGCGAGTGAAAAAAAAAAGAGCTTGGGCTACTAGTGGGTACTTCTCATTTTTATATGTCTAGAGTTGTGTTGTATCGTTAAGAATGGAGGGCTTGGTTGACTTTAAGTTGTTTGAAGTTGATACACCACAATGGTGTCGAGTTTGCTTGGTATTTTTGAGGTGTTTTAGCGGAATAGCAATTTATGGGTTGTTGGCAATCAATGGTACGGGTTTTGATTAGACTATTTTGTACATATTTCATACTTACCTTATACTTTTGATTGATTCCTTTCATTTCTAACCTACACTCCCTCACTCATTGTAAATGTCCAATATATATACCTTAGCCTAACTATACAACCATCTTATATGCCTATTTTGATGATGTACTTGGTGCTTACGCCATGTCGGTGGAGCTATGATCCTTGTTCAAGCCTATGGTAAGATATGCATCACGACTGTGCTTTGAGTGATTCTTGAATATTCAACCCCAAAAGTAAGTTCGTTGGAGTACATTGATATTGATAGGTTCATTTGTTTCACTTGTGCATAGTCGTGTTATTGAGGCTTGTGGATTGTTCAGATATTGTCAAACATTTCGGGTTTTCATTTAAGATTAAAACTGCTTCACCTAACTTCTTTGTCTTTGACATACTTGGTGTTGTTTCTTTTTGATACTCGTAATTGTTGATTTAGCTTCATTGCCAAGGATTACTTTTTCTTTAAATGTTGGATTTGCTTGAGGACAAGCAATGCTCAAGTGTGGGGGGATTTGATGTGACCAATTTATACCCATCGCCCACATCGTTATTGGCTTTTTTTATTATATGTTTTTAGTCGATTTTGCTGGCATTTGGCGCGTTTATGGGTTTTGTTAGTGGTTTCAGGTCTAAACAGGAGACGTTTCCGTTTGGTGCAATTTCGAGTAATTTTGAGGCCATGAAGTTGATTGGAGAGTTCGAGAGTTATTAAGGTGAAAAGAGATAGAAAATATGCAAGTCTTCATAAGTTGATGTGTGGCCTTCGGTTCAGTATATTTATACTGCGACGCAGTGGTGGTGAACAAGTCCACTGCGCCGCAGTGAGAGTGCGGGCTGCAAGGCTTTGACCGATCAATTGCATCAGAATGAAGGGGGTATAAATAGTTTACATAACCTAATTCCCAAATTATCAAGTTTTCTTTCTAGGAGCTGCACTACAAGGAACGCCTTCAAGGATCAAATCAAGATTTCATCGTCTTCCGATTCATTGAAGATTCACGTGCACCCATCTAGATCGTATCTATTTTATTGTCTCGCAATTTCTATTTCTCAAACGATTGGTACATCATGTTCTTCCTTTATTTTGATTGTTATTTCAATTTAATCATGAGTGGCTAATCTTTTAATCACCCACCGTGATGAAACTAGACGAATGACGTGATTGCTATATGTTTTTAGTCGATTTTGCTGGCATTTGGCGCGTTTATGGGTTTTGTTAGTGGTTTCAGGTCTAAACAGGAGACGTTTCCGTTTGGTGCAATTTCGAGTAATTTTGAGGCCATGAAGTTGATTGGAGAGTTCGAGAGTTATTAAGGTGAAAAGAGATAGAAAATATGCAAGTCTTCATAAGTTGATGTGTGGCCTTCGGTTCAGTATATTTATACTGCGACGCAGTGGTGGTGAACAAGTCCACTGCGCCGCAGTCATCTCTAGGAAATGAGCATCGAGTCCAGTATATTTATACTGCGACGCAGTGGTGGTGACCAGGTCCACTGCGCCGCAGTGAGAGTGCGGGCTGCAAGGCTTTGACCGATCAATTGCATCAGAATGAAGGGGGTATAAATAGTTTACATAACCTAATTCCCAAATTATCAAGTTTTCTTTCTAGGAGCTGCACTACAAGGAACGCCTTCAAGGATCAAATCAAGATTTCATCGTCTTCCGATTCATTGAAGATTCACGTGCACCCATCTAGATCGTATCTATTTTATTGTCTCGCAATTTCTATTTCTCAAACGATTGGTACATCATGTTCTTCCTTTATTTTGATTGTTATTTCAATTTAATCATGAGTGGCTAATCTTTTAATCACCCACCGTGATGAAACTAGACGAATGACGTGATTGCTATATGTTTTAATTCCAAGAGTTGATTTCATTTAATCATGAGTGGCTAATCTTTTAATCACCCACCGTGATGAAACTAGACGAATGACGTGATTGCTATATGTTTTAATTCCAAGAGTTGATTTCATTTATCGTTGTGTCGAGATCTTGATGATTTAATTCCTTTATATTTATTATTATGATATTGGTGGCATGTGTGTCCTTCGTTAGTGGTACTAGTTGGATACAGATGTGATTTTCAAACGGTTGCTTGTCTATGAGCAATTATCACTAGTTCATGGTATGATAGTGAATGTCATTTTAATAAAAGGAATCATTTTGTCAACGTGTTTAGAAACGGTTGGTGGTACCACGCGAGCATTTTATCCTTTCACGATTATCTTGTCAACTCTAAATGAATTTGGTCTTAATTGAATGCAATCATGTTTGAAGTCTAGCGAATTCAAGGTGGATGATCTTTACCATTATCGTTTGAAGCTTTTCTTTACTTTCAAGTGTTTTGTGTTTTAAATTTACTTTAATTTATTTGTCAAAGTGAGATTCAAAGTGTTCCACCCTGTTTTCCAAACTACTTTATTAGACAATTGATTCAAACCAATCCCCGTGAACGAACCTGGACTTACTTTGTAACTATATTGCAGACGATCGGGTCCACTGCCCGTTAGTGTGTAGTAGTGAGTTTCGAGGTACTTCTAGTTTTAATTTTTAAACTCGATTTAGCACATCAAGTTTTTGGCGCCGCTGCCGGGGATTGTGTGTCGTTTTAGTTGTTAATTTAGTGGTTTGATCCTTCCTCACGCGTGAGGAAGTTATTTGCTTTAATAGTTTAGTTTCTCTTTTCTTTTCTTATCACAGGTGCAGTTGACGTGTTTGGTTAGTTGTGTTTTACAGGTCTACTTCTCAGTTGATGAACTTGCGGTCTTCGGGTTTACCTCTAAATAGTCCTTTGAGAACACCAACAAGACGTAGGTTTAACTTCACAACACCTACACCATTCTCACCTATTGCTAGACTCACTCCTGATTCGGACGAGCAAGGGTTTTATTTAGACGAGTTCTTCAATTTAGAAGTTAAGTTAGAAGAGGAAATGAGAGACGAACAAAGGGATCCGAATGATATTCGTTATGATGAGAGGGTCCGTACTATTCCTACCAACCGTGGTAGTCCTATAAGACCTCCAGCCATTGCTCATGATTTCAATCTGAAAGGTAATCATCTTAAAAGTATTGAGGAGCAACAGTTTGACGGTAAAAGGAAATGGGATCCATACCAACACTTAGAGAGGTTTGAGAAGTTGGCACGGTTATACCAATATGGGAACAACCAAATGAATGTCGTTAAACTTGAGACATTTCCCATGTCCATTACCGGTGATGCTTTAGATTGGTTTAATGATCTTCCGAAAAATTCCATAACAACTTGGGACCAACTCAAGCAAGCTTTCATTGGTGAGTTTTATTCACTTAGAACTCAAAGGAAGTTGGAGAATTTGATTAGGTCCTTTGACCAAGATGAAGATGAAGATGTGGTGGATGCATGGATTCGGTTTAAGGACTTCTTCCTATGGTAGTAATCTAAGTGCAATGGTAAAACTCCTGCAGCTAGGTAATTAGCTATATCTGCGAACCAAGGTGCCTCTTCCTTATCATCTACTTCTATCCTCATCAAATTCTCTTCTGGAAAGGCTTCATCTATCTCTTCATAATCAGGTTCCTCTTCATCTAGGTTATCTAACCTACTAAGGTGGTCTGCAGCTACATTTTCTGCTCCTTTCTTATCCTTAATTTCCAAATCAAACTCTTGAAGCAGTAACACCCACCTAATTAACCTAGGCTTAGCATCCTTCTTGTTAATGAGGTATCTAATGGCTCAATGGTCTGTGAATATGGTGACTTTCTGCAACACTATATAATTCCTAAACTTATCTAGGGCAAAAACTACTGCTAGCAATTCCTTTTCTGTAGTTGTGTAATTCCTTTGAGCCTCATTAAGGGTTTTGCTGGCATAATAAATTGGCCTAAAATGCTTATCTATCCTCTGGCCTAAAACAGCTCCTACAGCGAAGTCACTGGCATCACACATTATCTCAAAGGGCAATCCATAATCAGGTGACACTATTATGGGTGATTCTAAAAGGTGTTTCTTAAGTTTCCCAAATGCCTTAATACAATCCTTATCAAAGTCAAACCTAGTATCCTTTTCTAAAAGTCTGGTCATAGGTCTAGCTATCTTAGAAAAATCGTTAATAAATCTCCTATAAAATCCTGCATGACCTAGAAAACTCCTAACTCTTTTGACATTAACCGGAACCGATAACCTAGCCATAACATCTATTTTAGCCTTATCTACTTCTATTCCTGCTTTAGACACCTTATGTCCTAACACTATTCATTCCTTAACCATGAAATGACACTTCTCCCAATTTAAGACTAAGTTAGTTTCCTCACAGCTAGCTAACATCTTATCTAAATGCCTTAAACACGAGTCAAACGAATCTCCAAAGACTGAAAAATCGTCCATAAATACCTCTACTGACTTCTCCAACATATCTTGAAAAATCGCAGTCATGCACCTTTGAAAGGTGGCAGGCGCATTACACAGTCCAAAAGGCATCTTCCTATAGGCATAGGTTCCATAGGGGCAAGTAAAAGTCGTCTTCTCTTGGTCCTCCGTGTGAATGGGAATCTGAAGATACCCTGAAAATCCGTCGAGAAAACAAAAGTACTCGTTCCCTGCTAAGCGTTCTAACATTTGGTCCATAAAGGGTAAAGGGTAATGGTCCTTCCTAGTGGCCTCATTAAGCTTCCTATAATCTATGCAAACACGCCATCCAGTCACTGTCCTAGTCGCTATCATCTCATCCTTCTCGTTTGCCACTACAGTCATTCCTCCTTTCTTAGGTACACAGTGAATAGGGCTTACCCATTCGCTATCCGAAATGGGAAAGATAATTCCTGCATCTAACAACTTAATCACCTTCTCCTTCACTACATCCTTCATATTAGGGTTTAGGCGTCTCTGTCTCTGAACTACTGGTTTTGAGTTAGTTTCTAAGTGTATCCTATGGTTACAATACGAAGAATCTATACCTCTAATGTCAGCTATCTTCCAAGCAAACGCCTTCTTATGTGACCTAAGGACCTTCATCAAAGCTGCCTTCTCCTTCTGACTCAACTTTGATGAAATGATAACCGGGAGTTGACTTGCCTTGGAGATAAGCATACTCCAATCCTTTCGGCAACGGTTTCATCTCAAGACCGGTAGGTGGCTCTTCTAATGAAGTGATGAGGTTGTTCGGTGTCTGCACCAATGTTCCGTCGAATTCATCTTCTTCTAGTTCTCCTAAATCCCATGGACGGTCTGGTGATCCTATTCCTAATACTTCCTCAATCTCCTGATTTGCTCTATTATCTACATCTACCAATTCAACTTCTTCAGCACAAACTCCTATATCATCTTTGCCTAAATCTGGATCTCCTTCCATAGTCAAACTAAGCTTCTTCCTACCATTTCCTATTGTAATCCTTCTTTCAGCTACTTCAATTACGGCTTTTGCTGTGTTCAAAAATGGTCTTCCTAAGATGATCGGGACTTTCTTATCCTCCGGTATGTTCATAACTACGAATTCGGCTTGAAAATGTAGGTCTCCTACAGTCACTATCACTACATGTGTCTTTCCTAAAGGGCGTTGAAAGGTTTGGTCTGCTAACTTAATAGTCATCATGGTGGTATCTAGGGCCGCATCACTTAACTTAGTGTATATGGTCCAAGGCATTAGGTTAATACTAGCTCCTAAGTCAGCTAAACAATTACAACTAATCTTGTTTCCTATCTTACATGGAATAACGAAACTATCTGGATCTTCGAGCTTCGGGGTGATGAACTCATCTCCTTTCTCCAGAATTCCCTTTACTTCCTCGATTCCATGCACATCTTTCGGGATTCTATCTTCCTTGATCATGTCCTTGATATACCTAGCATACTCCGGTGTCAACCTAACCAACTCAGTAAACGGTATCGTCACCTTCGTCCCGTACATCGTGTCCTTGAAAATCTCTCCTCTCTGCTCCACTCGACTTCTTCTCAGTTTCTGCGGATACGGAACTTTCCGGCTGTATGGTTTCGATTGTGGTCTCGAATCTGCCTTCGGAGGTGCCAGCGGCGCTGGGACTCTTCCCGGACTCACCAGCTGCGCTGGTAGTATGTCCAGCGGCGCTGGGTTCTATTCTGGGCTCTCTAGCGGCGCTGGGAATACCCCAGCGGCGCTGGACTTCCCGTCCAGATTCTGTTTCCTTATCGTTTCGTCTTGCAGCTTCAGTTTCCTCCTCCGCTTCTGCTGGATCTTCTTCCTCCTCTATGTCCTCAGCTTCCAGAGGATTTGGGGGTGATTTTTTTGCTTTCCCCGATCTCGTGGTTATTCCCTTCACGGTCTCTTGCTTTGAGAACATACGATCATATATCAAATCAAGCACCGCTCTCACTTTTCCTAGCTCGTCCTTCAGTTCTCCTATATTCCGGTCATTTCTTTCAACCTTTCCGTCTAGGCTTTGTATTTCTCCTTCTACTTTCTCTTGCAGACTTTTGACTTTTCCTTCAATCAAAATCATCTTCAACCAGTCCTTGTCTAACTTCCTTTGGGCAATGTCTTCTAGAGCTGCGTAGTTGCTATTAGCTGTCTTGTAATCGAACGATCCTCCGCACATCAAATCCAAGTACATCTTTGTTTCGCCCGTTCCTCCGCCATAAAACAACTGCACTAACTCGGCCTTGGTTTTCTCGCGACCATAACATTCCCTAGACATCCTCTTTAATCTCTTCCAAGCCTCACCCATCGACTCTGACTCACCTTGGGAATACGACTCCACTGTTATTTCTCGGACTCTCTTCAGCTCTCGTGGATAAAACCTATTGCAGAATGCTTCTTTTAACTCTTCCCAAGTCTTGATTGAATCCGGATCAAGCTCATCTAACCAACCTAGAGCCATTCCTTGCAATGAGTACCTAAACATCCCTAATCTAACCGTCTCCTCCGTGCCTTGTCCGTAGTTGAAAAGTTGACACTCCTCCCTAAATCGCGAGAGGTGATGGTACGGATCTCTGTTTAATTCACCATCAAACTCTAAGTTCTGCACCATAGTGATGTGAGTCGACTTAACTAAAAACGGTGTATCTGAATTACGCACCTTAATGGGTGAATTAGGGTGTTCGACTACTTTCCTAGTTTGTTCCATCATTGAACTACCTGACTCTTTATTCCTATCCATACTACCTGTTTCTTATGTTTTCTAAAATGCAAGAATGAAAAACTAATCCTAGAAATCAAAATAAATTATTTTTTTTATATTAACTAGAAAGCTATCCTAGAAAACTGAAAGTAACTTTTTCGCGTGGAACACGAAAAAGGATCGTCTCACTAAACTATTCTAACCTATTCCTAGCTAACAGTCCCCAGCAACGACGCCAAAAACTTGATGATGATGTGTGATTTTTAAATCTTTAATCTAAGTTTTAAATTTATAATTCAAGAGCTACTAATTCTATATTATCACACAACTAAGGGCAGTGTACCCTGTCCAGTAATAGTATAGCCTAGGTAAGTCCAGGTTCGTTCGCAGGGACTGACTTAAGGAAATTAAAATACTAAAAATGAAACTACAACTTTTGGGGGTTTCCTAGTTAACTAAAATGCATAAGAAATAAAAACAGCAATATATGTAAAAACTGACATTCGTTTGGTTTTGATTGACATGCTTAAAAGTGGTTATGATTGAAGTTGTTGAACGACTCTTTTCACATTCAGATTCCCGTTAGATTCACTAAATTATGTAGCCTGACTGCCTTTCGACTGGCCAAACCTTTCAATGAGTTCTTGTTAAGGTCGCTTACTGAGCTTTAAAAACTGAGTTTGTAACTATGACTGAAATCTTTTATGTAAGTCTAAATCCTTGTTAAATTCAAAAGACACTGATTACCCTAGTCATCCGGATCCGGTTTCCGTTCGCCAGATCAACTAAAATAACCTAATTAAAACACATACTCGTTTGAATCAATTATTAGTTTCCCATCAAATGTCCAGTTATAGATCAAATGATTACACAGATTAAAGACCGATCAACGTTTCACAAACAGATTAAATGACTATAAAGTCGCGGTACCGACTCGACTCAAACAAATCAGTAAAATAAGTTTGTATATGAAAACCAATAACAAATCAGATTCAAATAAATATGGATCTGCGATTTAGCATAAAAACAGTTCAACTCTCAACCATAATCAACAATCAAGTCATGTTTACATCACGTCCAAACGAATGTCTAGTAACTTAGCTACTCATAGACTGAGTAGCCATGAACAATCTGATAAAATAAAATAACATAGAAATCTAGAGAAACTGAAAAGAGAAAAAGAATTGAAACCGGGTGATTATGAATCACGGGGTTGGATTCCTTGATGTTTGATGATGTTAGATCTGCTTTGGAGTGCTCAAGAAACCCTACTCTTCGACCCTTAGCCGTCACTTTCGACCTATGTGCCTCTGATAATGTTTTTAGGGTTTATAATGGGGTATTTATAGGCAAAATACGAAAAACCCTAAATCTGCCGACCTAGCCCCAGCGTCACTGGACACTAGCCCAGCGGCGCTGGCAGCTCCTTGGTGTTCATGCTTTCTTGTTTCAGCTCCAATTCTTCATATTTAAGTCTCCCGAACTCCATCCTTGATCTTCTTTACTTACTTCTACTCTCAACAAAGGTAATCTCCAACATCGAACCTGTTCACAAGCCTAATGCCATTAAGTACCATAAAGTTCATACTAATTGTTCATTTCTACCTAAAATACGTGTCAAATGAATGGGAAAAAAGTCACAAATAAATCACTCATCAGCCTCCACGAAGCATTAGAGGAAATTGTTGTTTGTAGGGGTGCCTTTTTTGGGGACTTTCAATGGAGGTTAGCTTCTCTTCCGACCCGGTTTGGCGGTTTAGGGATTTGTACAGCTGATGATGCCTCTTCGTATGCTTTTGTGGCTTCAAGGGCCCAATCTTGAAGTTTACATGACCATATACTCCGTGAATACGATGGGAGTGTATTAGACTCAGATTATAGGATGACATTAGACCTTTTGCATAGTTCTTTTCCTGATCTTGATCTTGGCGGTTTCTATATAAAAGACACCGCCCCTCTTAAAGCCCAAAAAATTCTGGCGAATGGCTTATATAGCGAAATTGTTAAGAGAATTGGAAAAAACTTTGTTTTATCCCCGCGACAAAGAAATGTGTTTGATTATTTGCGTGCCCCTCATGCTCAGGATTTCTTGTCTGTCACACCCCTATTGAAGGCTTAGGACAACACATGTCGGTTGTGGAATGTTGGGCTATCCTTAAGTACCTGTAGTCGGCAGATGATACATTTGTTCCCGGTTGATGAGCCATGTCCAGTTTCAGCGAGCACACGGTCCACTGTAAAAAGCTACCATGTTTTAAATATCGGCATGATTGGGTGAGAGATGAGTTTATGCGATGTCCTTAAACGAGCCGGGATCTCTGCCAAAAAAGAGGCCCTGTGAACTTCTTAACTGACCCTATAGAAGGGAGGTCCACCTTACACCTGACGTGCATTCTTGTGTTTGGATGGGAAGGGGGAAACACGCTTGTATAGACTTAACAGGAGTGTCCCCTCTTGTTGGGCTCAAGGACCATGGTTTTGTTGCGGGACAGGCCGCACTCAAGGCTGAGTTGAGCAAAGTTGCAAAACACGAGAAAGCTTGCCTTAAAAATCAACATGTATTTGTCCGTTTGGATTCGACACCTTTGGTGTTCTTGCCCCCAACACTATGCGAATTCTGAAACGGGTTCAGAAAGTCGTTAGTAGTAATTCATCGACCCTTAAGGCCCAAAACGTTGTATTCAGTAAAATCGGGTTTGCTATTCAAAGGGGTTGCTGCCACCACCATTACCAACATTACACCGGGGATATAAACAAATCCTGTCAAGGAGAAAAACAGTCCCTTGATGGTAAAACACTGAATTGGAGATGGTGACAAACAATATGACATACACTACTTTAAGGCCATTTAGCTTCCTCTACTTGAAGTGGCCTAGCACGTCAACATATGGATGCCCATAATTGGGCTCAACAATTACATTTTAAAACTGTTTATTAGACTTTTAGCATGTATTTAGTGCATGCCCCCTTTTAAATCGGGGTGGTTATCCTAAAAAATATGCTAACATAGTGTAAATATCTTAGTATAATGTTTAGAGATTGATTATGTATTATACAATAACTTTATTTGTATAAAAAAATGATATGTAAACATAACAAAATATAAAATTTTGAATACATTTAATAAAAGTGATACCTTAGATGTTTGATTGATTGAAATTATAAAAAAAATAATTGGTTGACATGCTTAAAATTAGTCTAGCTTAAGTGAACTTCGAGCCCGTAAAACTTCACATGAACGAAACTTTAGCTTTTTTCAAGAGGCTTGAAACAAGTCGAGCTCAAACTTAAATAAACTCGAGTTTGGCTTGGCTCATTCATAGCCCTAGATAAATGTCAAATGTGTTGTTTACTATTAATATGTGTGTCCGTGCAACACACTAGAGTCCGAATGTATTTTAAATGAGTAGTTTCTTTCTTTCTTTCTTTATAAATTGATATCTATACATCTAATAAAAGAGTAGTTATCCTAGCATTATAAGCCCTTCTTTTTAATTTAAAGTTATCCTTAAATATTGTCACATATGATTTATCCTATGTGGCATCTCTATATTTTTTTTTGCCAATATTTATTTTATTTTACTTGCAAAATTATATTAAAAATTATAAAAATATCAAGCATCTTATAAACGAATAATTTAAAAATAGTTCCATAATCTTATTTCTAAAAGTAAGGAAATCACGTTTTGAATACTTAATGTTTTAAATCTTCATTATTAATTTATAAAAGATTTGCTTTATCAAACTCTAATTATGAAGCAGGTTCATTACTTTTAATTTTTTGTTCTACATGTTTGACTTTTTGTTCTTCATATGTCCTCTTTTATTTTAAAGTATTTTTAGAGATAACCATTGATTATGTATTTTTCATTTAATGTTACTTTTTTTTCCCATCATGTAGGTTTAGAAAAAAAGCTTTGTTGTTTGTCAAAAAATTGATCCAATTCACATTGATAATTACATGTGTTTGAGGATTGTAAGGAATAAATCTTTAGTGGCGGATTATTTATTTGACATATTTTACATGTATTCAATTTCATACAATTTGTTGACTTATAAAGTTGTCCAGGTGTGTTTACATGTTTTTTTTATGTTAATCTACGTTAAGAATTTTAAACTTACACATTAAAACTTATACTGTTCAATAATTAGTCTGAAATAATACTTTGTTTTTTTTTTCTAGCAAGTTGTTATTATCAATCATCCATAAAAAAATATGAAACTCCTTCTTCAACTTAATTTTTGATTCTCCATTTATGTAGGTACTAATATTTTCCCTCATATAAATGTTACTGGATTGCTTAATGTATCAGATAATTTATCTTTGTTTTATTTCTTTCCATGTATTTTTTTTAAGAAAAACAAGATATTAAAATACAATAGGAATAAAAAATGTTTGTATCCAATTTTTATTGAATGATTTTTTAACAACTGCGCATCGTGCGCGTAAAAGACCTAGTATTTATATATATAAGCATTAATCAGGAAGATAAATATTAGATATAGTTTAAAATGATATAAATAAATTAATAACATACAATAAAGTTAACTATGCTAATTAAAATATTGAATGGTCAAATTATAAATAACATCATCAAATTATGAAAAGCCTAATATATCAGCTATTCACCCAAATTAATTTAAGTAGCGTATACTATAGATAAATAATAATAATAATTTCAGTAGGCTAGAATAATTAATAAGTATTGCAAAATATCAAAAGAAACTAATGGTCCGATACTAGCAGCATCATTTTTGCTAAAATGTTACTAAATGGTGAATTATTAATTTTATGGATTTTAGCTATTATTGAATTATTTTTCATATACTTCAAACAAAATACTTTTTTAAAATAAAAATAAAAGCTAGTACAAAATGTGACACTTGTCATGTTTTAAATGGCTACTATTGTTTCTTACTAATCATATTAGGTAGTAAGAAAATCATGACAAAAAAAGTAAAAAAAATGTAGGTGTCCAAAGTTGGACATACACCTTCAAATATGACTATTTAGGTAATTTTTCCTTTAGTTAAACCCTAAATTAGTTTCAACAAAGTTCTCTTTGTATTTGGAGTGTGTGTGTGTGTCGAATTCAAGAACCCTAAAAGGGTTTTCGAATTCGACCTCTTACTTGAAGAGGAGCTCGAGTTCGACTACTAGGTGGTCAAGAGGGTTTCGGTTGGTTGCGGTCGTAAGCTTAAAGGTGCCTAGAAGATCCTTGGTTGAGGCATTGTTCGTGTATGCACTCTTGGAGGAATTATATTATTGGAATCTTGTTTCCGGAATCTTCTATCTCAATGAGGAATTTTCACTACCGCAATGAGGTTAGTTTGTATTTATTTAAGTTACTTATATTGCATGTATGTGGATCTTGGAAAGGGATATTAAATTAGATTTAATAGTTTATTAACACGCTTCCGCTACGTACTTTAATTTAATAAAGTTGTCTTATTAAAAGGTTTTGAAAATTTAATTTTGTCACTCAAATGGGTCGGTCACCTGATCCATTTTATGTTATCCGGTTAATAAAATCACAACAGTGGCGACCGTGGTGGGGTGATTATTATTGTAAAAACTTTTGATTAAAAGGGGTAGTGTAGTTATTTTATGTGTGTGGGTGAAAATTGTTTAGGGTATTTTTTATAGATTAATGGGTGAGATGTGATGAAGGTATAATGTTTAGGGGCATATTGGTATTATCAAAGGCTAAAAAGTTTAAGAAGAAAGTGAAATGCTTTATTAAGAAGTAAAGATATTGTAATATTAATATTACCTTTCAATAGAAAGTATTATAAAAATTAAATTAATATTAAACAACAGAAAACTAAAATGGAAACTTAGCCTTTAATTTAGAAGGTGAGTGAGTATTATCTAGAATGATTGATGATTGATAACAAGTAAATTATTGTAAGTGTGTTTTCCTTTTACTATTTTTTCTTTTGAAAAATTTATCTATGAATTGTAATTAACGTGCATAAAAAGTTATATTTTCCATATTAAAAATGTACCCTTTAAATTTTATGTTAAAAGTAAGTTATGTACGTTCTTTAGTTAAGTTACATATTAAAGTAAAGAAAAATGTTAAATGTGACCTTTAGGAATATACTTAATGTGTATAAAAAATTGTATCTTTTTTATATCAAGAGCTTATCCATTAATTTTTTTTAGTAATAAGTGTATAAATTAATGTATTTTAACAAAAGTTTAAAATAAAAAGTATCAGATATTTTCTTGATCTTTCTATAATTAAGATAGGATAAATTATAGAAAGATTTGAGGTGTCAACTAGCTTGTGTTTCGATACTACCATGTGAACATGTGTTAGTGTTAATTAGTCATATGCCCGCACGATGCGGCGGTGCGGTGGTGATGGCGGCGCCGACATGTGTTGGTGGCGGCGGCAACGGGTGGTGGCGGCGACGACGGGGGTGGCAGCGACGGCGGTAGTGGCGTGGTTATTGATATAAAAGTATTATTTTAAGAGTTAAGGTATGTATGTTGTAAATAATTCTATTAAGGGTATTATAGTTATATTAAGTGGATAGTTGCATGTAAGTATATATATTACTCCTATATTATTTAAAATTCTTATGTCACATGTCATTTTCATACGATGTCTTACTTGTTTTATGTTTATAATTGTTTTATTTTACCATTTACCTATATATATGAAGGGAAAAATGAGTATGAGACTGTTATAAATCCAATTTAGGTAAAAAACCATTTACATGCTAATTTTTTTATATTTTGAAAAAATGAGTGGGCCTTTATATTTTTATATATTAAAAATTAGTATGTGAGAGATTTTTCACCCAAACTAATGTAAGATCCCTATATTCACTTCCTCTATCTATATATACTAGATTTAGACTCATGTTATATACACGGATTGTTTATGACATATTAAAGATAAATAAATATATGTAAACCAAAAAAAGCTGTGAAAGAAAAAACCATTAAATTTAAATATAAATAATGTAATTAAAATTATGAAAGAACAAATCGGTAATTTAAATATAAATAACGTAATGAAAATCAAAGTAACAGAAAATAATACTGCACATTGACGAAAGCGTTTAATTTGTTCAATTGAATTGAAAGTTATGATTGGTCAATTGGATTTGTCAGTTGCTTTAAAGACGAATTTTGTAATAAGAGTGGGGAGTTGTAACACTTGGATATAGTTTTAATGAAGCTTATTTAATTTATGAAACTTATTTATTTATCTATCTATCTATATATGTATTTTATCACATAAACTATGAGAAATAAATTTGTTAACTTAATTAAATGTTATTGGTTGTGTAGTTAGCATGAAAGTCTAATACTAAATCCGTAAGAATTGTAGTAAATCCTATATATGTTTCCAACTCAGTCTCAAAATATTAATTAAACAATTCTATATGTAAATCTTGTTGAGTGAGTTGTAATTTTTTTATAAATAACATAAATTTAATCGATTTGTATTTGTATTTTTAAATAATATAATTTAGTCACATGTATAATAATTTAATTTAAAAGAATTAAGAGTTGTGATATATCCTTTAATTCATCATTATGTAAGTTATAGTTTGCTTTTACTAAATATTTTGATCACATATTTTAAAGAATTTTTAAAAAAGTTTTAAATGAAAATATTATTTTCTTATAAGATAAAGTCTGGATTTTATCCTTAAATCACAAAGACCTTTGATAAATGAGCTCACCCCTTGTTGGTTTCATAAGACAAATACAAAAAAATAAGACGAGAGTGGGTCAAACGGCCGAACTACTAATAACAAACCACAAGGCACCGGTGACCAATAACTTAACCTAAAACACCTTAACAATTTTATAATTTAAAAAGTTACTTATGCTACTATATTATATTAAATTATTTAATAATTATTTTATTTTTAAAGGAAATCCAGATGAAGACAGATTTGGAACCTCCTAATTCCTCGTAATGAATTCAAAATGACAAAAGAAAGAACGCCACATTCACATTTATATTTTATTATTTTATATTTTATATATTATTATAATTATTATTATATTATTACGTTAAATAAATGTAGATGCTGGTCTTTGATCATCGTTGTATCTTTTGTTTCTATCAATAAGAAATACATTTAAATAATGAATAAATAATTGCTTTGCATATTCTTATTTATTTAACTACTCTTTTTTTTTTAAAGGCCAACAAACAATTTTATTAATTTCCTAGCAAGATGCTAGATAATGCAAAATAGTTGCAATACTAGATTTATTTAACTATTCGTATACATAGTCAAGAAGTATGACTTTTTACAAGAATTATAATATGGGTATGTGACAATAAAGTATAGCATAATTTATTCTGCAAGTCTATTTGTCCCATGAATAATTAGAGGAAAAATAATGTCTTATTGAAAACATTGTATCATATTTAAAAAAAACTTTGGATTCTCCATATAAAAAGTGTAAGTTATTAAAATTATTAGTACTTAAAACATATATTCAACTTTAGATTAAAGTTTACAACATATATCTAATTCCTTTTCCTATTTCCGTACAAGAACACATATTAATACAACCAAAATACCAAGTACATAATGTGTATACTAGGTGTACTTGAACCTTTTTTATATATTACTATTACATACATGGGATTTGCTAACTAGTGCCCCTAGCACTAGTTAAGAAGCATTTAATGAACTCGTTATTTCTTTATTAATCAAAAATTATATTTAATGTGTGTATTAATTCAACTTAATAATTTTCATTTTTAATTGAATAATTAATACATATGTTCATATTTTAAAAAAGTTGTACTTCATTAAATGTTTCTTAACTAGTGCACTAGGAGCACTAGTTAGCAAATCCCTACATACATTCACTAGTAATATTATCAAACTTGCATTAATGACATATGACAAATTATACGGATGTCATGTTAATTAACAAAGCGTGATTATATAGATAATCTTTCCAATATAGAGGCACAAAAAAGAACAATTGTTAAATTTATTATTAACCATTTATTATACTGCATACAATATACATAGTGAGTTTTGATTAATAATAGTTAGTTTTGATTAATAATAAAATGCAAATATTGGAATAATGTTATAATTGAGTACTTTATAAAAACTTTAGAATAGGATTAAATTGAAATACGAGTAATATACTACTCGTAATATCGTACAAATAAAATAAAGATTACCAATAAATAGTCGACATGACACTGAACTACTGCTATCCTTTCGTCTTAATAATTAAGCGCGTCTTGATAAAAACTCACTTCATTGTCTCTCTCTCTCTAACTAAAAACTGTGTGTGTTTTAGTGAGAGAATTAAAGACAAAATTTCAACTCCACACAATTCATTTGTCTTATTGGTATATTCTTCACTTCTTCATCTCTCAAATTTTATCTCTATATTCTTGTCTCTACATACTATATCTATCTGTATATATACCTATTTATATGTATCTATATGCTTAATTATATTTCTTACATTATATTTCAGATCTATTTTCCGTTATAAAGTAGCAAAATAAGTAACGGTAGTTTGACTTACCGGAATGGAAGACGGCGGCGGCGGAGGTAGCCGGAGTTTGAGACAAGTGTTCGCCGGAGAAAGTAATTCATCACCGGCCGGAATAACATTAGGCGGAATATTATCGATAAAACAAACGCCGCCGTACCGGATTCATGACCGGACACTTCTAGATCTAATCCGTGATGATCAGACTTACGGAAACCATGAATCGAAGAAGAAATGGAAGATTTTCCGGGAGAAACTCCGGTTAAGACTCGCCGGAACCGTTTGTACAACCACCGCACCTACACTCGCTTCACATATCACATTAACCGCCGCCGAAAACCGTACGGCGCCTGCGGAGCAAATTACACCGCCGGTGAACAACAACACGAGTATCGTACCGGAACCAGAAACTGTTCCGCCGGCGCAGGAGGAGAATTTGAGGGAGGAAGTGAGTACCAGCGGCGTTGGTGAGCCGAGGATGTCGTTAATGTCGTTACTGGAAGTGGATGGATCTAGTTATGTGGAGGCGGAGGAAGATGACGTGGAGGACGGAAGTGATGACGTGGCGGCGGTGGAAAATGGTGGTGGTTATAGTAAGTATAATAATTGTTGTGTATGTATGGTGAGACATAAAGGAGCAGCTTTTATACCCTGTGGACATACATTTTGTAGACTTTGTTCAAGGGAGGTTTTTGTTAAAAGAGCTAGTTGTCCATTGTGTAATCACTTCATTGTTGAGATTCTTGATATCTTTTAGTCCTTGTATAAATTCATTCAAACAAAAACTAAACAAGTTTAAATTTCTTGTTTATTATGTGTACATTCTTCTTTTCGTTTTGTTTTCAAATGCTAATTGTCGATGTAATCAATATTATGGTCTGGTCGTGTTTGTGCGTGCGCTGGTCGGGTCGTGTTTGCATCGGTTCGATACTCTAGATGCAACTACGTTTTTCCCCCCCGAACGGCTACGCGGCTATGTTTTGAAAAGGGAACTCTTGTCGTAGTTAGGTAACCCAATATGGAGCACACAAATTTTTGCTATTTAAAGGTGAAAACTCACTATGGACTATGGAGTGGACACACTAAGGATCCAACACCCTCTTTGTACCTCGTCACTTAACTGGACGTTCCAAGCCAGCTAACCAATATGAAGACGCCAAGCCGACGGTTTACAAAACTGAAGTCTTGTTCGGTTAAAATCTAAAGGGCCGTTGCACGGGGCTCGCGTTAAGATCTCATGCTACATGAGCACATGCAATACTTTTTGTAATTCTATTTGAATAATTACCAAAAAAGATTGAAAAAAATGGTAAAAGAAGAATTTTTGTAAATGTTGACTTGTTGCATAGAATGTTTGAACTTAACTCGTTTAAGAGCACTTGTGAGAATAGTTGTCGACTCGTAATTTTTGACTCGACTCAGGACATTTTTATATAGTACATAATGTTGTATAATTTTATATATGTAATGTTTTTTGAAACAAAATATAAGTTGATTATTTTAATTCATTTACAAAATGATTACATATTCGATAATTTTGAGTCATAAATATACAGTTTATCTCCAAATTCGAACTAAAAGTATCAAAAATACATATATAACACACAAAGTAATGTAACTATAAATAAAATATCTAATATATAACCATAGTATCTAATTACAACAATCATAAGTTTGCGACTCGTATGACTCGGTTCAATTTCACACACGACTCGTAAGAGTCTGGACAAAAACGAGTCACCTAACGAGTCGACTCGTTTTCGGTGTAAATCGACTCGACTCGTAAGAGTTTGACAACTATGCTTGTGAGTATTATGACTAAAATTTTTTTTGTTTTACACGTAAAAACCACAATATGCACAATTATTATCTACATATAATTAACTCATAAGTTTTATTCAATTATAACATTGTCTGAATGGTTAGGCAATCATGCACTGCACTTTCCATTTCTCCAAAAGTTGTTAAGTGGGTCGAATTTCACAAATAGATTTGATCATGTAGAAATGATATGATTAGTGTCATTGTAAACTTTGACAATGGTAGATGCCTACTGTGCATAGATGGTGATGGGTAACAATGTTGTGGGGGTGTTTGCAATAAGTAATTTGCATGCCGGTTTCATGAATTAAAAGCGTATGTGGGCCCAAATGGACACATTTTTTGTTCATTTCTACTTTTTAAGAACTATATATTCCGAGAAAAAGAATCCAAGAACCAGAAGTATTATTGCCTCATTTTATAAAATATTACTGTAACAAAATACTTTCTGCAACGTGGTTTATAAAACAATTCATCTTCGATTCCTGCTATTTATAATCTTGAAGGTTAATTGGGAGATGATTCAGAAAAAGTTATAGGATATGGATATCTTATTAGATCACATACATTTAAACTAAAAAGACTAGCTTTTTCAAATAACCTCAACAAAGAAGAACTCGTTGGTTCATAAAATGTCAACACTATCTAAACAACACCTATCTTAGAAAAACATTGATATGGTTTTCTATGTATATCTGAAATGATTAATTTGGTTTGACCTTTTCAATTGTAAGGAAATTAAAGAATAAACTTAACCGGCATGACGCTTAAAAACAAACCACAATTCCTAATATTCCTTTTACTAACTTGCTCTATAGTTACGTATTTAGCATTGTTTTTTAAATGTGTCATTGTCATTTGTCAACACAATTATTATTGTACTTAAATTGCTGGATAGAGATTATAAAGTATAGGGGTCGACGAGATAGATGACTAGATTAAAGAAAACAACTCATATATATGAATTGCTATGGTTTAAGTTATTTTATAAACAAAACGAGTTATGAAACAAACTGCGTACTAAAAGATATGATATAAGTATCACAACTTTTAATTCATTTACTACACTATACAGCTTTTATTACAAATTGTATAAACTATTAATGCATAATTGAAATATATTAATCAAAAGTTATAATAGCTATATCATCTTCCTTCTTTTTCCTTTCAAAAGCCAAAAGCTAATCCAAACACTAGAACAATAGCTTATGAACTTTTTAAAAAAAGCCAAAAGCCACTTATAAAACATAAGCATAAGCTAAAAAATAAAAGCTAGGCCAAACACCCCCTAAACGTGATGTATGAAGTAATTTTCATTGTGTAGGAAACACTATGCAATTTTATTGACATTTCAAGAAACCCAAATTTGTTCATTTATCTTTAAACAAATTAGAATTGCCACATCTAATGTTTAAATGTGATTTTCTAGTTGAATATTAAAAAAATTGGAAAACACATGCAATATAATATAATCTTTTTCGCGCTCTCTTTTTTTTTTTTAAGAGTATAAAATATCTACATAACTTTCACATTTATCTTCAAACACTTTATCAACTGTATATCAAATTATATGTCTATGGTGTAATAGTTTGGACTATACTGCATTGCACTAACATTGGGTACCTACTGTATTAAATACTCATATTCTTGTAATGACATAGTAAGCTTTTATGATGGCCTTGGTCCATCATACATCAAGAAACAGACAAGATGTATCAATTCAAAACTTCTTTTCACCTTTTCTTTTTTACCTTTGCAGTACCTACTAAGCATAAAAGGAATCCAAAACTACTGAATTTCAAAGAGATGGTCCTCAGATGGCCCATTCCTTTAACTACACTGACCCTAAGCTCGAAACTAGAGGGTTAGGTCTTGATCAAGAGCAGGTTCTGCTCTAACTACGACCGGGTTGTTAACAAAGAATGCAATTCCGTAACATGTCCTAACTACGAACGGGTTGTTAACAAAGAATGCAATTCCTAACATGTCCTAACTACGACCGGGTTGTTAACAAAGAATGCAATTCCTACATGTCCTAACTACGACCAGGTTGTTAACAAAGAATGCAATTCCGTAACATGTCCTAACTACGAAGCTAAATACTTAAAACTGATTATTGTAGTTTCGATATCGCTAGAATCACTTTAATCATGCATGATGAGGTACAAAGGATTCAGGTAATAACACGTTTCACCTTTTTCACAACTGCAAGCACGATTTTTGGTTTAATCAAACACGTGTTAGCCCCAGAATCTTTCCTAAGACACATTTCTCCTTGTCCTTTTCGTCAACATACATTACAAATGTCAAAAACCCTCAAAATGAATAACTAGACCACCTTCCTTGACATAGTCAAAAATTTAAAAAAAAAAAAAAAAAAAACCCAGGTGGATTTTAACAAAGGAAACAAACATAGAAGCAACAAAATAACATAACATATAGATAGACACAACATTAGGAAATACATAGGTTTAATTCTAGATACAAAAAGATTTAGAAGGATCTCTAGATCATAAAGATCCTAATAGATTCCAGCCAATTCAAGGATATAATACAACAGGAATCTGCCCAACTAAAAGCACTCCATGATGATACAAAACACTTTGCAAAATTTGATAACTTGGTTATCAGTTATCCCTATCAAATGCTTCCCTTTACCTTTAAAGTCCCTTTTGTGGGATCTCAGTTTTTACTAATACAACAGTAGCTCCATGAAAAATAGAGCAATAATCCACAAAAATAGACCAGTTAAAAGGACCCGAAGCACTTACTTGCTCACCCTCTGGTTCGCATGATTGTAATGCTGCCTTTTCCACCTTCAGTATGAATCTTGGTTTTACCAACAACGGGTTTGCCTGAGAAAGCTGAAGTAGGGTATGACTTTGTAGGATTTTCACTGGTTTTCTTGGATTTTGGTGGTGGTGGAGCGAGTATCTTTTGGTTTATGTCTTTTAAAGTCACGGCTCCTTGCATACCAAATGGTTTTACAAATGCAAATGGAAGAACAACCGATGAAGCCACTTTTGTTGGTGGCTTAATGAAGGACTTCTTCCCTGAACATTACGAGAAGTCGAGATTGATCAAGCCAACCGCGTTGAATCAGAAGACCAGAACACTTAAAAGGGCTTATACTAATGACACTTTAAACATAACTTTGCTTTTTGGTGGGAATCCCAGAGTATGAGTTAGAGGTAGCAAAAAGGGTCAGGGGCGAATTGGGCAATGGGTGAAAATCGGGTTGGTTCCTTCCACGTATCTTTTTTGCATTTCGTTAATTGAATTTTGCCAAATAATTATTGCGTTTATATCATTACAAAGCTGCAGTATTACAAAAATTATATAATTTCTGGTGTTTAATGAACATTTTATATACAATATGGGAAACTTCGACCCATTTAAACTTTGTTATTGTAGCTTAAGTCTTTTTATGTTTAGCCATTTTACCATGCGACCCGTTAGAGAAGTATCTAACTATTTCGATCCATTTACCCATAACCGGGTCAATATTGCCACCTCTGGACCTTTTAAGAATAACAACATGAAAACCGGAAGACATGTTGAACCTTATTTGATCATGCTTTACAAAATCCTGATTCAAGTTTTCAATCTTATATTAAACTGAGTGGCATCCAGGAAAAAGTACTAGTTTCTTTTATTAAGACAGTGCTAATGGTAGGATAATGTTTGATGTTTAGATGCCAATTAGCTCAAAATTGTTTAAAAAGAAATTAACTCAAATACAAAAAATGGTATTAACTGGATAGATCATAAAAGGAAAATGGGAAAATTTAGGAAAGAGATGAACCTTTAAAGGTGATATTTCGACGAGTAGGAGTGGGACGCTCTCGACCGGTACAACCCTCGTTCTCTAGTTGCAAATAATTTGATTCTACAGTCATTATATCATATAGTAAGACAGCGAAACTAACCAATAATTAAAGGAAAAAAAAAACAAGAAGAAGAAGAAGAAAGAGAGAGAAGTTCAAATACTAATTAATTTTCTTTAAATACTCCGTATCAAAAAATTCTTTAACCTGTAAGATCAGTCTGAGCAGCAGCGGATCTAGACGGATTCCTGAATTGGACATGTCAAGATTAAGCCAAATGTTTTAGATAGTTGATCTTATAAATTATTGACAAGTTGGAAGAAACATACATTTCATCATCGCTTATATGCATATCTGTATCATCTATCAGACAATCAGCTATCCACCCCTCCGAAGACTGATCTAAACCATCATAACCGGATCCAGATGCAGACGTTTCATCTGGAAAACAATGCGATAGTTGCCCATTATAAGTTAATAATAATCATATCAGGTCTTTGAAACATGGTAGTAGATCGTAGACAACTCTACAAATTTTAGATAGCAAACATCCAAGAAACAATAATGAGCGTGCCTGAATGTGTGTTCTGACTTTTGATAGTCATTATGTGATATCTAATCATTTGAATTAGATAATCAGACAATTTTTAATGGGTTTTGGAAGATACTGACTTAGTGTTCAGATGTGGTTCTGCTTTTGAAAGTTGTAATAATAATGGATAACCGACCCATAATTGGCCCCCCATACTAGTCCCACAGCCAACATGAGGTAAGGTTAATCACGTAAAACTATGATTAAAGGAAAATGGAGTGAGATTTACACCACTGACCCCGCTGTTATGCTGCATGTCCCCACCATTAGATTACCATCGTGGGGACAGATTATATTATTTGAAAATATAACGGATAAAATAGCCAAAAGAGTGCTTTTGTGTTTGTTGCAGCTAGTATGAAACTGTTGACTCCTGAATAAAAAGATATTCAAAAAAAGAACTCATTAATCCGAACACTAGAACTGTTCAAGATTATAATCCTAACATTAGATGTCGATTATCGTGGTTTCGAACCGCAACAGTCCACTAAGGAGTTACAAAACGTACATCCTAACACCCGTTCATTTCATTTCATGTTCTTATAAGAGTCAAACCTGCGAATCCAGCGACCCATTCATCCATTTCAGATAAAGCTCCATCCAAACAAGCTTCCCTCTCCTGAATATATAAGAAAAAGAGTGGTTAAGCACATTACACAGTTAAAATTCGCCAAATAAGAAAAAACCATGTCTGTACTTCTATTATACCAATTAGCTTACTTTTCTCTTCTATACAGCTGAATATTTGCTATTAATAATGTTTTTGGCCAAATTTGTTGAATCAAAAAATGGAAAGACTTTAGAGTAGCTTCTTATATGCGAATAGTAATTCAGATTCAAAGTTTCAAAGCGTCCCTGAAGGAACATAGATTATTTCACTAGACTTATGATAATCATTTGTAACAGTCAACAGACATATTGAACCTTGGATTTCAGATATATGGATGAGAAGTCCTCATCGCAAAGTGAAATGATATCCACATCCAAATCTTCATTGTCAAAATGCAGCATACGTCTCCTCTTTACTTGTGAATAGGTCTCTCTACATTGCTCTGTTCCTTTAGTTATATTTTCTGCATTTTTGTTCCTTGTATTATATGTCTGGTATTCATAACAAGTCTAAACCAAAAATGTATGCTCTTTCGCTTGAACATGTCGATTACCATTTTCAGTAACTTGATAAGCCATATCGTCAAAGGACTTTGCTGGTGTTGTTTCATCAAACATGGAAGAAAGATCATCTTCATTTTCATAAGCATCTGCTTACAGCCATTGTAAACAGAACGATATTAATAAATGTCAACGGCATATGCAGTATCCACAATTGATAATGCTAATCTTATTAATGAATCACGTTAATGAGGAAAGAATTTGAATGTGGAGTCTCACTTGTTTGTAAACAATAATCTTCACCTTGCCAATCCCACATTTCAGTGCTGAAATTCAATAGGAAAAAAGAATGATCAACAAGCATTGTATTTTAACATTGTTCAAAAACACTCGTTAAGCAATCAATCATAGCAACTTCTGAATTAGGCGTAACTATACACACAAAACATACAGACTCTGGATAACAAAAAGTCGCTAAAATAAAAGAATAACACAAAAAGTATCCAATAATCTTATTAAGCACAAGAACCCCTTAGTTTGAGGCTACGAGCTAAAACTGATTGGCTAACAACAAATTTAGGAAAAGTTATCTATGCATATAAGGTTTGATCTACACGGTGTTGATTTGGAGACGAAGTTGTAACCACCAACCATGATAGTCGTATATCAATTACAGAACACATTTATTCACTTGGCTAGCATGATAACCTGAAGAAAACACGATGAACGATAACTAACCCTAATGAAAATCATTACAGCTTGGACCCGAAAAAACATCATTAGCATTGACTTTGTCATCAATACAGCCTTGATCTACTTCTAAACTAATTTTACGTATGTACTATTATGTAGATCATCTATCCCCATGATAATAGCCTAGTGATGGGGGACATGCAACATAAGGTTGCGGGTTATGCCGTTATGGATTCTAATCCTGACCGGATGTCTCTATATGGTAGGTCACACAATGCACCTCTTCCATGTTGGCATTAAGACAAGCCGGTGAGGCCCCTCAAAGGGCGGGACACTCCGATCATGGATATTATCTAGAAACTCGATAAATAACAAGTAACTTAACATTTGGCCCAAAATCAACCTCCCAAGCTAATCATCTTCCAACTAATTACTACTAATATACTAAAATCAATAAGGTTAGTATTAAGCAAAATCCTAAGTCCTAAATCCTTCATTACAATGCCCTAATCACCCCTCAAAAAACAGCACATTTTTCTTCTTAGAAATCACATAAATTCTCAAAGAAATGCATCAACAAACATAAGTTACAAATATAAATATAGATACAGATCCTATCAAGATTCATTAAATCTAGCAACACCCATGTCACAAAATCCTTCATTTCAAATCCCTAACCAAAAAAAAACAAACTAATAAATACATAAATAAAAAATCTACATTTTCTTCAAAGTAACACATAAGAAAACAACATAAACTCATTAAGAAAAAAAAAAAGAGTAACAGGGTAGTAGTAGTTTCACCAACTTGTCATTATTGTTGCAGTTCATTTTTGAGTAAAATAAGTCCAAATAGATATACAAATATGTATATGTATATGCATATATCAAGTGGTAAGTCCACTGTTGTGCTTCAGGTATTTATTTAATGAAAGATAATACAAATGATGGGTTAAATGGATAATAAATAGAATATGATCCAAAAAAAAAAAACAGACAAACAGTTGAAAGTGTGAAGGAGAAGGAATATAGGAAGTTGGGTTTGTGTGTGTCGGAATGTGTGTAAATGGGGGAAACCGCCGGTTCTATCCCTGTCACTGTTGCTCCCCTTTTTTCTGAACACTTGTTTTTGTATTTTAAACAAAATCTATATATACATGTATCCAGCTAATATATCCTATAGACTAGGCTTTTTTCTTTCACTTAATGTTTGACAAATTATGATCACTTTTCTACAAGATACATATACATTAAATCGGGTGATCATTTGAAAATTAAAATTTTCGTGAAAATTAAAATTTTCGTGAAAATTAGAAACCTGGTCAAAACACATTATGATTTTCAGGTATTTTTAATGTGTTTTTAGAAAACATATTGTGATAAGTTCATATCACAGTGTGTTTGAACAATTTTCTGATTTCAAGCGCTATCAAAAACACACTGTGATTTAAAACTTAACACAATGTGTTTTTAGATTACACAATAAAAACACATATGTGTTTTTATAAAACATAATTAAAACACATTGTGTTAAATTCAGATCACAGTGTGTTTTGGCAGTTTTTTAGTTTTCACTGAAAATTTAGTTTCAAATAAACATTTCACACATTAAATAATTTAATTTTGATAAACTATTAATCTATTATTATCAACATAAATTTGTATTCACGACTTTAGCTAAAGGATGGTAGTTTTTCATGAATGAATCATGCTTAATACAAATTATAGTTTATATACGAGTAAAATGTTACAAATACCCACGATACAATTGCTGAATTTTTTTGATTTTCTTACATAATTACAATAATTACGGTTAACTGTGGGTGGATAAGTGGATTACATATGAGTCGTAATGGAGGTTAGATATGAGTGGAGTATTAATGGTTGTGGATGGCTTAGATATGAGTCATAATGGAGGTTAGTCGGTTGTAAATAGTCAGTGCAGATCACCAAAGTAGTTGGATGAAGAAACCAATGGGTTAAACCCCAGTGTCTAGGGGTGTTTTACTAAACCCGCTATGCGGGCCCCCGGAGGAGTTTATTCCAAGGTCTCGAGTTCGAATCTTGGTAGGTTTTCCTCGACGGTATTTTCCAATTAAGGAGGTGGTATGGTGAGAAAGACTATTTAAGATCCGCTTAGTGCAGGACCCTTTCGTTGTGCGATTATCACACATCATACGCGTCTGAGGTAAAATTAACTTGTAAAAAAAAAAGTTGGATGAAGAGATGTGTCAATCATTCATTTTATTCGCTAATGAGGTACCTATGACGTGTCAATCATCTATAGCATATTCATTAGTGAATGACGAATCGCAATGGTATGGTAAATTTCAAACTTTCATTGGTTGCACGAAAAAGGTTAAGTCGTTTAATTTCGTTCTTTAATTTTTCGAATAACTATTCATTTCAATGTTTTTTTTTTGACAAGTGAATTTTACCTCAGACGCGTATGATGTGTGCTAATCGCACAACGAAAGGGTCCCGCACTAAGCGGATCTTAAATAGTCTTTCTCACCATACCTTCTCCTTAATTGGAAAATACTGTCGAGGAGAACCTACCAAGGTTCGAACTCGAGACCTTGGAGTAAACTCCTCCGGGGCCCCGCATAGCAGGTTTAGTGAAACACCCCTGGCCACTGGGGTTTAACCCAGTGGTTTCATTTCAACGGTTATTAATAGAAGAAATAATTTGTCATGTGCCAAACTTATTTTGAAATACCGCCAAACACTATAACAATATTTACCTTAGGGCTGTCAATGGGTTCGGGTTGGCGGGTTTGGGTTGACGGGTTGGTGGGTTGAAAAACTCTGACCCTAACCCAACCCACTAAAAGTTTCAGGTCAGAAATTTAACCCTGACCCACAACCCGCCAACCCATGACCCAACCCATGTGACCTGATAAGCAAATATATATAAATATAAAATGGAATAAGTCAACGACCCAACCCATGTGACCTGATAAGCAAATATATATAAATATAAAATGGAATAAGTCAACCAATATAAAGCTTTATCATTGATGGTGTAAGCTGAAAACGAAGGGTATAAAAAAGAAAGAAATACGAGGGTATTGTTAGTACTCTGCACAAAGTTAATACACTTACCGTCTCATATTACATCACTTATCATCTCACAGAATTTTGAATCCTCTTCCTATTTCAGATTTGAAGTTACTTTAGGTTAGAAATATAGAAAATGAGAATGGGGCGTATGGATTAGTGTAATGTAGAGCATCAGCTATTATATATAATTAAATTATTTTAAAGTTATCGGGTTGACGGGTCGACCTGACAACCCAACAACCCAACCCGGACCCAACAAAAAAAAAATCAGGTTGGTGGGTCGAAAATACTCAACCCTAACCTGATTTTTTTCGGGTTGGGTTCGGGTTGGGTTTCGGGTTGGGTCGAAATTGACAGCCCTAATTTACCTAATCTATGTTATTAGAACATAATAATGAACGATAAAAATAATTCTATTCAAATGCGTAATAACATTTGTTAAGGTTTTTAAAGAAATAAGTATGAAATACATGTCCATATCATTTAAATAGTACTTAGAGTATATTAGTTTCAATTACTCTAATTACTAGGAGGCCAAGATATTCCAAAATTGTAACTATAAACCCCTGTTATCTTATTCTTATTAATGATCGAGATACAATACATGTTCTTTGCTTTGATTTCACAATACGTATGTTATCTATATGAAACTTGCTAAAATCTAAAAACTTGTTATTAATTGGGTTGATCATGTCATGCATACCTAGCCAAGCTTGATTTCTTGGCCTTTTCAATTTTCATAACTATGAATTAAAAATTATTTATCGTGTATGTCAATTCAGTCAAAGCTATAAACCAATATATGTCAAGACAATGATCTTCCTAGCTACAATGGGAAAAAAGACTTTTGCACTGTATTGTTTAGTTTATTTAAGGGTGGAAAGGAAATGAGAGGAGAGGGAAAATTATAAACTGCATTCTTAAGATTTTTTTAAGTGTGGAAAGGGAAGGAGTGGAGAAGGATTAGAGGGGGGAGTGTAGTTGTTTTTTGTTTCAAAAGTTTTCCCCTCATTTTTGAGGTGATTAGGAAGAAAAACTTCTCTTCCCTCTCCTCTCCTTTCCACCCTTAAGTTAAGTAACAATACAGTGTTGTGTTTTTAGGAATTTTACTTAGAAATTTTGCAAAACAAGGAAGTCTGATAATGACATCACCGAAGTCCGGTGTCTTAGACATCGTCCTTGCACACGAACTCACTTACACAAATGAAGTTCAATATCTTTCCTGGTCAGCTAGCAACACCATGTAGGCTAAAAACGGTGTCTAAGACACCGGACTTCGATGATGTGGCTATGTCCGGTGTTGACAACACCGGAATTCATTGTTTTGCAAAAGTTCTATAGTGAAATTCCTATAAACACCAACGTATAGTACCTACCATACAAATTTTTCCTAAAGTATATGCGTATTGACATGCACATCTAATAAAAAAAAAGTTTCATAATGTAACATCCCAAACTTTTCTTTACTAGTTGACTAATGCCGTTAAGTCAATATTATGTGTGTCGTTAAGTCTATTTTAGATTTAAATGTTTATATGTAGCTAATGTGTGTTATGTGTGAGGCTTGTAAGCCTAAATGTTAATGTAGTATAAATGTGTGTAATATGAAGATCAATGTCTATGTAGTGACATTTAATGAAGGATTAATGATGTTTGTGGTCAATAATGTAGTTTGTGACCAATAATGAAGGATTAGGAAGCTTAGGGGTTAGTTTTGACATGTGTGCAAAGTCAAAAACGGGTTTAGAGGTTTAAAGGCTGTCATTAAGAACTTTATGCAGATTTTCTTACCCTCAAATAAGCCCTAGTTGATTTCCCCCTTCCCTCTCTTAATTCTCCCTAGATCTTATTCGTTTTGGAGCCGAATCGATCGTGTATTGCTTAGATCTTGGATCTTTATCACCAAATACAGGTAATATAGGTATTCCTCAGTTGAGAATTGATTGTGTGAGTCTTATACTAGTCTTAATCCAGGTCATAAGGGTTTGGGTTGGGTTATTTGATTAAACGTTCATCAATTTGATGTTATTCGGGTGATTAAATGATCGATTTATGAAGTAAAGGATTTAAGGATTTATAGGCTGAGAATAGATGATGAAAATGCAATTAAGTGGGTTAATTTTAAGTCCCCAGGTTGGATTTGGGGTATGGGTTCGTATGGAGTTCGTTTGATCAAAGAACAAAGTTGGGTTTTCTGGTCTACACTCCAAGTGCGACGCACCTGGAGGGTGGTGCGACGCACCACTGGCCAGAAATGTTTTTGGTACACCCCGATTTGCGACGCACCAAAGGCTGGTGCGGCGCACCTAGTGTTAGTCTAAATTCCCTGGAAGATTGGTGCGACGCACCAAAGGGTAGGTGCGGCGCACCTATTGATTGATATGTTTTTCTGTTGGTTTTGTGCGACGCACCAAAGGGTAGGTGCGGCGCACTCGTAATTAATTGAATTTCCCTGGAGGATTGGTGCGACGCACCACATGGAAGGTGCGGCGCACCACCTGCCCAGATTTTACCAAAGGTGTCGTTTAGCTTATCTTTCGATCTTATACTTGTTCTAGGTTATTGGAGACACCTAGTCATCGTTGTATTGTGCTTGTAGCTTGTTGATAAGCTGTATCAAGGTAAGATACACTACTTTTGTCACGCTGAGGGTTCAACAAACAAAGGTTTCATACTTATAACTTCCTTAACGGTAACTTATGATATATGTGGGTATCTCGGGTTACACGGGAGGCATTATGGGATATGTAGTTGACCATGAGACCTGAAATGCAGACCCTATCGTAGTGAAATGAAGAATTGCTTAATGTAGTACATTGTTATGCAGTTTATGTAGTATTACGATGTAGCTTGTGATGCTTTGAGATGTAGTGTGTGTTGTTGATTGTTGATATGTGCATGATTGTATGGCTTGCTCAACTAGTACACTAGACTCGTTAAGTTGCCATGACACGTGCACGTTTAAGGGCCCAAAACGTAAAAGCAGTAAACGTAGAAAATGTTTAGGTAATGCAGTCACCTAAACTAAATAATGCAGGATCGAGCTCGTTAAACTTTGATGCAGGAAAGTGTTAAGCTTAACCCGTACTTGCCCTAGCCCGGCTAAGTGCGTTGACGTAGTTGTTGCTTGGGTGGCTCCTTGCAACATGGTCTTTATAATGCAGGGCGAGTAATACGAGGGGTCTGACCCACCTCCACATACGGATTACTCTTGGATTGGCTTGCCATTCCTTAACGACGCTTGATGTACAACCGTGTGGGGTTTGTCATCTAGTCGGGTGTAGCTTATGTTACACATTAACGCAGTTTAAAACGTAGTAAAGCAGTCAATGTAGAAAGCAGTTATGTGGTTAAACGTGTGTAATGAAGTAATGCAGGTTAGGCACATTTAGGGTGATTCATCCTAATTGATATGAAGTTGTTATGCAGTTTGTGTGTTGTGCGTTGTGCCTAATGAGCTTGTCTAAATATGGAGAAATGTTTTAATTGGACAAATGCTTTTAAATTAAGTGTGATCTTACTTAGCTATTCTTATAGCTAACACTTGTTCCTTTAATGTGGTTGTTCCCTCAGGTTTAGCTTGATGGATTAGTGACGCAGGACTTATGAGCTTGGGTAGATGCAATGAAGGAACCTTAGCTACCCATAGTTGCTTATTATGGAGACTTTTGAATACATTTCATTTTGAAAAAAAAAAAAAAAAAAAAAAAAAAAAAAAAAAAAAAAAAAAAAAAAAAAAAAAAAAAAAAAAAAAAAAAAAAAAAAAAAAAAAAAAAAAAAAAAAAAAAAAAAAAAAAAAAAAAAAAAAAAAAAAAAAAAAAAAAAAAAAAAAAAAAAAAAAAAAAAAAAAAAAAAAAAAAAAAAAAAAAAAAAAAAAAAAAAAAAAAAAAAAAAAAAAAAAAAAAAAAAAAAAAAAAAAAAAAAAAAAAAAAAAAAAAAAAAAAAAAAAAAAAAAAAAAAAAAAAAAAAAAAAAAAAAAAAAAAAAAAAAAAAAAAAAAAAAAAAAAAAAAAAAAAAAAAAAAAAAAAAAAAAAAAAAAAAAAAAAAAAAAAAAAAAAAAAAAAAAAAAAAAAAAAAAAAAAAAAAAAAAAAAAAAAAAAAAAAAAAAAAAAAAAAAAAAAAAAAAAAAAAAAAAAAAAAAAAAAAAAAAAAAAAAAAAAAAAAAAAAAAAAAAAAAAAAAAAAAAAAAAAAAAAAAAAAAAAAAAAAAAAAAAAAAAAAAAAAAAAAAAAAAAAAAAAAAAAAAAAAAAAAAAAAAAAAAAAAAAAAAAAAAAAAAAAAAAAAAAAAAAAAAAAAAAAAAAAAAAAAAAAAAAAAAAAAAAAAAAAAAAAAAAAAAAAAAAAAAAAAAAAAAAAAAAAAAAAAAAAAAAAAAAAAAAAAAAAAAAAAAAAAAAAAAAAAAAAAAAAAAAAAAAAAAAAAAAAAAAAAAAAAAAAAAAAAAAAAAAAAAAAAAAAAAAAAAAAAAAAAAAAAAAAAAAAAAAAAAAAAAAAAAAAAAAAAAAAAAAAAAAAAAAAAAAAAAAAAAAAAAAAAAAAAAAAAAAAAAAAAAAAAAAAAAAAAAAAAAAAAAAAAAAAAAAAAAAAAAAAAAAAAAAAAAAAAAAAAAAAAAAAAAAAAAAAAAAAAAAAAAAAAAAAAAAAAAAAAAAAAAAAAAAAAAAAAAAAAAAAAAAAAAAAAAAAAAAAAAAAAAAAAAAAAAAAAAAAAAAAAAAAAAAAAAAAAAAAAAAAAAAAAAAAAAAAAAAAAAAAAAAAAAAAAAAAAAAAAAAAAAAAAAAAAAAAAAAAAAAAAAAAAAAAAAAAAAAAAAAAAAAAAAAAAAAAAAAAAAAAAAAAAAAAAAAAAAAAAAAAAAAAAAAAAAAAAAAAAAAAAAAAAAAAAAAAAAAAAAAAAAAAAAAAAAAAAAAAAAAAAAAAAAAAAAAAAAAAAAAAAAAAAAAAAAAAAAAAAAAAAAAAAAAAAAAAAAAAAAAAAAAAAAAAAAAAAAAAAAAAAAAAAAAAAAAAAAAAAAAAAAAAAAAAAAAAAAAAAAAAAAAAAAAAAAAAAAAAAAAAAAATGAAAAAAAATTTATATCCATGTTTTATTATTGCAAAAAACATATGAATGAATCAATTTTGATATTTATCAACAAACCTTTTGTTTTAAATTTAATACTATATTATTATCTACAAACATATATCAAAATTATAGATTATAAACATAAAAGTTATGCATGGCGGGTGGTTTAAAACAAAATATCTTGTATTAATTAAAACATGAAAGAATTTAAAACAAAATATCTTGTATTAATTAAAACATGAAAGAAATTAAAACAAAATATCTTGCAGAAAATATTAGAGTAACACTTATGGCTTAATTATACGGACTATATATATAAATCCCATATATTCATTTGTAAAATGACTCCTACTCACATACAACCATATATATATAAGATGGGTCATCGTTCTCGAATAACAAAGACTATGATGATAGCTTTGTTCGGAACATTTTTCTTACTCAACGATGCAGCGAGAAATGCAAGCTTTGATGAGAATTATAACGTAACTTGGGGAAACAATCATGTTTTGTTTCTTAATCAAAAGAGCTAGGGAGGTTCAATTAACACTGGATAAATCTTCAGGTGCTTTCTTTTTTGCGAACGATATATTAATTAATATTTTGCCTAATTAAAAGAGTTAATAATCCCAATTAACTTACTCTTTTACTTAGATAAAATAAAATATACTTATTGTTTTAAGACCAAACGTACACAACATAGTGATTAGCATGGAATATGCGTTATCATAACTTTTTGTTGCATGTATGCACTTACATGCATATATATATACAAGTCTAAATTAAGATTGATTTTCTAATGTGTACTTGTGAATGTTTATATATAGGTGCTGGATTTGCGTCAAAATCATATTTTGGATCTGGGTACTTTCAAATGAGAATCAAGGTTCCAGGAAAAGATTCCGCTGGCATTGTTACTGCTTTTTATGTATGTACGAATGCTCTATATATAGTAGATACTTGCTTGTTAAGATGAATCAATATATAAGTTTTAGTTTTGATGCAGTTGTTTCTAAATACGACTGTACATTATGAGTTAGATTTCGAGTTCTTGGGAGATAGACCAGGCAAACCGATCCAATTGCAAACAAATGTGTTCTTAAATGGTGTTGGTGGGAGAGAACAAAAGGTCATTCTTTGGTTTGATCCTAGTGCTGATTTCTATTACTATAAACTCCTTTGGAACCAGCATCAAGTTGTGTAAGCACCTATCTATATTCTCTTTTTGACACAAAAAATATGGGAACACATACTTGTACCACAACTTTTGATTTAATCTACCACACTGTACAACTGATATAACACGCAGTTCAAATATATAATGCATTATAGTGGTAGATTTTTTAAAAGTTGAGGTACGATTATCAAACTTTATCAGTTATTTGAACTCCAAAGTTAATTTCTTTTGGACTGAGCCTAATGACTTTTGATTGTTGCCAATCTGAGACTAGCCCACGTGGTAGAGGCTTATACCTCTTTGGGAGAAGGTCAGAGTTCAACCCGGAATATTTGGAGTAATTTAGGTTTAGAGATAATTTGGTGTACTAATTAACAGTAAAAAAATGACTTTTGATTGCTAACTTGGTTTAATTAACAATATCACTAAGTAATTAACCATGTTTATAATTTATTGTGTAAGGTTAAAAATGATTTAGTTCTTTGTTTTAATTAACTTTTTAACATTTTTAACTCTTTTAAGTATTTTCTTCATAATCTAATCTATATATTAAGTTTGTCTTTGCTTATTAGTTTAACCCTTCAAAGGGTAAAACCATCGAACTCTGAAAACTTACAATATTATCATAGAAGATACTCCAAAGAAAACATATTTTTATTGATAAATAATAATTGAGCTACAATAGTTCATTAAACTAACCATCAAGTCAAATTAAGTTTATAAAGTTTCACAAGAACAGGCTTGATGAAACATAACATATAATAACGTTTCAAGCTCGAGCTTAAAAGAACTCAAACATTACGTGAAAAAGCTTTATCGTGCGAATCAATTGACTCCGATCCAGCCTAACCGGCCAGTGTCATCGAGTCGAGGTCTACTATAGCGTTTTGCAGCCTTAATGACGAGTCCATAAAATTGATTGAACTTAAGTGAATATATTTTTTACTTATAACATAACTTTGTTTGACCAAAAATAGTTAACTTCTATTGTTCTTTACTCAGATTTTTCGTGGATGATACACCAATAAGGGTATTTAAGAACATAAAAGGTGTAGGCTTCCCTAATAAATCAATGCAAGTGCTTGTGAGCCTTTGGGACGGGTCTAGTTGGGCAACTGACGATGGTCGAACCAAGGCCAATTACGCCTATGCACCATTTCAAGCCCATTTCCAAGATTTTAATGTGGATGGGTGCCCGTCGCCACCCACCAATCCAAACACGGACTGTTATTCCCAAAAGCATTGGTGGAACACTGGAAACTACTCGCAGTTGAACCCGCAACTACTGAAAACTTGTGAGGATGTAAAAAAAAGTATATGAAATATAACTATTGTACTGATAGAATAAGGTACCCTAAATGGCCCTCCTCTAGAGTGTGGGTCGGGTAAAAGTTGAAGGGTAAATTAGTAATTTAGTACTGTAACATTTATTGGTTGGGTTGGAATGGGCTTATGGGTTTGTATTATAGTTATTGCTTATTGGCCCATCTTCAACTTTATTTCCTTGGTTTGTATCAAAACGTGTAAATATTTTACTAGTTTTATTTCACAAGAAATGTCAAAGGTTAGTTATGTAGGTCAAATTTCTTTGTGAACGTACAGATCAAACTGTGCCATTTTAATGTTATTTTAATTTTGCAAAGTTTTAAACGTAGACAACGATATAAAACAATATGTAATGTATATCAAGACATATGATATGACTATATGAGTTCGCACAACCTATTAAGTTATTCTAAAATAAGAAATGACCAATAAATACGATCCGCGATATGATAAGGGCGGGAGATTTGTATGAGGTAATCGAGTATGGGATGTATATGAGTTACGGACGACAAAGAATTGGATATGATGAAGCGAATATATAGTCACAAAAAGGGATAAGTTGTTCCAACGGGTCTTTAAAGCTGTTGCATAACAAAGCTAGTGCTAATGAGGAAATGAAAAATTATGTAAAATTTTTTTAAATCTTAGATGTAAAGTGGGTTATGTTATTTAAATTACCTCTTAATATCGAGAGTACTAATGCAAGACGAAATGATAGATATAAGTTATGGACCAAAATTAAGCATGGTAATACAAGATGAAAGATAAACGGGCATAGTTAGTTATTATCGGTTGTGTGCCTAAATTTACTATGTGAAATTGCCAAACTTGGTAACTATATTTGACAATGTGAACATCGTTTCAAATTGCGTATTTTTATAAAGGAAAATTTTAAATTAAGTCCTTAGATTGCATTTATAATTTTATTTCTTCATATCAAAAGCATCCCCCGAAGCCATCACCACTTCAGGTGGGGTGGTAGAGGCTTTAGCCTCTTAGGGAAAAGACCAAGGTTCACACCTTGACAATGATGTTTTTTTGGTGTATTTAAATAGGGTAATGGTAGTTTAAACTTTGTTGTTCAATAAAAAAAAAGCATCCCCTGAACTTTATGGTAAATGTACAACTATTTAATGAACTTTAACTACAACTCTTAGGTTGCGTTTAACATAACCTCATAAGCAATTTTTCATAAATAATAAAGTGTAGTTGTTAGTAGTTAGTTATCTAAAATTAATAAATAAACGAAATAATTTAGTATCTCAAGAGAAACAATTGCATATATCGTCGATGGGGCAAAACCCTGTATACAACAAAATTCTTCTTACCTTTTTCAACGGCATTTCTAAACAACTTTTAAGTTACACGCATGTCTGGGAAGAAACCTAAATCTTTCGTTATTAATACATCTCCACAAATGTGAGAAGTGAGACTTAAACGCAAATGGATTGTTTTTTTTTTCTTCTTTTTTTGAACAGCAAGTTAGTAATAGTAGTTAGAAGTTAGCATTCGAGACACCACAGTGACATTCAATTGGGCAGTATGCGGAGCTCGAACCACGCATGCCTGGGATGAAACCCGGACTCTCGAAAACCCCCCCTCCTTCCCCTAATAATCTATTCCTATAAATGTAAGAATTGAGATTCAAATTCCCAAAATCTAAGATCAAATAGATTTTTTTAAAGTCAAAAACTTTACTAATGAGTTATAAGTTTTATTGTCAACAAAATTCTTCTTTTAAGAGGATAAGATCACAATACTATTAATTACCTTTTGAATTTTTTATTTACATATATACATGATAAAAATTTATGAATTGGCAAATGACTCTTCCCCCATTGTGTCTCCACCCTACAAATAATTTACCAATTGTCTTTGGCTTACATGTATTTTGGAGTGACTCATGAACCAATATATATTTATCCGCGTTAGATAAGGTCTCCCAAAAACTCAAAAAGTATATATTTGAAGAAGTTGAAATAAAATGCAAGAGGGTAAGCAAATGTCCTAGTCAAGAAATGGACTACATAAGAATATATGTTTCTAATGATAAGTATTTGATATTAGCTTTCCTAAATAGCATAAGTAAACAGAAAAAAATGTTGAAACCAACAAAGTAATTCCGAACTAGCCCCCCATGATGTAAATGTATTATGGGCATGAGAGAAATTAGAACCAAATAATTTATGAAGAGTGTGAGAAGAATATAAACTAATTGCTTATATAAACCCATGTATTGTCATACCCCCTACACACCTAAACAAGTTTTTAGGGTTTATGTCTACTCATAAAATGGGTTTTCGTCCAAGAAGTTTAATGATAGTCGTCATTTTGTTTGAAGTGTTTTTCAACATTAGTGCCATATCAAAAAATGCAAGTTTTGATCAAAATTATCAAGTAACTTGGGGAAGAGATCGTATTTTGTTTTTTAAACATGGACGAGAAGTTCAATTGTCTTTAGACCAATCTTCAGGTTTTTTAATTATTATAACTATGAAATTTTTGTATATTTGTTACTTAGAATTATAATCAGGAGTGTCTCAAGGTCCCAATATTATTGTAGCACCCCTTCTCTTTTGAGGCAAATTGTAAGTAAATAAGCTAAAGGTGTGTCTAAGTTTGGGTATATATGAAGAATGAATATATGTGTGATTGTTATGTATATAAGTTTCTCATATCTTAATATTTTAATCCATAAAATACATTGAAGGTCAATCATTTATTCATTATACGATAAATAAAAAATTAATATGTGATAAGGTCTGTACCTAAGCTTAGGTACGTAATAACTACATAATTAATTTTCTTATTCATATACAGTATATTTGAACGGCAGAATTATTAAGCTTTGATATATAGTCATATATAAGTACATAGAGTTTCTAATTGACAAGATTCACAACTTTATTTTGGGGCTTAAAAATGGTAGAGACGCCTCCGATGATGAAAACAAATATAAAGAGGTGAACTATATGAAGATTTTACATGCATCACCTTAAAACATTTTATTATGTGTATTCAAATGCAATTTGAAGTTTCTAATGTGCAGTTTTTCAATATACTTATAGGGTCTGGATTTGCGTCAAAAGCATATTACGGATCCGGGTTCTTTCAAATGAAGATTAAGCTACCTGATAGGGATTCTGCTGGTGTTGTCACTGCTTTTTATGTACACAAAGAAACTTTAATCTTCTCAAGTTCTATTTTTTAAAACCTTTTTGAAAGATAATTTCTAAAAATTGATGTGCAAATGTTCGAGAAAAATGAAAACCATATGGACTTGGTCCAACGACATCATATTTTTAGTACACTAAAAATCAGTTACATCTAGGATTAGTCACTACTCACTAGTTAGAATGTTTGTAAAACTCTCATAACTTTCAATGTGGAAGGTTCTAAGTCATACGTTCATAAAATGTATGTTTTTTCTCGATAGTTAACTTGCAACTTATGAGGTTCTAGTGTCACTTATAATAGATATAGATTTTTGAAGCTTACATTTTGGAACAATCTCTCAATACATACATATTTTTTTTTTTCTTTTTCTTGTTATGTTGGTTCACTTAGCTTCATATAACACACAATGCAGCTGAATTCAAATGTGGGCGTACATGATGAATTAGACTTCGAGTTCTTGGGAAACAGGCCAGGCAAAGACATTGTTTTACAAACAAATGTATTCGCAAATGGCCTTGGCGGTAGAGAGCAACGAAACCCTTCTTTGGTTTGATCCCACAACAGATTTTCATTACTAAAAAATCCTATCGAACCAACACCAAATTGTGTGAGCACCCATATCCTCTTGTTATTGTAAGAGAAGAAATAATAATAAACTTTAGAAGGAAATAGTATAACTTGTTTTGAGGTAGCCTAATTAGCCTAATAATGGTAGCAAGTGATTGGATAATTCATTATGCTCAGAAATATATTGACTAGTAAATATATCATAGTGGTTTTAATGACAAATTCAAATTCATACTACTCTAACTTCTATTCATCTTTACTATTAAAAAACTAATAACAACGGGAAAGAAGGTATAAACGAGTCAAATGTTCAAAATGAGTATTTTTTCAATTTAAAGTCCAAATTGACTGGGTTGACCTTCTTCGTAAAAGTTAACAATTGAATATTAATAAAAACTAAATTACTTGTAGCGTAATTTAAGAGACTAGAAATGTACTTTACATGATGATTTCGACCAATATGACCCGTTTTTATTTCAATTTTGTGTATAAACTACTTGAAACTCTGGTCTCCTAATAAACAAGATTTGACTGTATCACCTAACCAACCGTTACCTATTTCATTGCAGGTTTTATATCGATGATATACCAATAAGAGTATACAAGAACGAAAAAGTCACGGGCGTAATTGGATACCCACATCGAGCAATGCAAGTCATTGTAAGCTTATGGGATGGGTCTAATTGGGCTACCGATGGAGGAAAAACCAAAACCAATTGGTCCAATGCACCATTTCAGGCCCACTTTCAACATTTTCATATTGATGGGTGCCCGTCAAATCCAAATATCCCAAATAAAGACTGTTATTCCACAAAGTATTGGTGGAATAAGAAAAACTATTGGCAACTAAACCATCATCAAAAGAAAAGTTATGATAATGTTAGAAAGAAGTATATGAATTATGACTATTGTACTGATAAAAATAGGTACCATATTCCTCCTCCAGAATGCCTTGAGGAGTAATTTAATAGTTTGAGTATTAAGTATTATTGAGTTTGGGTTGGATTGTGCTTATGTTGTAAGATGTTTAATAGCCCATAAGTGACTATTAATGATATATTAAATATGTTGATCCAATGAATGTTTTAGAAACCGGTTTTAAACTAGTAGGTTTAAAAATAATGGTTCAATCAGATTATTAATCAATGTACATTTTCAAAAAAATAATTATAAAGTTGTTACAACCCAACAAAGTTATATAACCTACTCAAGAATAAGATCAAGCAGTTATAATCAAAAACATATATAAGTTCTAAAATCGAGAAACAAATCAAAATAACAATAAATATAGAAACCAACACAAAAATAGTATTTTTTTTTCCCGAACATTCAGTCGGAATACGATATCAAGAAACCTAACCTTATAATGGTGAAGCCTTGCACGTACCCTAGACAACGAGATATTGACTATGGGCCGTTACAAGTATTCGGAGGGAAAAACCCCAAAATATGTCATCCTTAACTATCGAACTCAAGACCTTGGGTAAAACCGGAAGTGCCTCTGACCAGCTGGGCTGGACATCATTGGGACAAAAATAGTACTACAAAATTTTAAAATATAACAATAAATATAGAATCAATAGATATTGTAATTTGATTTAATTAAGGGTATATTAGGTATTCAATAAGCTTATGAATAATGTTGATTATATTATTAATGAAATTTTGGATATAATTTAAAGGTATAGAAGTTGAAAGGGAGTAAGGGGAAAGAGAATTTGTTTTATATAGTTGTAAAGATAATAGCTTTCAAGTTAGTAATTTGTGATGTTCTTAAAGTACTATATAATGATCAATGTTTTTTTTTTTTTGAATGACGTGTTAGTTGGTTAGTGGTTCGAATCATAGCAGTGACATTCAAGCGGGCAATATGCTAGAGGTTGGAACCTGAAGGCACCCTGAAGACCAAGGGTGCGATAACACGGCCCGCACACGTCTAAAGAGGTAAATGCCTGAAACCATAGTGTAACATCCTAAACTTTTCGATCTTTGACCTTGACTTTGTCGTTAGTCAATCGGCAACTTCTATCGTTTGGCCGTTAGTTGATCTTTGACGTCGTTAGTTTCTTTAATTGTTAAATGATGATCAATGTGCCTATATGTGAAGATGTTATTGAGTTATGTGATGCTAATATGGTGTGTCGGTTCACCATTATGTGCCTAAGACGTTAATTGGTCTACCGTTAATGTACGTATTAGCTTCGGGCCTTAGTTTTTAGGCTTAAAATGACTTTTTAGACTTGTTTGAATGGGCTTAAGCTAAGCCCAATCCTTATGTACAAAAATTAAAGATAAAATCTGGTCCATTAGGTTAAACCAAGTATGATAACCTCCTTTTAATTAATCATTATTATCCTATAACCTATTTTCATTAAGTTTTACCATTCTCTCACTTTTCTTCATCTTTTTCTCTCAAATTTCATGTATGGTCTATGACTGCCTGCACACAAACCCCACATCCCTATATAAATGACATAAGTTACTTAGCCTACGTCTAGGCAAAGTTAATATGTAATGAAAGATATTAAAGTAAAGTTACGCACATTTAGGAATATGATGATCCTAATGTGATATGTTTATGGTGTGCTATGTTATGTATGTGATATTAACACTTATGACATGTTTTGTTAATATAATATGAAATGACAAATGTTTTCAAATTCATGTTATCTTACCTAGCTTTTTAAGCTAACACTTGTTCTTTTGAAAATGTTGTGCCTTCATGATAAGCAAGCTTGAGCTAGTGAAAGGACTTAGCTCGGGGAGATGGGTAGAAGAATAAAGAATATTAGCATTAGATTACCAAATGCTTAGACTTCACCTTTAACCGATGTTTTGGCTACTTTCATTTATGATTTATAATACATGTAATAATGATGGCATTTATGTTGGTGTCATAATTTGGATTTCATTTATATTGTTTTGATGATGCACTTGGCAGTTTTTTTTAAGTGATCTATTTCCCCTACGTTTAAACGCCGTTTGGCAAAGTTTTTGAAAATCCAGGTTTTTAAATGACAGGTGTTACACACAGGGAATTGAGATTCGATCCTTGTTCTCCAAGCCAACATCCCTCCCCCAAAACCCCCAAAGAGGGGCCCCAGGTGGCCACTTGATCTAAGACCATAGTACAGTGAATTTAGGTCAATAATCTATCTTATGACTAAAAAAGAGTTTAATTTTACACTTCTCATCACCTCATACTCCTAAAATTATTTTTTCCCTCATCTTTCTCCTGTCTTATTTCTTAATTTTTTCTTTGTTTGTTTTTCTTAATAAATAGTATTATTAAAAATTTAGCTAAAACTAAATATATATCAATTTTGAAAAAAAACTATTTTCTCTGTCATTTATTTCTTTTTTATATCCGTAAAAACATTATGAATATTATTTCTGAAGTAAAATTTATAAAACACAAATTTTGAAACCATCTGTCTTTTAAACGGGACTGAAAACTAGTTAATTTTTTTTTTGAAACAGCGAAGGGCCGGACCACGGGTATCCGGACTGAATACCGTGGGCCTACCCGATCCCCTCCCCCCGCCCGATCCACCCGGTAAATTCAACTCGCTCGCCAAGAATATTGGCTAGTAACAATGCTCGAGATGGGATTCGAACATGTGACCCGTGCTACAACATCCGGAGTGTCCAACCACTGCGCTAGCAAGTGAAGGACAGTTAATTTAATAACTCTAGCATTTTCTTTACATTTTTGGTTTTTTATTTAGAATTAAAGTATGTTGTAAATAAGAGAAATGTTAGGTTGACAAACAATTTACAAACAAAAGTTTACAAACAGATTTTCAACCAATCAAATCAAGTCATTTTTTCTTTTTCTTTTTTCTCTCTTTTTGTTGATTGGTCCACATCACATGACACATGTGTTTTTAATCATTTGTTTGTAAATTGTTTGTAGATGTAGCATTAAAATCATGACCATTGATTTTAATCTAATGGTCAAAATACTTTCAATTTTACCTCTCAAGTTACTAATAACTTTAGGGAATCCCTACCTATAATAATCATGTGGTGAATTTTGTTTGTAGTGGATACTGCATGATTGGGGTGACAATTAATGTATCAAGCTTCTAAAAAACTGCTGAAGGTGTCATGGATGATGTAATGACATGAGAGGAGGCGAGAACCCCTCTATACCAATACCTCTAACAAGGAGACGAAGATAACATATTAAAAATGGTCGGTCAAACACCAACAAACAATATTTTAAGATAACGAGGTTCGTTACCCGGGCGTTGCCTCGGGAGACATTACATATATTGTGTGAGGTTACTTTAAAATTTATAATTGTGTTCCAAAAATAACCTATGTTCACCTCTATAACATATAATGTCGTTGTTCATAAACGACATGTATCTTTGAGGTTGGTCGAACTCAAACCTCCTAACCAAATACGACTCCTAAACAAATAAATTAGGCGGCCGGTAGACAATACTAACTTGAAACAAATACTACATCCTCCTACGCCCGTTAGAGAAATAGACCTGATTTAGTAAAAAATTTGTAAATCCCGTTAGATACTCAAATAGCTTTTAACAATTGTTAACGACCATTAAACAAAGGGACGTAACTCCTAGTTAGGGAAAAGGACCTGATGTACAACAGTTTTTTCAACTCCATTTAAACACCCAAACAAAATCTAACAGTCGTTAATGATTGTTAGAGCTTTTGTAATATTTGTTAACGACAGGGACCGTTGTTGCAAAAGTTTTAACGAAAGGGATGAATATTGCGAAAAAAGTTAAAAGAATAAAAAAAATGTTGCATCCGTACTTCCATTTTTAGTATATATAGTAATTAACTAATTACTAGTTCTAAAAAGTAAATCGTTTAGATATCAAATTATATACGTTTAAGTATTCTTTAAATAGATTTTCCAAATGGAATTAAGAAATTATATTAAGGAGGGTGGGGTGGAGCCAATATATACATATAGGTTAGTAATTACTAGTTCTAAAAAGTAAATCGTTTAGATATCAAATTATATACGTTTAAGTATTCTTTAAATAGATTTTCCAAATGGAATTAAGAAATTTTATTAAGGAGGGTGGGGTGGAGCCAAGATATACATATAGGTTGTAAACTCTCTAAGAGTAAAGATAATTATAATTTAATTATAATTATTAAATGTAAAGTAGTTAGAAAAATACTACTTAAAGTAATAATAGACATTTGAGGTACTGGGCACACCCGATGACCCAAATTAATCATGGTAATCTCTATGGTGACAGATTTTCAGCAGAATTTGCTTGAGCTACTCACATTAAAGACGAATATAATTTCTTGGAACTTTTAACATTATAACAGGTCGACTTAAATGTCTAAAATCAAAGATCATAAACCTGTGTCAAGTATTTACTAGCATGCTATCATATGGTTATACAAAAAAATTATATTCGTCTTCAATGTGAGTAGCTCAAGCAAACTCTCCTGAAAATCTGTCACCATAGGTTTATTGTTATGTGAATTGTTCTTAATATTATTGATACAATGAAGGACTTTATATAGCCAAATACAATTGTTAAACAAGGAAACAAATAACTTAATGAACAAGAATCCTAATTAACTTTATGAACAAAAAATATAATTTACTTATATACATAGTTTCCTTAATATGCCCCGGCTGACCCGTCAGGAAGCCCATCTTGGATTTGAACTCGAAATCTTGGACTTGAAATTGTAGACAACTTCCTTAATACATCCCCGCAAGATGAATGACCACATCTTGGACTTGAACTTGAAACATTGATCTTTGGCTACCGATTTTGTTTTTGAGGTAGCGAAGAACCCGATTGAGGTACTAAAAATTTGATGAAAAAAAAATAGGTTGCTCGTTGGAGCAAAAAGAAAAAAAAAATTGTACGAACTGAAACCGGCCACTACGGTATGGGCAAGAGAGGCTGTTGCGCATTGTTTGAAGGCAACAAGTCAAATAAACCGGCCACTACGGTATGGGCCGAATGAGGCTGTTGCGCATTGTTTGAAGGCAACAAGCCGAAGAAACCGGCCACTACGGTATGGGCTGAATGAGATTGTGAAAACTCTTGCTTTGTTGTTGTTGTTAGTATTGTTTATTTCTTGATCGAACTAAAAAGGAAAAGAAGAAAAAATCTTTGAAAAAAAGATTGTTTTGTTGGCCGAAGAGGAAAGCAAAGCAAACAAATTGTTTTGAAGTCTGCTTACTTTTGTGTTTTCAAGTCCGCGAGCGGAAAAGAAAAAGTAGAGTTAATTACACAAATCGTCCTTGTGGTTTGTCATAACTTGCAGCTTTCATCCCTAGCTTTCATTAATTACGGTTTTCGTCCCTGGGTATGGAGACCCGTCAACACTTTTGGTCCACGATGCTAACGTCCGTTTAATGGCCTGGTCACGTGACACGCACACCATGGGCAAAATGGTCAGTTCGGTTTTTAGGGATCAAAAGTGTAAAAGTTTTAATTATTGTTGATTTGTTAATGAAAAGATTATTTTCTTTATATAATCTTTTATTTTTCCAAGGTCTTCATACTATACAACCATTATTATCATCGACAACAAATCAAAATTTATCTTCAAACAGATCTTAAAAAAATACAACCCAAAAATCTGGATAACAACCATCATCATCAATAACAAATCAAATTTCATCTTCATCAATAGATATAATCTAAAACAATATATATACAAACATAATCAACATAATTAATTTATCAAAGATTTACACATATCACAAAACAAAACAAAATCCTAACTTTATTCCAAAATACAAATATAAACACAAAACAAATTCATTCAAGTCTAAATACGGTGCTTATGAAACCCACGTGGTTTCCCCACGTTTACTCAGAAACCCATTTCATATATCTAATCTATTATATGTATTATAAATCGTAGATTACCATCTACATGATATGATTCGAAGATATAGATACATATAAAATCATGTGTGGAAAAACGATGGTGGCCGGAAAACTCATCCCTCACTGCCACAACATCCTTCGCCACTACCAGGACCGCCGACATTGAATCTCGTACTTGTTGGATCTACCCCGCCGGATACCATGACACCGGGAAAACAATGGTGGCTGGAAAACCTATCCTTCCACCCCGCAGCCACAAGACAATGGTGGCAGTACTCTAAAATTAAAGAAAAAGGAAGAAAGATTAAGAATGGATCTTCCTACCGGAACTCCGTCGGACACCATGACGCCGGTGGCCGGACCCAACCACCGTAGCTACCACTTTTCCTTTCTTTGCCAAGAACCGTTAATGTGATTTAATGGTTTATTGTTATGATTTGTTTGTCATAGATATGATTTGCTGTTGCTATTCCAACTTTTATGATCTTGTTATACTTACTCCAATTGATGTTTACTGCTACTCCCATATGAGTAATTGAGTATATGACAAGAGAAAATTTAGTGACAGAAACAAAAATGGGGACCGAAATTGAAAAAAAGGTGTAAATGTTGGTAGTTAGAATTTATCGCGGAAAGACCATTTTGCCCATGGTGTGCGTGTCACGTGACCGGGCCATTTAACGGACGTTAGCATCGTGGACCAAAAGTGTTGACGGGTCTCCATACCCAGGGACGAAAACCGTAATTAATGAAAGCTAGGGATGAAAGCTGCAAGTTATGACAAACCACATGGACGATTTGTGTAATTAACTCGAAAAAGTATTATATTTTGGGTTCTATGAATTACGAACGGATGATGGTGGGTATTTGTTTTTCCGTAACGAAAGAACAAGGATCTTATGGTTTACGGATGATGAGATTGATGAAGAATTGATGAAGGTTTTTTTTTTGTGATTTTTGAAGAACAATTTGCTCGTTGGAGCGGATTTGGCTCTGAATACCATATTGTGATGTGAATTGTTCTTAATATTATTGATACAATGAAGGGCTTTATATAGCCAAATACAATTGTTAAACAAGGAAACAAATAACTTAATGAACAAGAATCCTAATTAACTTTATGAACAAGAAATATAATTTACATAGTTTCCTTAATAAGGTTACCATTAATTAAAAGCATTTAGTCACACATGAATAACCTCTATTTAATTGTTAATGTTTTTATTACATATATAATAATGATAATAATAATACTGTAATAATCACGGTGCATTTTGCATTTAGTGGATACTACATGATTGGGTTGGCAATTACTGTATCAAGCTTCTAAAGAACTGTTGGGCGGCACTGCCAGAGTGTGGTAAGGTGGTGGTGGTGGAAGCAGTCATACCCGACCTTGAAAGTGATACTAGCTACACCGATGAAGTTTCCAAGACTGCCATCGGTAGTGATATGGTAATGCTGATCGCCAACCCTGGTGGCAAAGAGCGAACGACGAAAGAATACAATGCATTGGCTAAACAAGCTGGGTTCGGTTCAATGAAAATTGTTTGTAGGGTTTCTGCTTTTTGGATCATGGAATTCTATAAAAAATTTGATTATCGCATGTAATATACTCGTAAACAACTATTTAATTTCATTTTGTATGATACATTTTAAGTACTCATTGTGAATAGTTATCGTCTTACCAATCAATTGGTAGTCCTACTCATGGTGAAGTAAAGAATCAGCATCTTAGTAAGCTTTGAAAGTTGGTCATCTTTTTGGCATTTGTATTCTTCATTATGTGTATCCTGAATATATATTAATGAAACAATTACATCAACATCTTTTCATCTTTGGTTGTTTTTTGTATTTACAAAATAAGGTGAGAACCCCATTCATGTGGCCGGTGAATTATGTTCTTATAGTTCACTGGTTAGTTTACAGGTTTTTTTAAAGGCTAACATGTAAGGAACTTGCACCTTTGTGTGTTTTATCTTATTTGGTCAAGTGTTTGGAAATGTATATAGTAATCTAAAATCTATAGTATGTATTCAATTTTAGATATTATATCGTGTGTATCCAACTTTCAAATATCGTTATCACGTGTCTTGTGATATTTTTGGACAACTTCTATGGATGTAACGTGGTTACTTATATGAATTTTTTGGATAAGTAGTTGAATCCTATATGTTCCAAGTTGGATACATATAACAAACTTCCGACTAAAGTTAAATACGCTCTAAAACGGTTATCCCTATTTTATATTCTCTTTATATTGACTTATATGGTGGTATTGTACATTCTAGAAATGGATGTTCAAGAAATAAACAAGCAACTGCTTGATCTGCTTAAAGAAATGGGCTTCCCATTGGCTCGAGCAATGCGCGCACTTCATTCTTCTGGTTAGCCCAGTCGCCATATTTTGATTATCGAATCTTAATTGCACATGTATAACCGTGTGGCTGAAGTCTGCAGCCTTTCTATTATAGAGTTCTGGTATCTTGTGTAATGGCACAATGTGCTAGTTTTAGTACTCATTGCAAACTTACCTTTCAAAGGTCACAAGTTTGACTAATTTAGTTATGAACGGGTCGATTTGGGTTATGTTGTATCTTTAAGATATCAAACGAAATACTTGCTAAAAAGTAAACTAGTCATATGTCAAAAGTTGTTTAAAACTGTATTTTTAGTGTATAAAACCTCCTAAAGCCATGTTATTTGACAGATTAGATTATTGCATTTTGCTGTCATCCTGAGCATAAAGTATTTTTTTGTCAAGGTAACTCTAATTTGGAGGATGCTATTAATTGGATTGTTGATCATGAAGATGACCCTGAAATTGATCAGATGCCATCGGTATTTTTCATTAAGTTTACTAACTATTTCACAGTTGTTTCATTGTATGAGTTCATATAGAACGCTTACTTGTTAGAAATTCGACTGAACATTTGTTTTAATCCGACAGGTTCCATTACAGATAGAAGTTGAGGATTTTGAGACGGGTTCTGTGTCAGAAGAAGTTAAGCTTAAGGCACAAAAGCTAAGGTTTGCTTTCTGTTTTTTTTAGTGCAACATATTAAGTTCTCTATATCGAATAATTCTTCATGATGTAACTATGTACTGATAATAGTAGTATTACAAATTCTCAGAGAAAAAACATGCAAAAGGAACAAAGAGGACGATAAGAAGATGGGACACGCTAGAGTGAAAGTATCATCTTTTTTACAACATCTTTCGGAAAAATAGTCATAAACTGTTACTATATGAAATGTGATACTACTATTATACGGATACTATTTCTAATATAATTGGAAATTCTCTAAATTTTTGTGAGTAAAACAATCTAGGAGGTTGTAAACATTTGAGTACCTTTAGGGGCTCTTTAATTGTTAGCCATGCAAATTATTAACAGTATATATAACTGAAATCAACCCATTTCCACAAATGGGCTGAACTTCCCCCTCTAGTCTGAAATTCTCCCGGTTTGTTTATAGGAAAGAATTCGGGCACGAAAAGAACTGCAAGAAGCAAAGCAAGTTGCAGAAGAAAATGAAAGAAAACGGTCTCTTTATAGAATGCCCCATTGCAAACTTTTACTGCGCATCTCGCACATGTTTTTAATCATTTCATTATATACAGTTTCATAGCTTTACGGAAAGCTGAGAAACAGGAAGAATATAGAGCGCGAGAAAAAGTTCACCAGAAACTAAACCAGGACAAAGTTACTCCTTACTTTATTAAACTCTTTTGTTCTCATGAAAGATCCAGCTTTTTGTTTCATTGAATTAGTAATTAAGTATCATAGAAAATATGTTTACAATTTACAAATGGTCCATCAAGAATAAAACCGCCTCTTATAAAATCATAGACCACACAGCAATAATAACCAGCATTTCTCATTGATTACATACATATTATCTGTTTGCTAGTTGTGAGGCTTTTAGATGTGTAGTGTTTTTTATGGATTAGGTTGAAAGAAGAGGAAAACTTGGAGTACATCCACAGGGACTAGATCATGCATCTCTTAAGACCACCAAGCCTATGGTGCAAGAAAATAAGGTAGTTTTAAGTATCCTCTTTTATGTTTAATATTGTAATTTTGATTTAGCTAAGATAATGTGTTTTCATCATGGTAATAAGGGGATACTGCCCATTGTTTCTACGCAAATTAGAGTTGATTCAACAACAAAGGTGGATCTTATGAGAGATTGCTTAAGGTTGCTCAAGCGAAACAATAAGGTATGTTTAACTTTTACTTTTGAGTCGGTCGCTAAAACCATTGCGTTGTGACAAGTGAGTTATTGAGACACCAGTGCATCAGTTTGTAACCCTGAGCATTTAAACACATGTTTATCAAGTTTCTTGCATATATAGGATGATGATATCAGAGTGAGGAAAGCTTTTGAGACTCTTTTGATATATGTTAGAAATGTCGCAAGAGATCCGAATGAGGAAAAGTTCAGGAAGATCAAGATGAATAATCCAGCTTTTAAGGTAACTGCTTAGTTGTAAACTTTCTTAAGAAACAATTAAAGGTGGCAATCTTAACATTTTCAGTAAAGATGGGTCAACTTTGTTGTCAAAAATGTATTTAAATACATGCTTACAGCCTCTTACATCGTCTAGCTTTCTTAGTTATACTTGATACATAAATCAATTATAAACTTATAATATATGGACAAAAAGTGGTAGGTTCTCAACCTGACTCGTTTGGACCTGTTACCAACCTTGTCTAACCCACCCGTTTTGCCACCTCTAGAACACACAGTATAAGAGTCTCTATAGTGGCAAGACATGTGACCAATTAAAATGCATTTTCTCAATCTCTTCAAATTGGACCCACAACCGCATCTTATTACTCCTACACACCAAATCAATCACTTAGTCGTTAAAATGAACAGGACCTATTTAGACTACACATTTTTAACAAGGATATCCGGATTGTCATTTTCATTTTGTTGAGACCGTTGTTGCTTGTGGTATAAATAACAGGAAAGAGTTGGGACTTTTGAACAAGGGATAAAGTTTCTTGAGCTCTGTGGGTTTGAAAAGGTTGAAGGCGGAAAGTATCTGTTTCTTCCAAGAGATAGGTTTGACATGGCAGTGTTTTGGTCAGCCGGGAACGAGTTGCAATCTGCTATAACAAATCCATTCTTCGGACTTCTGTCGATAGAAGCATAATCATGTATATTGAAGCATAATGTCATAATCATCTTCACTTGATACATGTGTAAATCATGGGAAGCTAAAAGCTCATAAATTTGAATTTAGGTGCCCAACTGTTATGTGCATTTATAATATTATCTGTAACTGATTAAATCTTTGGTCCAGATTCCAAAAATCCAATCAATTGGATTCACCCAAATGGATTCTATAAAACCTCTCATATTGGCTTCTTCAAAATATATAATTAGAGCTTTAGATTTACAGTCCGTCTATGAATTTGATCCATTGTTGAACTTAGATAATTGTTTCAGTGTACTTGCTCTTTCTTGGTCTTGCTTGTTACTCTTAAAAATGAACCTTCGGGACTGTTTGGTTGGGTGGAATTCATAGGAATTGGAATCTGAATTCCATTCCTAACCATGTTTGACAGATTCCAACTGCCCTTTAAGGATGCATCTGTATACTATAAAGCAGGTAGCAAGGACATATCATATTCATTTCAAGCTGGACTGAATGTTAAAAAATGAAGCATCTACATATAAACTTCAGAAAAGTTTATTAACAGAAATACCAACCAGACAATATGAAACTAACTGTAGATTGAACTGGTAAGACAATACAAAATCTAACACATTGTATCCTATCTGTAAGCACCTTCCAAATTATCAGGAAGATATATATAAAAAAAACATTTGCCAACTAATAAAGTTACTAAAGAATAATACTTGATGGCTAAATTACAGTTTCACATCGGAAGAATAAAGCTTGGAATACAACAGCTAAATTGGCTACATCTTGTTTCTACATTAGACATTGATTTAATTTCAGTCTAATCGGAGTGCTGCCTTGCTACAGCTTTCCAGGCTGCATATTTTTGACTTTCTTGTTTGTATCTTTTGATCTCTCTCACGACCGCAAGAATCACATGTAACGAGAGTGGCAGAAAGAAGGGCTGTCAAGACAGGAAAACGTGTAATGCAGTTGATGCAGAACAGATCAATAAATTATAGGTTGCGAAATGGGCAAGTTGGTTAATAAGTATATATGAGTTGGGACAACAAGTATTGTTCAGATTTTATATATAACTAGTGTACTAAATAGTATTACAGAAAACATATTACCAAAATAATCATCTTTACTTTAAATGCAAGGAATTAAGAAACTGTAAGCTTCTGAATACACTTTAGTGACTCCAAATTGGTTTGACTGACCCGTTTACTTTATAGACAAGTTTCTTTTATCCAACTTTAACCTTGTAATATGTGATCAACAAAAATACAACCCTATGAATATTGTTTGATTTAAACAGATCAAAAATGCCACATGTAATTATTTGGGGAGAAAGAAGGAACTAAGGATTCAGTGACTACACAAAAATAGGCATGTTTAGCAGCATCTCACCAAAAAATAAAACATGCCAGAGAATAATCCCCAAGCTAACCCATCTACAGGTTTACAAATAGTCCAAGAAAATCAGAAACTTTAGTTTCAGGAGTTTAATGGAGAAACTAACCGAGTAGACAGCAAACATGTGCTCAAATGAGTAGTAACTGACAGACATGACTGATGGGTGAAAGAATGCATCTTCAGCCAAAGATCTAGCATGCCTCGAAGAAACTGACAAACATATCACATAGAAGGCATTTGTAAACAGGAGCTAACGACACATGAAGATAAAATAATCTGATTGTCGGTTCTACATACCTGCTGAAGCATCATAAATGCCTTGTGAGGCATTTTTCTGAGCTAATTTGGCAGCCTCAAGAGAAAACTTGACCTGCTCAATTAGGAAAGAAATCCTCGTATGTGATTCCTCATATAGCATGAAATCTGATATAGAAATTTAAACTAAGTAATGGACGGGGCAATGTAATGGGTCATTAGATTCCATTATCACGTTTGGTTTCCCTAAAGAAATACAAGGGTTTTGTTTTATTTTCACATGTAGAAACAATTTTCTTCTCATTCCATCATAAAATTGAAAAATTATAATGTAACACACATTTACTCAAGTAAATCTTCAATAACTTTATCTTTATAAGTATAGAATTATACATGGACCCTATAAACTGACCTGTTTTCCAATTTCATCCTTGATGATCATTCTTGGTAGTGACTGAACCTGCATAAAGAAAATATTTAATCAAGATGTCCGATTGACGTTCATGATGGTACCCAGAGCAGAAACATACCAATCTTGAAAGTGATCCAAGGGTGGTACCACACTGACGAAGATTATAACATGCATGTTGCCGAGCCAATGCATCTAGTTCCCTGTACATGATGAAGAGAGAGACCTCATAATGAGTATGCCTAGAGGTTGGAATTTTGACATAGTAATGAGTGAACAGGTGGGTTGACAAGGTTAAGTGGTGGAAAGGGTTAAATTCAAATGGGTAAAATTCAAAAAAGAGGTAAAACGGAGATGGGTTGACAAGGTTAAGTGGTGGAAAGGGTCCTAAAGAGCGATCAAAAGGCGCTGCTAAAAGAAAGTGTATTCAAAATTCATAAAACCGCTTCAATTCTTTTAATTTTAAATTATCATTGTAACTATATATTTTTCAATCATACTTAAAATATGAGGAGCCAGACTAACCCAACTTGACCCAAACCAGAAGCTGCCCACTTCGAGCCGTTGGTCCGTTACTCAACCCACCCAATTCTCTTATATTTAATGCAGTATACTCCCCGCAATAGAACCATGCTCTTATCAAGCTAAGAAAACAACATGAACATTTCTTTTACCTCAAGAATACTTTGAATTAAATGATGCTCAAAATATAAATGATACAAAAAAGAAAAACAATAATTAGTGTTGCTTTTTTACATTAAAAAAAACACCCATTAGCTTAGTTACCAATCTGTAAAGCCTCTTTCACTGCCTAAAAGAATAGTTGTTCCTGATGCACCCTTGTAAAAGCCGCTAGATTTTAGACCAAATAATTGTCTAAGCTGACCCATAAAAACTTCAAAAATCTGATTGAGTTCCTGTTTCAAGATAATCAACATCATTCCTTGTAAATAATATAACTCTTGCAATAAACACGGGGCATTTTAGTATTATACAAATTTGAAACAAATCAATTAAACCAATATATCTTCTCATATTCATTTGATAATTGAGTTCCAGACTTCCAGTCATCTATAGATTAATGTCTCGAACCTCAACACTATGGGAAACATTTAAAATCCTTTAAAGCAGCTCTCACAAATTCACTATGCATATTTAACGAGCAAGGTAAACTGTTGGTGATAACCAACAATAATAAGCTCTAACAATTTATATATCGAAATTCATTAACTATATCATCAAGCGCAGATTTGGTTTGACCTGGGGAGAAACTTTACGCCTGAGAGGTTGCACGTCATTTCCATTTTCCAAGCATTTAGAAGGATTCAAAACTACAACACCACCCCATGTCTGCAATATGGAATACATAATGAGATTGAAATTCCCAAAATGTGTTGGTAAAAACTAAGAAGATAAACATAAAGATGTAATTGGGACAGAAATTTACTGGAGATATGAAGCCATTTGTGACGGAAAGCTCTCCATTTGGAAGCTGTAACCTGAGTGGACATTCATTGGCAGAAGGTATATATCTGGGAACACAAAGATGCACAAAACATTAGAGAATCACACATTTATCTATTACATATGTCATAAAAGCCATATGATCACAAAGTATTACAAATATGGAAAAGTCTATATTTAAAGAATATGTTTCTCTAGTTTGCTTCAATAAATCATCATCAAATGGCATAATTTTCCTTTCTGATCTATCTATAGCTTTGAGCTTACAATCAATAAACATTTCACTATGTAAAGATATATTTTGGACATATTCTCTTACAGATCAACAAAACAACTCAGATGAGGTATGTTATTACTTAAGGTTAATACATCTCTATAAGATGGATGTGAGTTAAAGAATATACACCACAAATTGAAAAATCTTGGATCGTCCACCAGCTGCAATGGAGGTATCCAGGTGCCATTCATTTGAATTAACCTTCAAAAATCAAACAATGTCACTTTAAAGACTATACTTGCACCATAAATTATACAGCACATGATACTGAAACTCTGCTCACATACACATGCTTTAATGCTTATATATATGTATATTTATCACAAATAAAAAATACCATCGACATTTTCAAAGATCAGCCAATGTATGTCAATATAAACAATTATGGAACCCCAACTCTTACATTTGATAATCAAATTACTCCAATCACATATTATCATTACCTTCACTGCAACAGGTATATATAAATGTTCTAAAAAAACAGAAAAACGAGCCGAGGCCAAAAACTTGTAATAGATGCAACTGCAATGCCATCTAATATCCATCTGTTGCATGTTCGGTTTTTATAATGCACTTTTAATTCTCTTACTTTAAAAAAGGAAAAGAAAAAGAAAAGTCTGAGCCTATTACTTTTGAAATATTGCCACCTAGGAGATGAGGCTGTGTAGTGTGTACTATGAAGGCGTGAAGCCAAATGTTACTCTTAAAATTGATTTTCTTCTTTTTCCATATCTTTGATATGTAAAGCAAACATTATAGTGAAAATATGCATTTGTATCTAGGCACACTAGAAATTACGTGAAATAAATGGTATGGGTGATATAAGTCCATAATTGATCCATCAAGTAGCAAAAACTGACACAAAACAGATGCTAGTAATTGTAACTACTTTTTAACTTACAAAGAATGGAAGATCTTTGGTGCTGAAGATGTGGCTCTCTTGTTCAGCATCCCAATAAGAATACGAAGATTTCGGAGCATGATATAAAACCTGCATGGATATAGGTCTCATATAACTTATGTAAACATAATCCTTGAGAGGCAACAGATATTTAACCGAAAATTGATAATCAGAAATTACATGTTACCTGACTTTCTACACTTATATTCGCTATAGGGCTTAAGGCTTCAAGTATAGGGGCTAAAAGCTTCTCATCTACCTCCTTAAAATCCCTGCAGATAGAATGTTACTATAAAACAACAAAGAACCATAGAGCAAGCAACATCTATCCTCCGAAATGCAACCACCATAACTATTCCCGATAGTGAAAGGTTTTGAAAAGCATAAAGACATTTTATTTCTACAAGCTACCGGGTGCAATGGCAGAGCTATGACCATAGAAATAAGGTTTGATTCCGGGAACAAGTTACGGGTGTCATTCAATATACTAATGTTATCCAACTTGCGAACATTAAAAAGTTTCAAAACTCAATGCATATATGTTAAATCAAGTCAATATGAAAAAAATAATCAAAAAACCTTCATACCATTCATAAATCCAATCACGCGGATCGGCATTTAACAAATTAAAAGAAAGCACAATCCTCCCATCAGCACCAACCGGCATAAACTCCCCATCAACACTCCCTTCTTCGTCTTTCCCACCACTCACAAATACCTTCACAAACATCTCCGCCACCATTTCCGCCACCACATCCATCTCTTCAAACCTCCCAACAATCCAACCATGCCGATACTTCCCCACCACACTCCTAACCTTCGTACCCCAATCCCCGTGATCCACAACCACAACACTATACTCCCTACTTCCCTTCCCTAACACATTGCTCAAATACTCATCAAAAGCCTCATCATCATCGTTCATCACACTCCGATCAAAACTATCGAAACTAACCGAGACCGTAAAATTTTCTTCACAAGTACCACAGAGAGAACTACTACTACTGGAAAAATGTGACATGTGATTTTTAACTAGAAACCCTAGCTTTTTAGCATCTAGTGTAATGTGATCAAAATTAACTAACAATACATTAAATTTACACGGAAATAGTAACGGACTTTTATCGATTTCATTCGATAACAAATCGATATCGCTAAACGGAAGCGGTGATCGGTAGATCTCTACTGATTTAAGTAACCATGGCAAACCTGTAATTATATTATAAAACTAAAATCAATCAACAATAATGCACATGTACTGCATAATCTATGTATATATAATATAATAATATTATCTAATATAGTGTATATATACGTATATATATATACCTGAGAGGAAGGAAATGAAAACGGTGAGGGTTAAAATGAGGCGTTTTAAGCCAGGTTTTGTGTCTCGCATGGTATTAGTATCGAAAGTTGATGATTCGGTAGACATGGTTTCAGAGATTTCCGCCATTGATGGACCTTCAGACTTCAGAGCTCTGTGCAGTGTGTGTGTGTGTGTTTGTTCAGCTGGCTAAAAGTTTATTTTAGAAGTATTGCAATTTTAACCCTTATACTTACGAGTATGGACGTGTAGTCCTATTAGAATTAAAAATTTAGAATAGTGGTACTAGTATTTGTGGGGTGACTCAGGGAGCCGAGTCATGGTGTTAAGCCATCACGTCTTTTAGCTGTCACATTATATTTTTATAAATTTTTTAAATCTTTAAAAATGTTTAAAGTTATTAAATTTTACCTTCTAACATCCAAATATTCTTATATATTCTTATTTCATATACAAACAAAATATAAATATATAGATGTCTTAAGGATATCTAAAAACATGTCTTTAGATATGGACAAACAAGAACAAACATGTTTCAATGCTATGAATAACAGAACAAGAAAAGACAAGTAAGGATATGGAAGAAGGTGCTAAAAACACCCATTGGAGATAGCCTTAGACTACTCGCAATGGTCACCACGATATTCGTGGCCAACTCGTGAGGTTTCACACCACGAACAAACACCATTGCAAAAGCAACTTAAATATAAGAGCTAAAAATATTGAAGTTATTACTATGTTAATACAATAGAACCCTAGTTAATCAAACAAAATTTAGTTTATTAATTAATCAAGGACGGGTGTGAGGCAAGGGGGTTTTCCTCATAGATTGGGGTTCTAAACCTGGATGAGTTTTGTATGATCTTTTTTATGGAGACAAAAGTTGGCCTTATGGGTTGCTCTTTTGTCGGGATTTCATAACCAAGGGAAGTTTTTATTGGAAAAATGGTGACAAGACGATCTTGGAGGTGAACCTGAATGCTAACACAGGAATTTATGCATTGGTATCGAATTTTAATACCAAAACAAGAAAGTGAAATGAAGTGGCTAATATGAGAAGAAAAAGAGATTTCTTTAAAAAATGGAATCCTTTATGATATAAAATGGATACCAACTTTTTTGCCTTACATACATTTTCACAAAGAAATTGCCCAAGACTAACGATTGTAGATGCCTCTTCACAAGAATTGTTTAGCTTTTCTCGAAAAAATCTTTATGAATCCATACAACTTTTGATTTTCCGTTTCTTTGTCCCGGACCGTTGAACTATGTTTCTATTTATTTTTGTTTCTAATTGGCCAGGCACCTTTTTACCGTGAAAAATCATACAATTACCTCATTGGGAGTTAGCCGCATCGACTAATGATATAAATACTACTATTGATGCAAAAAAGAGTGGCACAACGAAAGTGCCTTTGTAATAGTCTTGTGGAAGTAAATGGGGAGCTTCATGCATTTTTCATGGAAGACAGTATCTAACATTTTGGGAATGTTAGATTTTGAGATGACATCATCAGAAAACCCAAATGTAAAAGTAATTTTGCCAATTTTGACTCGTTTACTTTTTCTTTTTTTTTAGAACGGCAGAATTTATTAAAATAAGCAACTAGCAAGGCACTAGTTACTAAAAAGTACAATTACAAAAACAAATACAAATCTAGATGTAACCAATACAACTAATCTAGATTCTACCCGAAACATTAACTGCGAGGATTACAAAAAGAGTGAAAAAACTCGTGTCAATTACAGTAACCCAAGACACGAGAAAAACTCCCAACCAACGAAGGCCGAGCCACCGGTTTTCACTTCGTGGTGTTTTTGATGTAATCCCATACATGTCTCGGGGACAGACCGAATCATCAAACGGACAAAAAGTAGTGCGGGGTAGTATAAAACTTCGGTCCATTGTAGACAAAAATTCGCGGCGAAGCATAATTGTCCCAAAAAGGATGTCGTCCACCACCTGGTAACTGCACAACATCAAGTTATAAAAAAACAAGTCATAACATTGATGGTGATAGTAACCAGATTTATTCCAGTCCACACGTAACCACTCCCATACTATCACAACATCAAACCAATGAGAATCAAGAATGCAGAAGCCACAACTTCTGATCAATATCACTTCAATAACCAAAACGGAATCAATACCCAAAAATTCGTCACTAGCCATTGCCTAACGGGAGCTCGTTTACTTATTAACGGATCAATTTGGCTACTTAAAATGTGTTTCATTCGTAACGGGTCAAGTCAAAAAATTTAACATGAATAAAAATATATTGTGGGTTGTTTTCCTGAATGACTCTCATTAAAAAACTAAAATGTTAGTTTCAGAAGTTGGAACTGTTGGAAAAAGTGAATTTTCCCCCACTTTGGACATCAATAAATATATGGTCGAGTGACATATATCGAGAACCATTTAGTGGGTTTTGTAGTCTCTGGCCAAGGCTACGCAACGAACTAAGATGCGTCCAAATTGGGTTAAAGGTGAATGAGATGTCGAGTCTCAAAGGTGTGTGGTTGGAACAAAAGGTTGGAAGCAAGGTAACTTGTCCCACATTGGTGTGGGAACTAAGTTTATGCTTGTTTATAAGCATGAACCTCTAAGCTATGTCAAGAGCTTGTGTTGTGTTTTACTCTGACTCCTACCCGCGCGCAGGGGGGTGCAGAAAACGGGTTTCTGGGTCAAAATTCTCTGAACCAATGCGTGTACCTGCGGACACGAATGCAGCTCCGAAAATCCGGGCCCGTGCGAGCCGGTTTTTGCTGCAACCCGTAATAACTTTTGACCCGTTTTTGACCCGGTTCTAGAATCATCTAGAATAGACTTTTGGCATGGGAAACTCTTTGCTTTCCAACCTGATTGAGTTATGATACATCATAAATATCAATCAACTTAATTGCTGTTAAATGAAATTGATTATGCATCAGTTTCAATTGTGTGTATATAAGCTCCATATCATGGACTTGTAAAACACACAGAATTCGTATCACCACCCATATTCTCTTTGCAATTTCCGGTGTCAGAATCAGCATCCATCCCTGTGTTCCGTTCTTCTTTCAGGCAAGTGATCAACGTCCGGCAGTACGCTGCTTTCGACCGGTGTACCCTGGGAACAGACGACGAATCTGTTTAAGGGAATTGTGTCAAACACAAGCCCGGTTCTTCTTTTCTGTTTCATGTTTCTTTGTTTTGCAGGAACCATTCGTGTGGCTGGTCTTCCTAATTTTGATTTCCATTCTGTTTTCCTTTTAGTTGCTTTATATTTATCTACTATATTGTAATAGGTTCAAGAATTTACTCGTGTTATTATACTGTATTTCCAACAAACTTAAACAGATTTTGGTTTAATAACACGATTGGTTATTAACTTGTTCCGGTTCTTCTTTCAGAATGGAATCTCAGCCCATGTTCTCTGTTGTTCCCACTTCTGTTGTTCCCACTTCTGGTGTCGCTGCAGCTTCTGCTGTGTCTGCTATCATGACATCTGCTGTCTCTGTTACCTCTATGCTAGTTGCACCATTCCTACTGCGGTTGCAACTCAGGCTGAAAAACTTGAGAAGTTCAATGGTGTGAACTTCAAACGTTGGCAACAAAAGATGTTCTTTTATTTGACAACGTTGAACCTTGCGAGGTTCTTGACTGAAACCGCTCCCCAAATCACTGAAGGGGAGATGGATGCTCAAACTGTGAGCGCGATTCAAGCTTGGAATCATTCTGAATTTTTGTGCCGCAACTATGTCTTGAATGGCCTGGTGGACTCGCTCTATAATGTTTATTGCAAAATGAAGACTGCCAAAGAATTATGGGAGTCATTAGAGCGCAAATATAAAACAGAAGATGCTGGCACCAAGAAATTTGTGGTGGCTAAATTCTTGGAGTTCAAGATGGTTGATTCAAAGACTGTCATGAGCCAAATCCAAGATTTGCATGTCACACCCCGAAAAATGCGGAAAGGTACGGGGCGCGACCTTCATGAGATCACAACACAAGTTCATAATGAACGGCCATTTAAATGGAGTCGTTTGAAAATACATTTATAAAATAGCGTTATTTGATAAGTTGAGACGAAGTATTTGGACGGAAATTGTACTTGAGAAATAACAAACACTTAACGTGTCATTTTAGAATATATATATAGAAAGATAACGTTGTTTAGAAATTTAGAAACAACATATGATATGAAATCGTTTGTCAAAACTTTAAGTTGTCATTAGGATAACATAATTAGAAACATGTCTTTAGCAAATTGACGGAGCGTTCCTAAGGCATGATGGGTGGGGCAAGTTCTTCATATAGCATGTAGCGTCAGTCAATCCAACACATAAAGCGATCATCTAGTACCTGAGAATGCATGCTAAAACGGGTCAACAATAATGTTGGTGAATTCATAGGTGTAATAAAATACTTTTTCCATGGAACACTGTTAGAAATCCAAAAATAGTGATAAATTGTAATTAAGATTAGAAGACATTCTTGTTGTTAAGTCATAGATAGATGATTACTAAGGTTGAGGGGCTAATTGTGATAATTAGCATAGTTGTATTGTTAGACTATAAATAGCCCTCATACCTTAGAAATCATAACAAGATCATAACAAACACTTCATTTCACACACACATTAATCCCAAGCTTTCAGTTTACTCGATCATTCTCTCTCAAAACACACACACACACACCAAGAACACACACTAGCAAACCGCCATTGTTAGATTGAATTCAGAGCTAAAATCGTGTTATAACAAGTGGTATCAGAGAGAAACATCAATCTGATGACGATCCATAACTGAATTCGATCACAATTTCATCAAAATCAAGTTTAATCTCAAATTCTGTTCGTAATATCTCACATACTGGTTCTTCAAAATTCACACATCAAATCTCATAAAATCACAGTTGTTTGTTCATCAATAGATTCGTGGTGATTGATAACATAATTCTGTCAATTTTCAAGTTCCAATTCAATCTAAATCTCGAGATTGAATTTTGAGTTTTGGCGCGTAATTTCAGGGATTTGAATCTGTTGTGTTTTGTGTTGAATTTTGTTCATAATCGTGTTGCGGACGTGAATTAAAACAGTTTGGAAGTGATTTCGTGATCTAACTCCCAGAAATTCTTAAGAAATCGAAGTTTTAAAAACTTGTCAATGGAGTTTTTCTGGAAATGTGTTCAGATGAAGAAGATAACCAAGACGATCTGCCTAAGATCGTTTTAGTTCAGTGCTTTGTAGCTTGTTAAGACGATCCTAACAAGATCGTTTTAGTAAAGAGTGTGTTGTGGAAGTGTTGATTCTGGCTAATTAATCCAAAAGGATTGGTTTGGTCGTTTCATACACTTAAAAGTTTTTGAGAAAGACAACAAGACGATCTTCATACCAAGATCGTCTCATTTTTTTTCCTAGCCAAAATTTCACCAATATTTTTTTCCCAGGACGAACTTCAAACCAAGATCGTTTCACCTAAGACGATCTTCATCTAAATCGTTTCATTTTCATACTTAGCCAAAATTTCACCAAAATTTCCAAGACGATCTTCAAACAAGATCGTCCCAGTTCTTCAAAACCGTTTCATTTTCATACTTAGCCAAAATTTCACCAAAATTTCCAAGACGATCTTCATTCAAGATCGTCCCAGTTCTTCAAAACCGTTTCATTTTCATACTTAGCCAAAATTTCACCAAAATTTCCAAGACGATCTTCATTCAAGATCGTCCCAGTTTTCAAGACCGTTTCATTTCTTATACTTAATCAAATTTTCTTCAAGATTTCCAAGACGATCTTACTCAAAGACGATCTCACCCAGAACGATTTTGTCAAGATCGTTTCATTTCCTACTTAGCCAAATTTCATCAAAATTTCCAAGACGATCTTACTCAAAGACGATCTCACCCAGAACGATTTTGTCAAGATCGTTTCATTTTTATACTTAGCCAAAATTTCACCAAAATTTCCAAGACGATCTTTATCAAGATCGTTTCAATTTCCTTGTTGATCAAGATCGTTTCAGTTACCTGGTTCAATCAAGATCGTTTCAATTTTTGTTTAAATCAAGATCGTTTCATTTTCCTACCAAGATCGTTTCATTTGCTCTTTCAATTCAAATCAATCTCAAATGGCTTCTCGTGAAGCATTGGCATTAGGTTCTGATACAAGACCTCCAGTTCTCTACCGTGGTTCTTACGGACTATGGAAGAAACGATTCATGGACTATGTGGAGAGTCAAACAAATGGTCATATGATGAAAGATTCCATTCTGAATGGACTTGCTGTTCATCGCCATCCCACTACTAATGCAGTTATTACAACTCATGAACTTTTGAATGCTGAGCAAAAGGATCGAACAGCTGCAGATAACAGAGCAAGGTCATGTTTATACAGAGCTCTACCGGATGAAATCTATGGGTCTGTTGATTCCTATGATACAGCAAAAGAGATATGGGATGAGGTGGCAAGACAGATGGAAGGAGCTGACGTGACTTCGACAATCAGATTGACCAACATTTTGACTGAGTTTGACAACTTCTCCAAAATGCCAAATGAATCTCTTGAGGCAGTTTACTACAGATTCTGCAATGTCATCAATGAACTGAGGAAGAACAATGTCAAGAAGACTGAGATTGAGTTAAACATCAAGTTCATCAAAGCACTTGGTCAAGAATGGGAAGATTTTGGAACCCAAATCAAGCAACATCAAAACCTGACCAAGTTCATCAAAGCACTTGGTCAAGAATGGGAAGATTTTGGAACCCAAATCAAGCAACATCAAAACCTGACCAAGTTCACCATTCATACTCTATATGAATCATTCAAGCTCAATGAAAACCAAGTCCTAAGCAAAGCTTCACCGAACAAAATGCCAGAAGTTGTATCTTCTGATCCTTTGGCATTGATCGTTGAGAAGAAGATTTCTGATTTAAATCATAATTGTTTTCTAAAAGGCATTGAGATTGAGAATCTTGAAAAACAAGTTGAGGAATTTAAAAAGAATATACTTTTCTATCAAGAAAAGCTATATAAAGTTGAACAAAATCCTCTCTTGAATTTCACTGCCTATTTCAACAAGTCAAAAATTGACAAAACAGAACTTCTTCTCGGGTTGGGATTTGAGAATATCACACCATTAAAAAAGGCCAAAGAGGAAATCGAACCCCTGTATGATGAAAAATTTCTTCGCCTTGGTATGATACAACAATTTATTCGTCCATTGGATGACGAATTTGAGACTGATGAAGTTGAGAGAATACCTAATCAAGATTTTTTGGTTAATTATGATGCAATCAATGATTCATACAAAACAAAACAATCTCAATGGCTTCTCGTGAAGCATTGGCATTAGGTTCTGATACAAGACCTCCAGTTCTCTACCGTGGTTCTTACGGACTATGGAAGAAACGATTCATGGACTATGTGGAGAGTCAAACAAATGGTCATATGATGAAAGATTCCATTCTGAATGGACTTGCTGTTCATCGCCATCCCACTACTAATGCAGTTATTACAACTCATGAACTTTTGAATGCTGAGCAAAAGGATCGAACAGCTGCAGATAACAGAGCAAGGTCATGTTTATACAGAGCTCTACCGGATGAAATCTATGGGTCTGTTGATTCCTATGATACAGCAAAAGAGATATGGGATGAGGTGGCAAGACAGATGGAAGGAGCTGACGTGACTTCGACAATCAGATTGACCAACATTTTGACTGAGTTTGACAACTTCTCCAAAATGCCAAATGAATCTCTTGAGGCAGTTTACTACAGATTCTGCAATGTCATCAATGAACTGAGGAAGAACAATGTCAAGAAGACTGAGATTGAGTTAAACATCAAGTTCATCAAAGCACTTGGTCAAGAATGGGAAGATTTTGGAACCCAAATCAAGCAACATCAAAACCTGACCAAGTTCACCATTCATACTCTATATGAATCATTCAAGCTCAATGAAAACCAAGTCCTAAGCAAAGCTTCACCGAACAAAATGCCAGAAGTTGTATCTTCTGATCCTTTGGCATTGATCGTTGAGAAGAAGATTTCTGATTTAAATCATAATTGTTTTCTAAAAGGCATTGAGATTGAGAATCTTGAAAAACAAGTTGAGGAATTTAAAAAGAATATACTTTTCTATCAAGAAAAGCTATATAAAGTTGAACAAAATCCTCTCTTGAATTTCACTGCCTATTTCAACAAGTCAAAAATTGACAAAACAGAACTTCTTCTCGGGTTGGGATTTGAGAATATCACACCATTAAAAAAGGCCAAAGAGGAAATCGAACCCCTGTATGATGAAAAATTTCTTCGCCTTGGTATGATACAACAATTTATTCGTCCATTGGATGACGAATTTGAGACTGATGAAGTTGAGAGAATACCTAATCAAGATTTTTTGGTTAATTATGATGCAATCAATGATTCATACAAAACAAAACAATCTTCAATTTTCAAATTGGAAGAAATTGAATCAAATTTTCAAAACCAAGAATCTGTTAGTACTTCACCTAAATCAACTAAAATGTATTTTCCAACCACATTTTTGGAAAAGCAAATAGAAGATTTACAACAAAAGGTGGAATCTCAACAAACAGTTATCAATCATCTCAAGTCTCAAAGTCCGAATCTAGAGGATAAATGTATTGTTGTTAATACTAAGAAAGTTTGTGAGAATGTTTCTACTCAAACTGACCAAAGTGCATCCGTAGAAAATTCTACCCAAACTACTTGTGATTCATCTACCAATACCTCTACCCAGACCTTGACTGATTCTCTTGAATGTACTTGTCAAAATACTGCTACTTTTATAGCTGATAATTGTGTGCAATCTGATCTTTCTGATGAAGAACTTGCACATAGTTTAGTTTTGATATGGTACTTCTATAGGTTTTTCACATGCAACGCTGTTGATGAGTTAGTTGTTCACCCTAAGCCTAGTGCTAGTATAGGTGTTGATACGTCTACTCAATTTTCTTGTGAGACCAAAGATGTGTCAGTTCAAGTTGACCTAATTTCTGAGACTACCCATAATGTGAAGTTGGACACCAAGATTCCTGATTTCTCAAAATTTTCAAATAAATCTAAAATTAATCAATCTCCATTGAAATTTTCTTTTTCAAAAGATTTTCAAATAAATCTAAAATTAATCAATCTCCATTGAAATTTTCTTTTTCAAAAGATTTCACGAAGGTTGATTTTGATAAATTCATGGAGGGAGAATATATTTTTGATTCAGAAACTGAGAAAAAGATTGAATCTACCAAAATCAAAATGGAAACAGAAATGGAATCTCAAAAACCATCGTCCAAAGCTCCAACTTCATATTACTCAAAGAAACGAGTTAAGACCAAACTCGTCAAGACTGAACCAAAGACCATTGCTACACCTGTGAAACATGTCAAAAAGGAACAAGCTGAAACCCCACACACAACAAAGTACACCAAAGTGAAACTTCCGAAAGACTATACTAATGCTTCTAAATCTAGCTCTCAATCTAGCTCTTTACCTAAGGTATCTAAGTCTAGCTCAAATTTGCTAACTAAGGATGCATCTAATGGTTCAACTAGATATAGGGATAGATATGGATGGTTTTCTCATGATAAACCAAAGAAGCAAGAAGTTTCCTCACCACCAAAAGATTCCAAAAAGATGAAAGTTTTTAAAACTCCTCGTTCTAATCTTTGTAGCTTCAATTCAACAGGTGGAAAGAGCTTAAGTAGTGATGCTAAATGGGTTGCTAAGTCATTAGTACCTAAGATCACTAGTAATCAGAAAGAGGTTGAGAAAAAGAAGAAAAGAAGGAGGAGAAAAGCTGTTAATCGGTGGAAAGGTGTTCCTGTTAAACAAAACAATTCTGATTTGTCAATAAATGTTGAATGTGCCAAGGCAAGGCCTTGTGAGCTTGTAAACAATTTTAATTCTTGTGTGGTTGATTTGAATGCTTGTAGACATGTTACTTTTAATTCTTGTGTGAATGTTCGTACATTTTATTCAAATATGTTTGTTGATAATATGCTTGTTGATGCTTATGTTGATTCAATAACATGTTTGAATGCGCATCCTAAGTTATATACCCTGCCTGTTTTATCTAACCAAAAAGGACCCGTTTTCAAGTGGGTACCTAAAAACGGTTAAATTTCTTTGATTGCAGGAAATAACCATCTGTGTTTGGATACTCGATTCCGGGTGTTCGAAGCACATGACTGGAAATAAATCTTTGCTGAAGAATTTTGTTGAAAGATTCATGGGAACTGTTCGCTTTGGAAACAACAATTTCGCTCCTATCTTAGGTTATGGGGACATTGAACGAAATGGGATTATAATCAAGAAAGTTCACTATGTTGAAGGTTTAAGTCACAACTTGTTCAGTGTTGGACAATTCTGTGATAACAATCTTCAAGTTCTTTTTCGAAAATCTCTTTGCAAAGTCCAAACCTTAGATGGAGTTGATATTCTTTGTGGCGATCGTGACGATAACCTTTTTACCGTCAATCTCGATGATAACCAACCAACCGATAATATTTGTCTCATTTCAAAGGCTACCTCGAAGAATTCTTGGTTATGGCATAGAAGGCTCTCTCATCTGAATTTCCAAACAATCAATACTTTAGTCAATAAGCATCTTGTTGAAGGCTTACCTGACTATAAGTATGAAAGTGAGCATGTCTGTCCTTCTTGTGCTGTTGGGAAAATTAAGAGAGTTTCTCATAAACCGAAGAAATCTCCAAATTCTTTAGCACCTCTTCATTTGCTTCACATGGATCTTTGTGGGCCGATGAAAGTACAAAGCCGAAATGGGAAGAAATACATCCTGGTTATTGTTGATGATTATTCAAGATATACTTGGGTTAAGTTCCTAGCATCCAAAGATGAAACAACTCAGATGTTGATAGATTTCATCACCATTACTCAAGTAAATCTTCAACTTCCAGTTCGTTACATCCGTTCGGATAACGGTACTGAATTCAAGAATGCTGTTTTTGATGAATTCTGCAAATCCAAAGGTATTACTCATCAATTCTCAGCAGTTCGAACCCCACAACAAAACGGTGTTGTTGAAAGGAGAAATCGATCGCTGGTGGAAGCAGCAAGGACAATGCTTGCTTATTCCAAATTGCCATCCAATATGTGGGCTGAAGCTGTTGACACTGCTTGTCACACTCAGAATCGGTCCATTATCAATCAGCGGTTCGAAAAGACTCCTTATGAGGTTGTTAACAAACGGAAACCCAACATCAACTACTTCCACATATTTGGGTGTGTTTGTTACACGTTGAATGATCGGGAGAATCTTGGAAAATTCGAGAAGAAAGGTGATGAAGGATATTTTGTTGGTTATTCCAAAACATCTATAGCCTACCGAATCTATAATCGTCGAACAAACACAATTCAAGAGACGATGAATGTTTGGTTCGATGAGATGTCAGGCATGATTTTTGAGCAAGAAAGCTTGCTACCAACAAGTATGGATTCAAGTGCTTCAAGTCCTTCTACAAGGAATACTACCTTAGCTTCTAAATTCAAGAAATTTCCAACTCCAACCAGTGATGAATTAGATATTCTTTTGAAGAATTCTATAATTCAAAACCGATTCATGATCAAGAACCTCAGATCATCGTTGAACCAATTCCAAACAATGAACCTCTTCATAACCACGATCCAGTTCCTAACAACACTCATGAATCAGCATCAAGTTCTTCTGAGCAAATATCATCTTCAAATGATTCTATTCCATCATCCTCTCCTGAGAATCCTACTCAAATGAATGTTCAAGAACAACCTTCTCAATTCACTCAGACAACCAATCCCCTGAACACTCCAAATGTGTATGTACCACTTGACTTTGATCATCCAGCATATGAGGAAAGGGTTATACCAAGTTATGATTCCATCTCTCACCAAACTTCAAGTTTCAATGATGGTGATGTTGATCTTCAACAACAAGATCCTCTTCCTCATGCTCACAAGTGGATTCGCATGCAGAAAGATCATCCTACTGATCAAATAATTGGAGATCCACAAGCAGGAGTAACTACTCGTACCTCAGTAAATGAGTGTCTTGTTGCACTTTCTCTTAGCAATATTGAACCCAAAACGGTATCTGAAGCTCTTCAAGATCCAGAGTGGGTTAAGGCAATGCAAGATGAACTCGCTCAATTTGAAAGACTGAAGGTATGGAGGTTAGTTCCAAATCCTAGAAAAGCTGATCCAATCGGAACGAAGTGGATATTCAAAAACAAAACGGTATCTGAAGCTCTCAAGATCCAGAGTGGGTTAAGGCAATGCAAGATGAACTCGCTCAATTTGAAAGACTGAAGGTATGGAGGTTAGTTCCAAATCCTAGAAAAGCTGATCCAATCGGAACGAAGTGGATATTCAAAAACAAAAAGGATGAGAATGGAGTGGTAGTAAGGAATAAAGCTCGACTTGTTGCTAAGGGTTATTGCCAACAACCTGGTGTTGATTTCGACGAAACTTTTGCTCCAGTAGCAAGAATGGAGGCCATTCGAATTTTCTTAGCTTATGCCGCATTCCGAAACTTCACTGTGTTTCAAATGGATGTGAAAACTGCTTTTCTGAATGGTGACCTCAAAGAAGAAGTTTACGTTGATCAACCTGAAGGATTTGTTGATCCTCAAAGACCAAACCATGTCTACAGGTTAGACAAGGCTCTCTATGGTCTTAAGCAAGCACCCCGAGCATGGTATGATTCCTTAACTACTTTCTTACTTAAAGGTGGATTTACCAAAGGCATAATTGACCCTACCCTGTTCATTCGCAAACAAGGTAAGCATGTTCTACTAGTTCAAATATATGTTGATGACATTATATTTGGGTCGACCAGTCAAACATTTTGCCGAAACTTTTCATCTCTAATGGTCAATCATTTTGAAATGAGCATGATTGGGGAAATGAATTACTTTTTGGGTCTTCAAATCAAACAATTACCAACTGGTATTTTTATATCACAAGGTAAATACATAAATGACATGTTGAAAAAGTTTGATATGACTTCATGTTCTTCAATTTCTACCCCAATGGCTGCTCGAACAACCATTAATACTGATACAAATGGGAAACCATTTGACCAAAAGAGATATAGAAGTATGATTGGTTCATTGTTGTACCTAACAGCATCTCGCCCAGATATAATGTTTGCAACATGTATGTGTGCTAGATATCAAGCTGCTCCAACTGATTTACATTATCAAGCTGTGAAACGAATCTTTCGTTATCTGAAGGGTACACCCGATTTAGGTCTCTGGTATCCAAGGGATACTGGATTCAATCTAACTGCTTATTCAGATGCAGATCATGTAGGTTGTAAACTTGATCGCAAGAGCACTTCCGGTACTTTACAATTTTTAGGAGATAAAATTGTGAGTTGGTCTTCCAAGAAACAGAATTGTGTTTCACTATCAACGGCTGAAGCAGAATATGTGGCTGCAGCTAGTTGTTGTGCTCAAGTTTTATGGATGAAGACACAACTGACTGATTATGGTCTGACATATGATCATATTCCTATCTATTGTGATTCTCAGAGTGCCATTGCCATTGCAGTCAACTCAGTAAACCACTCTCGATCAAAGCATATTGATGTTAGATATCATTTTCTCAAAGATCATATTGAGAAAGGTGACATCGAACTCTACTTTGTGGGAACTGAATTTCAACTTGCAGATTTGTTCACAAAACCGTTGGACGAAAAGAGGTTTAATTTTCTGATCTCCAAGCTTGGTATGTTAAATCTTAAACCTTAATTTTTTATTTGAAGGAATTCTTGAAACATTTCAGAAAACAAAATACAAAATTGAAAAATTAAAAAAAAAAAATAAAAAAAAAAAAAAAAAAAAAAAAAAAAAAAAAAAAAAAAAAATAAAAAAAAAAAAAAAAAAAAAATACAAAATTTGAAAAAAAAAAAAAAAAAAAATACAAAAATAAACAAAAAGATTTTTTAGTGGCTTGCATATACTATGTATGTAACCCGTTCTTAAATGATATATTTATTGTTAAACACATTGTTATTATACATATAAATTGATATAAGAAAACAAGGAATCGAACGCCTTTGTGTACTTCCAAGTATTCTTATATGAATATGTATGTGTAATAGCAATCAAGTTGTTTTCCAAACAAACTTTTCAAACTCTCAATTAGTGATATGGGAAACGAAGGATCGAACGCCTTTGTGTACTCCCTTGTTCTCTCATATTGTACTAATTGATTGGATTTTCAATTTACTTAAATGTTTTTAATTGCCTCCAACATGTTGTTGTAAGATGCGACGGATTGAACGCCTTTGTGTACTCCCTAGCTATCTTACTACCAACATTGTTGTTGAAGCAAAACTTTGTGTTTCTTTTGATATCACACAACAATTTTTTTTGCTCCACCTTTCTATGAAAACCATTTTTGATATATTCTTACATAGATATAATTGCTTATCTTTGTGATATAATTGCTTATCTTTGTGATATAATTGCTTATCTTTGTGATATAATTGCTTATCTTTGTGATATAATTGCTTATCTTTGTGATATAATTGCTTATCTTTGTGATATAATTGCTTATCTTTGTGATATAATTGCTTATCTTTGTGATATAATTGCTTATCTTTGTGATATAATTGCTTATCTTTGTGATATAATTGCTTATCTTTGTGATATAATTGCTTATCTTTGTGATATAATTGCTTATCTTTGTGATATAATTGCTTATCTTTGTGATATAATTGCTTATCTTTGTGATATAATTGCTTATCTTTGTGATATAATTGCTTATCTTTGTGATATAATTGCTTATCTTTGTGATATAATTGCTTATCTTTGTGATATAATTGCTTATCTTTGTGATATAATTGCTTATCTTTGTGATATAATTGCTTATCTTTGTGATATAATTGCTTATCTTTGTGATATAATTGCTTATCTTTGTGATATAATTGCTTATCTTTGTGATATAATTGCTTATCTTTGTGATATAATTGCTTATCTTTGTGATATAATTGCTTATCTTTGTGATATAATTGCTTATCTTTGTGATATAATTGCTTATCTTTGTGATATAATTGCTTATCTTTGTGATATAATTGCTTATCTTTGTGATATAATTGCTTATCTTTGTGATATAATTGCTTATCTTTGTGATATAATTGCTTATCTTTGTGATATAATTGCTTATCTTTGTGATATAATTGCTTATCTTTGTGATATAATTGCTTATCTTTGTGATATAATTGCTTATCTTTGTGATATAATTGCTTATCTTTGTGATATAATTGCTTATCTTTGTGATATAATTGCTTATCTTTGTGATATAATTGCTTATCTTTGTGATATAATTGCTTATCTTTGTGATATAATTGCTTATCTTTGTGATATAATTGCTTATCTTTGTGATATAATTGCTTATCTTTGTGATATAATTGCTTATCTTTGTGATATAATTGCTTATCTTTGTGATATAATTGCTTATCTTTGTGATATAATTGCTTATCTTTGTGATATAATTGCTTATCTTTGTGATATAATTGCTTATCTTTGTGATATAATTGCTTATCTTTGTGATATAATTGCTTATCTTTGTGATATAATTGCTTATCTTTGTGATATAATTGCTTATCTTTGTGATATAATTGCTTATCTTTGTGATATAATTGCTTATCTTTGTGATATAATTGCTTATCTTTGTGATATAATTGCTTATCTTTGTGATATAATTGCTTATCTTTGTGATATAATTGCTTATCTTTGTGATATAATTGCTTATCTTTGTGATATAATTGCTTATCTTTGTGATATAATTGCTTATCTTTGTGATATAATTGCTTATCTTTGTGATATAATTGCTTATCTTTGTGATATAATTGCTTATCTTTGTGATATAATTGCTTATCTTTGTGATATAATTGCTTATCTTTGTGATATAATTGCTTATCTTTGTGATATAATTGCTTATCTTTGTGATATAATTGCTTATCTTTGTGATATAATTGCTTATCTTTGTGATATAATTGCTTATCTTTGTGATATAATTGCTTATCTTTGTGATATAATTGCTTATCTTTGTGATATAATTGCTTATCTTTGTGATATAATTGCTTATCTTTGTGATATAATTGCTTATCTTTGTGATATAATTGCTTATCTTTGTGATATAATTGCTTATCTTTGTGATATAATTGCTTATCTTTGTGATATAATTGCTTATCTTTGTGATATAATTGCTTATCTTTGTGATATAATTGCTTATCTTTGTGATATAATTGCTTATCTTTGTGATATAATTGCTTATCTTTGTGATATAATTGCTTATCTTTGTGATATAATTGCTTATCTTTGTGATATAATTGCTTATCTTTGTGATATAATTGCTTATCTTTGTGATATAATTGCTTATCTTTGTGATATAATTGCTTATCTTTGTGATATAATTGCTTATCTTTGTGATATAATTGCTTATCTTTGTGATATAATTGCTTATCTTTGTGATATAATTGCTTATCTTTGTGATATAATTGCTTATCTTTGTGATATAATTGCTTATCTTTGTGATATAATTGCTTATCTTTGTGATATAATTGCTTATCTTTGTGATATAATTGCTTATCTTTGTGATATAATTGCTTATCTTTGTGATATAATTGCTTATCTTTGTGATATAATTGCTTATCTTTGTGATATAATTGCTTATCTTTGTGATATAATTGCTTATCTTTGTGATATAATTGCTTATCTTTGTGATATAATTGCTTATCTTTGTGATATAATTGCTTATCTTTGTGATATAATTGCTTATCTTTGTGATATAATTGCTTATCTTTGTGATATAATTGCTTATCTTTGTGATATAATTGCTTATCTTTGTGATATAATTGCTTATCTTTGTGATATAATTGCTTATCTTTGTGATATAATTGCTTATCTTTGTGATATAATTGCTTATCTTTGATATCACATTGTGTCTAGAGCTATATTAATTGATCATTAATTTGATTATCATTCTATTCTTTTGACACACTAGCGTCATATCTTTGTGATATAATTGCTTATCTTTGTGATATAGCCGGAACATTCGTAGTGATATCTGCAATGATATTCCACGATGATCGAATGGAAATCCTACCAATGCTAACATCTTTTCCAACGTTGAACGTAGGTCTCATAATTACATTTATGTGATTATTGAGCTAACGAGAAGTCTAAGTGACCTCGGTTTTCCCTAAAAGTCTTTAAGGATAAAATTGTGGTTATCAAATGCTTCGGTAGTGTTAACCGTGATTTATATTCTTTGAAGCAATCTAGTGGTTGAAAAGCCGCAGACCGAACTATGTTAGAGACTTGTTTTGTGCATATCTCAATGATACATAGGAAATCCGAAAAATGTTATACATTTCTATCGGTCATTTCATTAATCCTTTTGATTTTTGAACATGCAAACGGATCATTCTTATCCGGTTTCATTTCTCTTCACACAAACACAGAAACCACCAACACCATGATATAATGTTTGTCCCAACAACTTCAATCTTACATTTTAGTCACCCATAGGATTTCTTGGGTTGGGCTACTAGTTTGGGTTGATGTTTTGATGGTTGACATTTCTCCATGTCTTCTTATTCCTTGTGACACTTAATCAATCACATTTGTGCATAATGACATTGATTCCCAATTTTGTCATTATGAGGGGGAGAAAATATTATGATTGATTCATAGTCTTTGTCAACTGAGCTTTTGCTTCGGAAATGAATTTGGTATTGTCTTCAAATGATACCATCTTTCTATCCTTTTCAAGGCATAGTTAGTGATAGAAATGGAATGAGAGTCTATGTTGAGAAATTTTTTTTGGGTGTTTCAAATGGGAAAAGGCTTATCAAAGTTTGTGTATAGGGAGAGAAAATTGTTCATGATAAGTCAATAGTTTCAGATTTTCACTAGACTTTAGTTGATTAAGATTTTGATTTCAAAAAGGGGGAATCTAAATTGACTTTTGAGATAAGAATGAAACCGAAGATGAAAAGATTTTCACTCAAGAATCGAAGATTGAAGAATCAAAACCAAGATTCATCTCTTCTGCATTTCAAAAGACAACTCTGATTCATGATTCATCAATTCTCGAAGATTCAAGCCAAACATGCTTTCATCATTCTCTGTTCAAAAAGAACATTGAGAATCTTCATATGATTTAACTTCAAGAAGTCCAAGATCAAGACTGAATCAAGTTCTCCAAAGACAAAAGAGAAAGCTTTGAAGACTTGTTTCAACATCCCAATTGTCTTCACCACCGGGCTCATCAATTTCATTCCTACAAGACAGACACACACACATCACATATACACACACACACACACACACACACACACACACACACACACACACACACACACACACACACACACACACACACACACACACACACACACACACACACACACACACACACACACACACACACACACACACACACACACACACACACACACACACACACACACACACACACACACACACACACACACACACACACACACACACACACACACACACACACACACACACACACACACACACACACACACACACACACACACACACACACACACACACACACACACACACACACACACACACACACACACACACACACACACACACACACACACACACACACACACACACACACACACACACACACACACACACACACACACACACACACACACACACACACACACACACACACACACACACACACACACACACACACACACACACACACACACACACACACACACACACACACACACACACACACACACACACACACACACACACACACACACACACACACACACACACACACACACACACACACACACACACACACACACACACACACACACACACACACACACACACACACACACACACACACACACACACACACACACACACACACACACACACACACACACACACACACACACACACACACACACACACACACACACACACACACACACACACACACACACACACACACACACACACACACACACACACACACACACACACACACACACACACACACACACACACACACACACACACACACACACACACACACACACACACACACACACACACACACACACACACACACACACACACACACACACACACACACACACACACACACACACACACACACACACACACACACACACACACACACACACACACACACACACACACACACACACACACACACACACACACACACACACACACACACACACACACACACACACACACACACACACACACACACACACACACACACACACACACACACACACACACACACACACACACACACACACACACACACACACACACACACACACACACACACACACACACACACACACACACACACACACACACACACACACACACACACACACACACACACACACACACACACACACACACACACACACACACACACACACACACACACACACACACAGACAAACACTCACACAGACAAACACACACACACACACACACACACACACACACACACACACACACACACACACACACACACACACACACACACCCACACACACACACACACACACACACACACACACACACACACACACAACTCTCTCAAAAACACACACACACACACCAAGAACACACACTAGAAAACCGCCATTGTTAGATTGAATTCAGAGCTAAAATCGTGTTATAACAAGTGGTATCAGAGAGAAACATCCAATATGATCGTTGATGTGCTAAATCGAGTTTAAAATTTATAAACAAGAAATACCTAAAAACTCACTACTACACATTATCGGGCAGTGGACCCGATCGTATGCAATATAGTAAAAAGGTAAGTCCAGGTTCGTTCGCGGGGATTGGTTCGAATTAATTGTTTAGTAAAGGGGTTTGGAAAAAGGGTGTTACTTTGATTCTCACTCTGACAATAACTTTAAAGGACAAATGCGTATAAAGTAAAGGTAAGTCTCAAACAATAATGGTAAATATCATCCACCTTGACTCCGCTAGACTTCAGACATGATTGCTTACAGTTAAGACCAAATTCATTAAGAGTTGACACGATAAACGTGAGAGAATGAAATGCTCGCGTGGTACCACCAACCGCTCACAAGTCACCCAAACACCTAACTGCTAGTTTAATTACCCAAGCCGGTACCACCAACGCCTAGACAATCTTACCAACACTTAGCTTGTTTGATTACCAAATTACCAATTGCGCCTATGTGAATTAAAACGTGGTACCACCAACCGTTTCTAAACACGTTGACAAAATGACTCCTTTTATTAATTTGACATTCACTATCATACCATGAACTAGTGATAATCGCTCATAGACAAGCGACCGTTAGAAAATCACATATGCATTCGACTAGTACCACTAACGAAGAACACACATGCCACCAATACCAAATTAATACAAATAAAGGAATTAAATCATCAAGATCACGACTCAACGATAATTGAAATCAACTCTTTGAATTAAAATATATAGCAATCACATCATTCGTCTAGTTTCATCAAGGTGGACAATAGAAGAATTAGCCACTCATGATCAAATTGAAATTACAATAAGAATCAAGAAAGAACATAAAGTACCAATTGTTTGAAGAAATGAAATTGCAAGACAAATAAGTAGATACGATCTAGATGGGTGCACGTGAATCTCCAATGAATCGAAGACGATTAGATCTTGAATTGACCCTTGAAGTATTCCCTGAAGTGCAGCTCCTAGAAAGATATTTTGATCCGTTAGAATAATAGGTTATTTTTCTATTTATACTTCTCTAATTCTGATGCAGAAAACTGCTAAAACCCTTCAGTTCCGTGTACTCACTGCGGCGCAGTGGCCGTGTAAGGCCCCCACTGCGTCGCAGTCCCCTCCACTGCGGCGCAGTGGGGGTTTGAACGAACAAGGCCGTGGATAATGGCTGCGGCGCAGTGGACCACGTACATCTCCACTGCGGCGCAGTCAAATGCTTGGTGTACAACTTCATCTTACGATCCCGACACTCGCTATCTCTTCCACTCGAAACGACTCTCGACTTCGCAAATGACTTCTGGCCAATAATCATCCGAATTTGCACAAAATGAACGCGTACTTGTTTAGAACCTGAAAACACTAACAAACACATAAACGCGCCAAATGCACACAAATTCGACAAAAAACATATAATATAACGGCCAAAAACAATGTGGGCAATGGGTATAAGTTAGTCACATCAAATCCCCCCACACTTGAGCATTGCTTGTCCTCAAGCAAATCCGACATTTAAAGCATAAAGTATTCCTTGACAATGGAGCTAAATAAACAATGACAAGTATCAAAAAGAAGCCACACCAAGAATGTCAAAGACAAGGAAGTGGGTGAAGCAGTTTTAATCTTAAATGAAAACTCGAAATGTTTGACAATACCTGAACAATCCGCAAGCCACGATAACACAACCAAGCACAAGTGAAACAACCGAATCTATCAAAACCATTCTACTCCAACAAACTTACTTTTGGGGTTGAATATATATGAAGAATCACTCATAGCATGGTCGTGATGTATGCTATTTTACCATAGGCTTGAACTAGGATCATTGCTCCACCAACACGGCGCAAGCACCAAGTACATCATCAAAATAGGCATAAAGGTAGGTTGTATAGTTAAACTAAGGTATATAGGATGGATATTTACAACGAATGAATGGGAATATAGGTTAATTAAGAAAAGAATAAATCAAAGTATATGGATATGTACAAATGTATACGGTAATGAAGGCAAGAATTGAACGGAAACCAATCAAAAGTATAAGATATGTACTAGAAATGAAAAATAGTCTAATCAACCCGTACCATTGATTGCCGACAAACCGCTAACCCAAAAGATATCATCCCGAGAACGCACCCCCAACGTCACCAAGCAAAACCCGCCACCATAGTGGTGTATCAACATCAAACAACTTAAAATCCACCAAACTCTCCATTCATAATGACACATCACAACACTAGACATATAAAAATGAGATGTACCTCCTAGTAGCCCAAGTTCTTTTCCCTTTTTTTTTTTTTTTTTTTTTTTTTTTTTTTTTTTTTTTTTTTTTTTAATTGAAATCACTTTTTTCTATATATTTTTTCTACTGAACCACTTTTACTCTACTAGAAGGTACCCTCTTACAATGATGAACAATGTCTAACAAACATACTTTCTTTGAACAATCCAAGATACTCCTCCTTAACTCAACCAATTTATGTATTCTTATAGACAAGAAACTTCCGCTAGCCAATCCACCTAAACTCCCCAAACCATCCAACAAACCAATAGCAATCAACGGCCCACCAAGATTAGACTATCGGAAAATGAGGTGAAGTATATAAGGGTGAATTTATACAAGAGTGAAGGCTAAATTATATGGGATGTATATGTGTATCAAAAATGTACAAAGAAAGATGAAAATGTATATATATATGTATAAAGGTTGTATAAGGGTGTGTATAGTAAGGTATAAATGTACAAAAGAAAGATGAAAAGAAAGAAAGAAAAAGTATGGTCAAACCTAAATGCCAATTCGTCATCCGATGTACTTAGTCACGATCACCAGGCCAAGTTCTAGAATCAACACATCACCGGCACACTCTTATCAAGAGAAGAACCCGGAAATGGAATGGATTAACCTCAAACACGCACATCTTAGTGCAGGGCATCAAAATGAAAACCCTTACTCCCGAATAAATCCAAGAGCCTAAGAGAGGGACGTATTTACAAGGCAATCAAACCAAAACCGTAAACACCTAGCACATCTATATATGAACAATGAATCTCACAACTTTTAGGTGTTTGGGAAATTTTGAGTATGCAAGTAATGTTATCAAACCACAAGGATAAGGCCCAATAATCGTTCCGAACACATTTCGCCGGTTAAAAATGTTGCCAAGGAAAAAGTTTGTAGTAAAATTGCTTATTAAGATATGAATTAAGTGACAAAAGCAATTTACCACAAGGACAAGCTCAACTCAAGTTAAAAACCACATCAACCTCTATTATCCAACCAAATTGACAACACCGATTCCAAACATGCACATCACAGTGAAGAGCTCAAAATAGAAACTCCTACCCTTGGATAAAATCCGAAGGCCCATGAGAGGGACACATCAACAAAACCGGTAGAAATCTCAATGGCAAAACAACAAAAGTGATGTACCCGGTAGCTTAAACCTATTTGCCACCCCCCCACACTTAAGATGGACAATGCCCTCAATGTCCATATCGGTCAAACACAGGTAAATAGGGGTAAGCAAAATCGATAACTAAAGCACATACCGGAACGAGGACACAATCCGTTTTAAAACAAGTTAGCCGACCCCGCGTCACAAATTGCACTTCCGAAAGAGGAAGGACACTTTGGATAGCGGGAGAAACAACATGTAACAAAACGGAAGGTGCGAGAATCGAGTACATCAAACATACCAACACAAATGCGGCGCTGAACTTACTGCCAGCATATGCATACCATCAAACAATCAACACTCAAGGGTTCTCCCCCACACTTGGGTTGGACTACAACTATCAATACCTGCTTCATACAGCATCAGAAAACAAAATGTAATATCAAGTACCAAAAGAAAAAGAAAATCAACCACACACAATGTTTCATCACCCCGTAGGGTGGATACCAAACAATCAAAAGAAAATTTAAAAAAAAAAAAGTACAGAAGTAGAAAGTGTTCAAACAAGCCATCACTGTGGTGGAGGACGGGGTGGGTAATGTTGGTAACCAGGGATGTTACTATAATCAAAGAAGGATCCCACCACCTGCTCTGCAAAAGACGGGTCAGCAGCTCCCGCCGGGGTCACGTCCATACCTGCAGCGGCGCCAAAAACTTGATGTGCTAAATCGAGTTTAAAATTTATAAACAAGAAATACCTAAAAACTCACTACTACACACTATCGGGCAGTGGACCCGGTCGTATGCAATATAGTAAAAAGGTAAGTCCAGGTTCGTTCGCGGGGATTGGTTCGAATTAATTGTTTAGTAAAGGGGTTTGGAAAAAGGGTGTTACTTAGATTCTCACTCTGACAATAACTTTAAAGGACAAATGCGTATAAAGTAAAGGTAAGTCTCAAACAATAATGGTAAATATCATCCACCTTGACTCCGCTAGACTTCAGACATGATTGCTTACAGTTAAGACCAAATTCATTAAGAGTTGACACGATAAACGTGAGAGAATGAAATGCTCGCGTGGTACCACCAACCGCTCACAAGTCACCCAAACACCTAACTGCTAGTTTAATTACCCAAGCCAGTACCACCAACGCCTAGACAATCTTACCAACACTTAGCTTGTTTGATTACCAAATTACCAATTGCGCCTATGTGAATTAAAACGTGGTACCACCAACCGTTTCTAAACACGTTGACAAAATGACTCCTTTTATTAATTTGACATTCACTATCATACCATGAACTAGTGATAATCGCTCATAGACAAGCGACCGTTAGAAAATCACATATGCATTCGACTAGTACCACTAACGAAGAACACACATGCCACCAATACCAAATTAATACAAATAAAGGAATTAAATCATCAAGATCACGACTCAACGATAATTGAAATCAACTCTTTGAATTAAAATATATAGCAATCACATCATTCGTCTAGTTTCATCAAGGTGGACAATAGAAGAATTAGCCACTCATGATCAAATTGAAATTACAATAAGAATCAAGAAAGAACATAAAGTACCAATTGTTTGAAGAAATGAAATTGCAAGACAAATAAGTAGATACGATCTAGATGGGTGCACGTGAATCTCCAATGAATTGAAGACGATTAGATCTTGAATTGACCCTTGAAGTATTCCCTGAGTGCAGCTCCTAGAAAGATATTTTGATCGATTAGAATAATAGGTTATTTTTCTATTTATACTTCTCTAATTCTGATGCAGAAAACTGCTAAAACCCTTCAGTTCCGTGTACTCACTGCGGCGCAGTGGGCGTGTAAGGCCCCCACTGCGTCGCAGTCCCTCCACTGGTTGACCAACTGGTTGACTGACTGGTGCAGACTGCGGCGCAGTACCCATCAAACCATCCCCACTGCGGCGCAGTGGGGACAACGGCGCGTGGATAATGGCTGCGGCGCAGTGGACCACGTACATCCCCACTGCGGCGCAGTGGGGGTTTGTACAAACAATGCCGTGGAATATGGCTGCGGCGCAGTGGACCACGTACATCTCCACTGCGGCGCAGTGGGGGTTTGTACAAACAATGCCGTGGAATATGGCTGCGGCGCAGTGGACCACGTACATCTCCACTGCGGCGCAGTGGGGGTTTGTACAAACAATGCCGTGGAATATGGCTGCGGCGCAGTGGACCACGTACATCTCCACTGCGGCGCAGTCATCCACGTGCATCCCCACTGCGGCGCAGTGGGGGTTTGTACAAACAATGTCCGTGGAATATGGCTGCGGCGCAGTGGACCACGTACATCCCACTGCGGCGCAGTGGACCACGTACATCCCACTGCGGCGCAGTGGACACGTACATCCCACTGCGGCGCAGTGGACCACGTAATCTCCACTGCGGCGCAGTGGACCATCACATCCCCACTGCGGCGCAGTGGGGGTTTGTACAAACAATGCCGTGGAATATGGCTGCGGCGCAGTGGACCACGTACATCTCCACTGCGGCGCAGTCAACATTCTGCGGCGCAGTGACCCATCAACATCCCCACTGCGGCGCAGTGGGGGTTTGTACAAACAATGCCGTGGAAATTGGCTGCGGCGCAGTGGACCACGTACATCCCCACTGCGGCGCAGTGGGGGTTTGTACAAACAATGCCGTGGAATATGGCTGCGGCGCAGTGGACCACGTACATCTCCACTGCGGCGCAGTGGGGGTTTGTACAAACAATGCCGTGGAATATGGCTGCGGCGCAGTGGACCACGTACATCTCCACTGCGGCGCAGTAACCATCAAACCATCCCCACTGCGGCGCAGTGGGGGTTTGTACAAACAATGCCGTGGAATATGGCTGCGGCGCAGTGGACCACGTACATCTCCACTGCGGCGCAGTCAAATATGCGGCGCAGTGGACCACTAATCTCCACTGCGGCGCAGTGGACCACGTACATCTTGACTGCGGCGCAGTAACCATCAAACCATCCCCACTGCGGCGCAGTGAGGGTTTGTACAAACAATGCCGTGGAATATGGCTGCGGCGCAGTGGACCACCGTGTACTCACTGCGGCGCAGTGGGCGTGTAAGGCCCCCACTGCGTCGCAGTCCCTCCACTGGTTGACCAACTGGTTGACTGACTGGTGCAGACTGCGGCGCAGTGGACCACGTACATCTCCACTGCGGCGCAGTACCATCAAACCATCCCCACTGCGGCGCAGTGGGGGTTTGAACGAACAAGGTCGTGGATAATGGCTGCGGCGCAGTGGACCACGTACATCTCCACTGCGGCGCAGTCAAATGCTTGGTGTACAACCTTCATCTTACGATCCCGACACTCGCTATCTCTTCCACTCGAAACGACCCTCGACTTCGCAAATGACTTCTGGCCAATAATCATCCGAATTTGCACAAAATGAACGCGTACTTGTTTAGAACCTGAAAACACTAACAAACACATAAACGCGCCAAATGCACACAAATTCGACAAAAAACATATAATATAACGGCCAAAAACAATGTGGGCAATGGGTATAAGTTAGTCACATCAATCGTCATCAGATTGATGTTTCTCTCTGATACCACTTGTTATAACACGATTTTAGCTCTGAATTCAATCTAACAATGGCGGTTTGCTAGTGTGTGTTCTTGGTGTGTGTGTGTGTTTTGAGAGAGAATGATCGAGTAAACTGAAAGCTTGGGATTAATGTGTGTGTGAAATGAAGTGTTTGTTTTGATCTTGTTATGATTTCTAAGGTATGAGGGCTATATATAGTCTAAGACAACTCTCAGTTCATCTCTCAAGCAAAAGCTCAGTTGACCAAGATCAAATGGAAACCTGTCTACAAACCAAAGTCAACTGAGTCAAAGACAATCAAATACTCACTTTGGCAACTTTATGAACTTGCACCAAAACCAATTGCCGTGCAAAAAGTGAATGTCTTTGCTACTCCACTGCTTCCACGGAAAATACATTTCTCTTCAATGTCAACTTTACATCCTCCGTGGACTGCAGATTCTATTCGTCGAATCGATGACACGTACATTTGGAATGTCAAGACAAAAACCGTCGGGCCTACACAAAAATGGGTCCCAAAGGTTGTTCATAAGTGATTCGATGAAAATGGCTTATACACATGTCAGTGTATAACCCGGGCTAAAGATGTTGTTTATTGGACTACTACTTCATAATGGTTGATTTCCCAGTTTCGACTTCAAAGAGACATGATGAACATGTTGCCACACATTCATCATGAGGGGAAGAAAGAGGATAATAAAGTCAAACAAGTGTGTGTGCTTTCTTGAATTTTGATGGGGAGAAAGAAGAATTTATCAGTTGAGGGGAAGAAAGATAAATTGTTGACTAAAGTGATCCCCAAATTTTTCTTTGAAGATAGTTATCGCCAACGTGGTGGGTACGCCGCGGGTACACCCTATACATAAGCGTTGGTGGTACGCAAATATGATTGTTTGATTGAGGGGAAGTTTGTGATGAAAAAGATGTTTGTCCAAATGCTTCAAGAGAAAGATTCATTAATTAAGGGGAAGTGTGACAAAGTTAAGATTGTCAAGAAGAGGCTATCATGTTCAAATCTAAAGAGCCAAGATCAAGTTTCCGCAATGCTCAAACTCTGAGAAGTTCAAGACTTAAAGATACATCTTTAAGGTAAGTGTGAAGATTAAAGACGTAAAGACAAGTTTGATGGAAGATCTTGAAGACAATGAGAAAGCTTCGAAGACCTTCATCAACAAATTCGTATTTATAGATGATATCTTGCATGAATTACATTTCAACACCAAGGGGAAGAATGTTAGAAATCCAAAAATGGTGTTAAAATGCAATTATTTTAATAATGGAAGGAGTATTAGTGAAAGTTAGTCAAGTGTATAAATACTCCTTTCCATACCCAAAATTGTAAGCTTTTTCCCCCATTTCCTTAATTAATCACAACAATTCAACCTCAATTCTCTCTGATCTTCATCTTCAACCTCCAAAACACACACTACACCTTTTCACACACTAACTCCATTTTTGCACAAATCGAGCTCAAATTTCTACTTAACAACCACAAGATTTAAGTGCGACCATTGCCAACCCGCAATGTCGTGTAGCCATTGCTCAAAAACAATGCTAGGAAACATAATGTATATATTGTACTAAGCTCATGAATTGAAACTCGACGGTAATAAGTAACATTGTGCCTCGGCAAGTATTTGATCCATAATACTTGGGAATCCAAATATGCATGCATTCGTTCGACCATCATCGGTCAAGTTGGTGCGACCAACCCGAATGGGGGTGTCAACCCAAATAGTACTATTCATCATATCTCGTTTAAATCCATAACTAACAATTCATGATGGGAGGACTTTAATGGAATCGAGCAACTTAGACAATCATCATATACATAGTTTGGTACTTGTGTTCCACATGTAAAATATAGAGCATGCATCTCACCCAAAATAGTAAGAAAAGTGTGGGCTATGAACTCACCTTAGTTTCAAAGTAGCAACAATTAGCAAGTAGCGGATTTGCTTGAATGTGTCAACCTATAGATATAAAATGTAAACTTGTCTTAACAATTTATGCTATTATGTTCCTAGTGAATTTCCCTCATTCTTCCAAATAATATTGTTATAATACATTTTCTAAAAAAAAAAATGTTTATATTATGTGATAATCGTTAGGGTTGTCCACGTGCTAGATGGAGTTGGTCTTTCATGGGTTTAAATATAGTAATACATATATAATATTTATATAATATAATAGTAATAATCATAATAGTGACATTATGATTATTTTCCCACACAACTCATACACGTGAAATGGCAAAGAAGTATGGTTGCGTGTTGAAATAACTCATATCATGGCATTCGCGATCGTTCTCCCTCACAACCCATACGAGTGCACCGGTTTCCATAATAGGAGTTGGGCAATTGTCAGTTAAGTATGGTTGTGAGTTGGAATAACCACGAATTAAAAGTATAAAAATATAAATACGTCGCCGCACAACTTTGCACCAACATTCTAAATAGAAGATGGGCATGGTGGGTCTATATATAAATATAATATAATCATATAGGTCATGTTTGCACCCGAAGCGTGCTAAGTCACCGCACACTTTGCACCGATGTCCTAAATAGGAGGTGGGCATGGTGGGTCAAGTTATATTAATAGATATATATATATATATATATATATATATATATATATAATATATATATATATATATTTAATGGGGCATTTAACTAGCACGTTTTCCAAACTTCACCAACATCGATTATCGCAACAATGATTATACTTAAAGCATGCTTTTATATTTTCAAGAAAAAGGTTAATCATTATGCAAGTTGGGATTTATGTCATAGACGTATTACTTGGAAGAGAGAACATTCACCTAGGAACCATACAATCATTAAATGCATGTAATCATTATTAACTCCAAGAATTAATTAAGTTAATTAATTATGTAGCTTTTCAACAAAATCAATTTAACATTTCCATATGAAAGATCTGCTTTTAATTTGAACAGTAGCCACGTGACTTCATGCATTTGAGATGAGAATTCGAAAAGTCATTTTTCATTTTGGTGTTTCAACTCGGCCGAAGTTCATGGCCAGAAAGAAAAACGATTTTTGATTTGGTCAGCCCAAAGGTCGACATTTCTGTCCCAAAATCAGTGACAAAAACAGTGGTGGTTCGAGATGGTGATGAAAGGTGGTGAAAGGTGGTGTTGTATGGTGGTTTCGGCCCGAAACCGAAAAGGAAAACACCATGACTTAGCATGGCCGAAAATCAACACTACAAAAGCCTTAAAGATAGTTTAACAACCTGTTTGAGTGTCTCACAGCCCTGGTATGGTGGCCGATGGTGCTGCTCGCGGTGGTTGACGGCTGCGATAAAGAAAGAAAATAAGCAAAACGTTTTTGAAGATTCATGGCACTATAACTAAGCATGGACAGCCATGTAACGACCTGATATGATTCTGGGACGTTCTCCTTTCTTCCTAGGCCGTCGTGGAGTGGTGGTGGTGCGGTGGTGCTTGGCTGCGACGGGAAAAAGAAGAAGAAAAGAAAAAGAATATTAGGGTTTTTGAAGAGAAAGAAGAAGTGGGTTTGTGTAGGAGACCCTTACTTAAGTTCCTTACCTTTTCTGGACGTGAATGGAGTCGAATCGTTGTGGTTGGAGATCCGGTGAACGGCAACAGCGGCGGTAATATATATATATATATATATATATATATATATATATATATATATATATATATATATATATATATATATATATATATATATATATATATATATATATATATATATATATATATATATATATATATATATATATATATATATATATATATATATATATATATATATATATATATATATATATATATATATATATATATATATATATATATATATATATATATATATATATATATATATATATATATATATATATATATATATATATATATATATATATATATATATATATATATATATATATATATATATATATATATATATATATATATATATATATATATATATATATATATATATATATATATATATATATATATATATATATATATATATATATATATATATATATATATATATATATATATATATATATATATATATATATATATATATATATATATATATATATATATATATATATATATATATATATATATATATATATATATATATATATATATATATATATATATATATATATATATATATATATATATATATATATATATATATATATATATATATATATATATATATATATATATATATATATATATATATATATATATATATATATATATATATATATATATATATATATATATATATATATATATATATATATATATATATATATATATATATATATATATATATATATATATATATATATATATATATATATATATATATATATATATATATATATATATATATATATATATATTTAGTATATAGGTATATGGTCACTGGGGGTTGATGGGGGTGGCTGCCGGGATTGTTTTCAGGTGAGAGAGGAGTGGCAGGTGGCGGTGGTGCTGCAGGGGGGTGGCGGCCGGCGGTTGGGGTGAAGGAGAGAGGTAGGAGAAAGGTGGAAGGAGATGAATAGTTCTTATGTCTTTCGGTTGTTTTTGTTTGGGGAAGAGGATTCACGTGCTTTGTCTGCTATGTGCTCTTATATATATATTTAGTATATAGGTATATGGTCACGTGGGGGGAGGGGAAGCCAAAAGGCAGGGGGTGTGGGGGGGGGGGGGGGTGGGGGGGGGGGGGGGGGAGGGGGGGGGGGGGGTGGGGGGGGGGGGGTGGGGGGGGGGGGGGGGTGGGGGGGGGGGGGGGGTGGGGGGGGGGGGGAGGGGGGGGGGGGGGGTGGGGGGGGGGGGGGGGGTGGGGGGGGGGGGGGTGGGAAACCCTAGGGGGTTGATGGGGGTGGCTGCCGGGATTGTTTTCAGGTGAGAGAGGAGTGGCAGGTGGCGGTGGTGCTGCAGGGGGGTGGCGGCCGGCGGTTGGGGTGAAGGAGAGAGGTAGGAGAAAGGTGGAAGGAGATGAATAGTTCTTATGTCTTTCGGTTGTTTTTGTTTGGGGAAGAGGATTCACGTGCTTTGTCTGCTATGTGCTCTTATATATATATTTAGTATATAGGTATATGGTCACGTGGGGGGAGGGGAAGCCAAAAGGCAGGGGGTTTTTAACTAGGATTTTATGGACTAGTGTAATGGGCTATTGGGCTTGGGGTCATGGGCTGGGCTACAACCGAAAATTACATGGGCCAGGGGGTATGGGCTTATTCTTGGTTTAGTAATATTATTTGGCCCTTTAATAGTATTAGCTAGTTAGTCCATATATTTTTATAAATAATACATATATTATTTTGTATATAGGTATATGGTCACGTGGGGGGAGGGGAAGCCAAAAGGCAGGGGGTTTTTAACTAGGATTTTATGGACTAGTGTATGGGCTTATTCTTGGTTTAGTAATATTATTTGGCCCTTTAATAGTATTAGCTAGTTAGTCCATATATTTTTATAAATAATACATATATTATTTTGTATAAGAGTTTTTAGTTAGGAACTAAAAATAATATGTCATGTTTTTATAATTTGTGTCAATTATTATTATTGCAATAAGAACGTTCTTTAATTATTTAGTAACTCTATAACGACATATATTTCGTATGGCACTTTTACTAACGAAAGAGATCTTAGCTAGATACATATTGTATCATAAAAATCATATATCATAAAAACGCATATTATGGAGGTCCTTCTTGACCGGTTCATCATCTTGATGGCTGTGTGTCGGCATCGTTATTTTCTAACGACGTTTGATCTTGGTTGACACATAAGGATTTAAATATCACATATTTAAATTTTACTTCCTATAAATAGCACATGAATAGTAAACTTTCTAAGTTTAGCTAACCTGAAATTTTGCGGGTGTCACATTGCAGATTATTCTCCATGATATTCATGCTGAAGGAATGACACTGAGTGAGACATTCCAAGTTGCTTGCATGATAGAGAAACTGCCACCAAGCTGGATTGATTTCAAGAATTATCTCAAGCATAAGAGAAAGGAGATGACCATTGAAGATCTAATTGTTCGTCTTCGTATCGAAGAAGACAACAAAGTTGCTCTAAAGCAAAGCTATGTCCCAAATTCAGCAAAGGCTATGTTGAACATGGTCAATCTTCAAAAGGTAACAAAGGCAAGGGACGGGTTGAGAAGAAAGGCAAAGGGAAAGGTCCAAATCTTGGAGCCAAAGGTGGAATTGTGAAAAAGAAATTCCAAGGCACCTGCTACAATTGTGACAAGCCGGGTCATAGGGCAAATGAATGCAAGCAGCCCAAAAGAGAGACTCCTCGCCAAGCTAACATGGTTGATATGGATAATCTGGTAGCTATGGTCTCTGACCTCACTATGATGATTTCTGAAGTTAACTTGGTTGGTTCTAATACCAAGGAATGGTGGGTTGATACTGGTGCCACCCGCCACATTTGCTCTGACAAAGATCTGTTCAACACGTTCAAAGAGGTTACTAATGGTGAAAAGCTCTTTATGGGAAACTCTGCCACTGCTGATGTGAAAGGCGAGGGTAATGTGATCTTGAAGATGACTTCTGGAAAGGAACTCACTCTGAAAAATGTGTTGTATGTTCCTGAGATTCGTAAGAATCTTGTGTCCGGTTGGCAGTTGAATAAGTTTGGTTTCAAAATTGTGTTTGAGTCTGATAAGGTCGTGTTGACCAAAAATGGTGTGTATGTTGGAAAGGGCTATGCCCTCAATGGTATGTTCAAAATGAATGTAATTGCTATCAATGGAATGAATAAGACCGGTACTAGTTCTGCTTACTTGCTTGAGTCTTCTAATGTGTGGCATGGTCGACTTGGTCATGTCAATTTTAATTCCATTCGTCGTTTGATTAAATTGAATTGCATACCAAATTTCCATATTGACTCAAATCACAAATGTGAAACTTGTGTTGAAGCCAAATTAACAAGAGCACCATTCAAATCGGTTGAAAGAACTACTGAACCGCTTGATATGATACACACAGATGTGTGCGATCTAAAATCCATTCCAACGAGACATGGATATAAGTACTTCATCACGTTCATTGATGATAACACAAAGTATTGTTGTGTTTACTTGCTGAAAAGTAAAGATGAGGCAATTGAAACCTTCATTGCTTACAAGAATGAAGTTGAGAATCAACTTGAAAGGAAAATCAAGGTCGTACGAAGTGATAGAGGTGGTGAATATGTCTCACCTTTTGCTGAATTTTGTTCACAAAATGGAATAAGACATGAGTTCACTGCACCCTATTCACCTCAATCAAATGGGATTGCTGAACGAAAGAATCGAACCTTGAAAGAAATGGTGAATGCCATGTTGGTGAGTTCTGGTGTAAGTCAGAACATGTGGGGGGATGCCATTCTATCGGCAAATTATCTTTTAAATAAGATACCCCACAAGAAAAAGGATGTGACGCCATATGAATTATGGTGGAAAAGAAAACCATCCTATGAATATCTCAAAGTGTGGGGGTGCCTAGCCAAAGTAGTTGTTCCACTACCCAAGGCACAAAAGATAGGACCCAAAACTGTTGACTGCATTTTTATTGGATATGCTGATCACAGTAGTGCATATCGTTTTCTTGTGCATGAATCCAAGATTCCTGATATACACAAAGGATCAATAATGGAATCAAGGAATGCCTCATTCTTTGAAAATGTCTTTCCATGCATTGCAAGAGAATCTGGAAATTCGTCTAGGATAGTCAATGAAAGTGTCCAAGATGAGACACTCAATGAGCCAGTCCAAGAGGAATTGGAACAACCTGAGGAAGAAGAGCTTGAGCCTAGACGAAGCAAAAGAGTTAGGACTGAAAAATCTTTTGGTCCTGATTTCTACACTTATGTGGTGGAAAGTGAACCACAAACTTACCGTGAAGCGGTAACTTCCTCAGAAGGGCCTCAATGGAGGGAGGCCATCAAAAGTGAAATAGATTCTATTTTACAAAACCATACTTGGGAGCTAGTGGATCTTCCTCCAGGGTGCAACCCACTAGGATATCGATGGATTTTCAAGAGGAAAATGAAGCCAGATGGCACAATTGATAAATATAAGGCAAGGTTGGTGATCAAAGGTTACAAGCAACGAAAGGACTTTGATTATTTTGATACATATTCGCCAGTAACGCGAATAACCTCGATCAGGTTGGTACTTGCCATTGCCGCCATTAGAAATTTGGAAGTTCACCAAATGGATGTGAAAACCGCTTTCTTGAATGGAAATCTTGAGGAAGAGATTTACATGGAGCAACCTGAGGGATTTATAGCTCATGGGCAAGAAAAGAAAGTGTGTAAGCTTGTCAAATCCTTGTATGGATTGAAACAAGCTCCCAAACAATGGCATGAAAAATTCGATCATGTCATGCTTGAGTCTGGGTTCAAGATCAATGAATGTGACAAGTGTGTATATGTGAAAGACACATCAGATGGATATGTCATCCTGTGCCTATATGTAGATGATATGCTCATTGCTGGAAGTAATGACAAAATGATAAAATCTACGAAGGACCTCCTGAAGGCAAGATTTGACATGAAAGACATGGGTTTAGCAGATGTGATTTTGGGGGTTCAAATCACACGAACCCATAATGGACTTGTTTTAAGTCAGTCACACTATGTGGACAAAATTCTTGAGAAGTTCAATTCAAATGACTCTAATGTAGCGAGGACTCCTATTGACACGAGTCAACATCTCGCGAAGAACAGAGGAGAGCCTGTCGAACAATTACAATACTCAAGAATTATAGGCAGCCTAATGTATTTGATGAGTTGTACAAGACCAGACTTGGCATATGCTGTGAGCAAGCTAAGTAGATATACAAGTAATCCAAGTTCAAGTCATTGGAGCTGTATGACTAGGTTACTTCGGTATTTAAGGTACACTCGTGATTATGGCTTGCACTACGGCAGATATCCCGCAGTAATTGAAGGACATTGTGATGCAAATTGGATATCTGACACGAATGATTCCAGAGCAACAAGTGGGTATGTATTCACACTTGGAGGGGCAGCCATATCGTGGAAATCATCTAAGCAAACAGTTATTGCTAGATCCACGATGGAATCAGAATTCATCGCCTTAGATAAAGCAGGTGAAGAGGCAGAATGGCTACGTCAGTTTATTGAGGATATACCAAGATGGCCCAAGCCGGTGTCGGCCATATGTATACATTGTGATAGCCAATCGGCAATTGGCAGAGCTCATAGCACAATGTACAATGGTAAGAATAGACATATCAGGCGTAGACATAATACGGTACGACAACTAATCTCTACGGGAATTATCACTGTTGACTATGTGAAGTCAAAGGATAATATTGCGGATCCGCTCACAAAAGGCTTAAGCAGAGAGTTAGTTCAGAAGTCGTCCATGGGAATGGGACTGAAGCCCATGAAAGGCTAAGTTTATATGAAGGAAAACCTAACTCAGCTGACTGGAGATCCCAAGATCTGAGTTCAATAGGACAACCTAATTGTATGAACTGGCGAGGTCACTGTGGGGGAGTTATAAGAAAAACCCTACAATCTTAAAAGGGGAGATTATTATATGATTTAATAATATTCCTAGTCCATTCCTAAAAGTGACAAGTTACGAGGATAAGCCTATGGCTTTTAATGATTCGGGTAGCCTACATGGTGAATCACCTATGTGAGAGAGAAGTGGGGTCGCTTCTTAGGGTATTGTTGGGGGCACAATACTTAACAGCTCTTACAGAACCAGGCGCATGTCCAGGACCATAACGGACATAACTATGAGGACTTGACTTTGTCAGGGAGAGTCTTGTGTGAAGCGTATTGTCGCCTACACAAATGGCAGACGAGTTCAAAGACATCACCGTCTACTCAGAGCCAGTAGACTAAGTGCGTTTCATGAGCGAGGGTTCAAAGGGTAACACCTACCTTCGTATGCAAGATTCAACTGTTGAAACTTGAATGGAACACTGTTGTTTCTGAGATCGACCTCCATTCATGTGGGGGATTGTTGGAAAAAGTGAATTTTTCCCCACTTTGGACATCAATAAATATATGGTCGAGTGACATATATCGAGAACCATTTAGTGGGTTTTGTAGTCTCTGGCCAAGGCTACGCAACGAACTAAGATGCGTCCAAATTGGGTTAAAGGTGAATGAGATGTCGAGTCTCAAAGGTGTGTGGTTGGAACAAAAGGTTGGAAGCAAGGTAACTTGTCCCACATTGGTGTGGGAACTAAGTTTATGCTTGTTTATAAGCATGAACCTCTAAGCTATGTCAAGAGCTTGTGTTGTGTTTTACTCTGACTCCTACCCGCGCGCAGGGGGGTGCAGAAAACGGGTTTCTGGGTCAAAATTCTCTGAACCAATGCGTGTACCTGCGGACACGAATGCAGCTCCGAAAATCCGGGCCCGTGCGAGCCGGTTTTTGCTGCAACCCGTAATAACTTTTGACCCGTTTTTGACCCGGTTCTAGAATCATCTAGAATAGACTTTTGGCATGGGAAACTCTTTGCTTTCCAACCTGATTGAGTTATGATACATCATAAATATCAATCAACTTAATTGCTGTTAAATGAAATTGATTATGCATCAGTTTCAATTGTGTGTATATAAGCTCCATATCATGGACTTGTAAAACACACAGAATACACAGAATTCGTATCACCACCCATATTCTCTTTGCAATTTCCGGTGTCAGAATCAGCATCCATCCCTGTGTTCCGTTCTTCTTTCAGGCAAGTGATCAACGTCCGGCAGTACGCTGCTTTCGACCGGTGTACCCTGGGAACAGACGACGAATCTGTTTAAGGGAATTGTGTCAAACACAAGCCCGGTTCTTCTTTTCTGTTTCATGTTTCTTTGTTTTGCAGGAACCATTCGTGTGGCTGGTCTTCCTAATTTTGATTTCCATTCTGTTTTCCTTTTAGTTGCTTTATATTTATCTACTATATTGTAATAGGTTCAAGAATTTACTCGTGTTATTATACTGTATTTCCAACAGGAACATGTAATCATAACACAATTGTTAGCAGATTTATGTGTCATCGATGTTGAACAGTGAATCATTTCCGGATGATGTAGGTGTCGTGGATCGGTGGATGACTTTGTAAGTTGTATGCACCATTCACGAATGTGATAGGAATGTAATCGAGTCGAGCCTACTCACGAGCTACTCGGAATTGACTTGTAAAAATACTTGAAATTGACTTGAACTTAATTGAATCGAGCTCGAGCTATTCGAGTGCACTTTCAAATCGAGTATCATAGTACCCGGCTTGAAAAGCTCGTGGCTTAATCGAGCTTATGCTATTTTAAAATTTTATATTATAGCATTACCTAATCAACTCAAGCTCAAAAGTGTCGATTCAGGCATGAATCTTATGAACTCATATTTCTACATTTGATCAATATTTAATTTAATACTTTAATCAAGTCACGCAGAATCAATCTCGATTAGATCGAATAGTTAATTGAGCTCGAGTTTGAAAATAAAGGCTTGATCGAGCTCGAGTTAAGCTGCGTCTAACATTGTTTCTATTCTTTATCGGCTCGATTACACACCTTAATGGATGTGTTTGGTAGGAAGTAGTGGATGTTATGTATGTGTAGTTATTTCATTATTTGGCTTAAACTTTGAAAACAAAAAAACACCTTTCAACAATAAATATCAACCATAAAGATAAATCATGTGTCACAAGATGGTTTTGTAAGACTTGATATTAACAAAATGAGACTGGTATATATGTGACTTGAATAAACTAACCTGAATCGAGTTGGTCCACCATTAGAAGCAAATAAATTAAAGATAGTTTCTAAAATTTACCTTTCAAATTTAACAATAGAGGAGCCGGTTGTGTAATAAAGTATATTTTAAGGATCAAATTTAAAATTGACAAATTAATATATATAACAAAACACCTCACGCGTAGCTACAGTACCATGCTAACGTCAGCTATTTTGTCTTTTTTTTTTTTACTTTTAAATTTTCTTATTTTTACCACTTAACTTTTAGGTTTTTTAACTTTAGTCTAACATTTTTATACAAACTTACGTAACAAAGTTTTTACTTTTTACCAATTGAATTTTGGGTTTTTAACTTTAATCATCAAATCTTTATTTTTTACTTTTTTTCTCTTATTATAAGGTTTCTAACTTTTACTATCGACCTCTCGGTTTTTTCAACTTTATATATCCATTACTTTCTACTTCTTATAGTAAACTTTAAGTGTCCAAACTTTTGGGTAATGCTAGATGTATGTTTGCATGATGCGGCGGCGATATGTCTCCCGTGGCAACGCCCGGGTTAAAATTCTTGTTATATATATAACAATTCACATTCCCCTTAGCTACAGTACCCCTTAGCTACAGTAACATGCTGACGTCAGCAATTTTGTCTTTTTCTTGATTTTTTTTTTTTAAGTATACTTTTAAAGTTTCTTATTTTTTTACCACTTAACTTTTAGGTTTTTTAATTTTAGTCTAACATTTTTTTTATACAAACTTAAGTAACAAAGTTTTTAATTTTTACCAATTGAATTTTGGGTTTTTAACTTTAACTTTAATCATCAAATCTTTATTTTTTACTTTTTATCTCTTATTATAAGGTTTCTAACTTTTACCATCGACCTCTCGGTTTTTTCAACTTTATCTATCCATTACTTTCTACTTCTTATAGTAAACTTTAAGTGTCCAAACTTTTGGGTAATGCTAGATGTATGTTTGCATGATGCGGCGGCGATATGTCTCCCGTGGCAACGCCCGGGTTAAAATTCTTGTTATATATATATACTAAAAAGTAAAGTTGGAATGTGAGGGGATGTTACTGTAGCTAAAAGTACACCCCCTTTAGCATAAGGTACAACCCTTTAAAGCATCCAATATAAATAACGGACTTAACGATCGTTAGGTGACGGACTTAACAACCGTTAGGTATTGTTTGGCTAACTAACGGTGGTTACAAAAGGGTATTTAACGGAGTTTGTTTTGAAGTTTACATTTTTTAACTTTGCCACCAAAGTTTTGCTTTAGTTTTTTTTGTCACATAAAGCTTTTCCCATCAAAAGTTTATTTCTTTCTTATTTTTACCACATAACTTTTACCTTTTAAACTTTCGCCACGAAAACTTTTTTTTTTTTACATTTCCCCTTTTACTTTTCGTCACATAACTTTTGTTTTTTAAACTTTCGCCACTAAAACTTTTTTTTTTTACATTTCCCCTTTTACTTTTTGTCAAATAACTTTTGTTTTTTAAACTTTCGCCACACAAACTTTGTTTTCAAGTTTAAGTTTCTTAACTTTTCTAATTTTTTCCACATAACTTTGTGTTTTTTAAGTCCTTTACCACATAACTTTTGGTTTCTAAATTTTGTTACCAAAATTTCATTTTCTTTACTTTTGACCACAACTTTTGTTTCTTAACTTTTGCCACGCAAATTTCGTTTTTCGGCTTAATGTTTTTAGCTTTTGTCACTAGAGTTTTGTTTTTCTCCCGGGGCAACGCCCGGGTAAAAATACTAGTTATATCCTCTAATAATAAGCATCGAAATGAACAGTAAAAAACACGGAAATCATATATATTTAGTTTGCGAAAAGTGAAACAAAAAAGCATTTGGTGGAAATGGTTCGTGCGTCGCTTACTAATTGAGAGGTCGCCAGTTCGAAACTCGCCTCCCCTCTTGCTCTTATTTTTGGTTTTTTTATGGGGTTTTTTAAATTTACTTTTTGTCTCCTCCTAATTTATTATCTCCCCCTCCTGTTTGTTTTTTGGTTTCCTGCCCCCTCCTGTTTATTGTCTTTTCTTTTTAACCCTGAGTTTTATATTTTATAGAAAATCACATATATTAATTGTTTGTTATGTAACATTTTGTTTTTTCTAACATTTTTTTTTTAACTTTTGGTATACTTTTTTTTGTATGTTTTGTATTTGTAATATATATTTTGTAATTTTTTCTTTTTTATAATTGTTGTAATATTTTTGTGTTTTTAACATCTATGTTTTACATATATTTTTTTGGTTTGTTTTGTATTTTGTAATATATATTTTCTAATGATAACTTTTGTAATATTTTTGTTTTTTAACATCTTCGTTTTACATATATTTTTTTAAGTTTTTTTTTTGACTTTTTCTTTTAGTTTTTTGTGTTAGTTTGATTTTTGGGTTTCTTTTATTAGCATTTTATTTCTTTGTGTTTTTTTGAGTAAACATAACTAGGATATTATGGTTGTTGTATTGTCTTTAAAGAAAACTAAAATTGTGTGATTGTGGTATTATACTTAAAAGAAATAAATAATTAAATTCTGTTATTTTTAATTTTTGATAGTAAATTTGTTAAACTTTTGAACAAACATATCTAAACTTGTATAATTGTGGTATTTAGCTTTAAAAAATAATAGACACCAGCAACAACACGTACAAATCAACGCCGGCGCGAACCTTCTAGTTATCAAAGAAAATAAATATTTTCTAACTTTGCACTAATATGTTTCTTGAACAATGAACAATGTACCATATTTTTCCAGCTTAGAATTTCAATTTTTATTTTGTTCAAAAAAAATATATATGTTGATTAATTAATTGTATTTTTCTTTGTGTCATGCATCAAGCTTTACACTATGTTCTTAAGTTTCTTATTAGAAGAAATTTTGATGAGATGAGATTGGAAGATATTGAATCCTTTCAAATCATCTCAAAAGTGGAAGAGGATTTAGAAAACAAAATCAACTAGATTATCATTTACTTCCTATCGTTTCATTTCTTTTCCATTCTTAAAAAAAACTCAAGAACACAAATTAATTTAATATCATTTGGATTTCTTTCCTTTTTGTCTTAAAAAAAGACTCAAGAACATAACATTAAGTTAGAAACTCAGAAGAAAACAAAATCAAAAACAAGTGAATTAGTCTTATTTATATTATGAAGTTTTGAACTTTTCTTGTTGAAAAGAAATTGACTTGTTTGGACGTTTTCTTGGTTGATCTATTCTTACATGGATCAATAAACGATTGGGAGTTGAATGAACAAGAAAACAAAGGTCGTTGGTTGACGGAGTCTTTGTGCACGTTAAGCCAAATATGAGTGCCTACCATGTTGCCATATTATCACCAAAATTAATACGAATAAGAATTGGTTTAGATGGTTTTCAATACAAGAAATGTAATTTCTTATCTAATATTTGTATGGTATATATATTTGTCTACTTATAGGTTTATACATCATTAAGTTAATAAGAAAAAGACAGAAGGAGTAGTCTTTATTTATTTGCAAATAGATAATAAAAAGGATGTATAATTAAAGTTAGTTGATAGGTCAATTGTATTTGATGTCAAAGACATGGCAAAATCCACCAGAAACATTGAATATTTCGTATGAAGTTGATAATTGTACACTGTATGGTAGGGGTGTTTATGGTTCAAGAACCGGACTAAATTGGATGATTTTTTAGAACCGAGAACCAGACCGATTTCTTCGGTTCTATTCGGTTTCGGTCCAATGTCGGTTCGGTTCTTCGATTTTCTCGGTTTGGACCACGATATGAATGCCTCTACTATACAGATAACAATTTGTCTAATATTCACGTTATTTGAAATTTTTCATTTAAACGTATGTATCTAGCCTATCAAAATATTTCTGTTAGTATTTCTTTAAAATTTTTGATTTTTCATAAACAATACCCAAATATACTTTTTGATTAATATTCCAATTTAATATTTCTTGTAACAAAAATGGATCTCCTTGACACTAAGTAAGTCATTTGGAGTTATCGTTATAGAAAGATACATATCTTTTGGGACGAGCGGTTGAAAAACCTTTTTTTTAATGTAATTTTCCTTTCTTGTTGGTTGCTCGATTTGCAACAAACAATTAATAAAATTATCGTGTTGTTTAAAGAAAAAAAAATCATTTGGAGTTGTATGAGGTTATTCATGATACAACTGTGCATGTATTATGTGTATTGTGTATATAAATGATAACCAAAATGTTTGACTTTGGAAATCATTGAAATCACCTATTCTCAATGGTAATAAACTAAATTAAAGTGGAGAATGGAGATGATGTGTATCGGTACTCATAATGTTAACTTTGTGTTGTGTTTACCTTTATTTCATTCAACATTCTTTAGATTTTTTATTTTTTTATACATTCTTTACATAGTCTTATATTATATTTTTAAATATTCATATAATTTAAATGTAGAACAGATTAGTTTATCATTAAAAAAATATATTATTATATTATTTATGATATGATGTGTTTAAATATGTTCTATTTAGATCGTTTCTTTAGCGCAGACCCGGTTAAGACAACGTATGCTAGACCTCCCGCTGTCGAATCACGACACGAAATTTCCAGCGAAATTCACCTTTTAAAAAAAATGTTAAAAAAATGAAGTAAGATTTGAAAACCTAAACAACTCAAGGTCCAAAGTAAATGAACCAATCATTCCATTAAATTCTTTATTATTGTTTAAGAAATAGCATGCAATAATGAACCAAAAGAATGTATACCAACATATCATATGTATTTTATACAGAATTTAGGTAGATTGTTAGATATGAATATTAAATTGAGTATAAATAAGTAAAATAAGACAACTAGATCATGTGCAGTTTCGTAGTGGTCCAATGTCAAAGTCAATAAAACTAAATTCACACCAAAGAAAACCGAAAAAGAAAGGAAAAACTTACAGCTATGAAAATGATGCTCCGATAAATAATTGTTTGCTATATGACTATCTGTCTATATGAGCCTAACCAAATAGATAAATGTTCTGATATTTTGAAGATGTGAGTTTAAATATCTCAAACTAATAATTATGTTTGTATCTTAGTTGAAAAAACATAAAAATAACTAGGAAGCTACCTGTACAATGCGACGAAACGGCGGTAAGATATGAGAGTTGAATGACAACTATGATGGAGACAGAATGAGGATATTATAAAGTTTTTTTTTTCTTTATCAATTCACTTACTTGATTTTTTTGATGTTTAAAAATTTAAATAATAAATGGTTCCTTACGTACATTTTGAACACGTTAACAGATACCATATAACCCTTGTATTCAAACTTGCAATATTTACAAGAAGTTGTCTTAATAGACATGTGACATAAATAAACATCATATCGTCCATTTTGTCTTTGTAGTGAAGACGATGTCAGCTTAAGGAAAATGTCTATTAAAAATTTAAAATACAACAAAAAATATAATATTATTTTTCAATATCCATTTGCTATAAAATAAAATTTTAATAAATATTAGTCTTACAAATGCACAATTTGATGAGATGTTGGACTTTTTTTTATGATGCTACACGACAGCCAGTAGAGAGCCAAACAACCAATTACAATACAATCGGTTGGAGAGGCAGTTGTGCTTTCCTTGATCTTAAAGGTTTACCAAACAATAGAGAAAAATAGATTAAATATATTTGTTTATACTTATAGAGAGAGTTTATGATTGTTATTAAATGATTAAATAGAAAAAAAATTCATCTATTCGGTTTATTTAGAAAATTGAAGTTACATATTTTTTTTTTTCCAGAGTACATGGTTCATTAACGTATTTTTGTAGTAGCTTCCAAAGTTTTTCAATTACCACCTCTGGAATGTTTATATAAAAGGTTTAAACATAAATCCCCAATGATATTGAAACATCACCAAACAACCTTGGTGATGGTTAATTTAAGTTTTGAGATATACGCATATTGAAATTGTTACTTACACATGCTTATAGCTTTTTCTTAACATTAAGATATTGAAACATCACCAAACAACCTTGGTGATGGTTAATTTAAGTTTTCAGATATACGCATATTGAATTGTTACTTACACATGCTTATAACTTTTTCTTAACATTAATTTTTACTTAATAAAAATAACATAGTTTTTTTAAAAGACTAAATGATAGTTTGCATATGTTTATTTGTTTGTTTAATCAAACCTAAAGAAACAAAGACAAATACAAACTTAATATTCATATATTTAAGGGAAGTGATATTAGTACCATTTGTCTTGATAGATGTACCACCACTGTGCAATACTGACTTGTACAGTCAGCTGTAAAATTTGTACTTTGTGGTACATCCATCAAAAACAATGGTACCAATATCACCTCCCTATATTTAAGTATTCATGTTCATTCATTTACTCAAATAAAGTTAAACAAGCTTGTTAAAATAAACACCTAATGTCGTTTTTTACGGTTTTGAATCATAATATTTCGACGGTGTCTAGGATGGCGGGGGGTTGAGACGTTTTACCTCTACCTAGGTAGAGAGACTGCTTTCATGTTATTTCTAAATGATAGATAATGACTTCCGACATTTGCATGAGATGAGAATCAAACCCTTTACCTATGTTCATTTGATCATAGTTTTTAGAGTAAACGGCCTAAATCGTCCTTGTGGTTTACCTTAATAATCAAGTTTCGTCCTTAACTATCTAAAATGACACTGACAGTCCTTTTGGAAAGGATAAGGATCACATCCAGTCCTTTACGCAAACAGACGTTTGCTCCAATCCGTTAGCCCTCGCACGTGGATAACTCGTGAGGGTATTTATGTCTTTTGCCACTCTTTATTTTGTCTTTTTCTTTCTATTTTCTTTATGTGTTTGGCTGTATACAACAATGAAACACATACATACATACATACATACATACATACATACATACATACATACATACATACATACATACATACATACATACATACATACATACATACATACATACATACATACATACATACATACATACATACATACATACATACATACATACATACATACATATACAAGATCGATACACCACCACCAACAACCGGCACCAAAAAAAAAAAAAAAAAAAAAAAAAAAAAAAAAAAAAAAAAAAAAAAAAAAAAAAAAAAAAAAAAAAAAAAAAAAAAAAAAAAAAAAAAAAAAAAAAAAAAAAAAAAAAAAAAAAAAAAAAAAAAAAAAAAAAAAAAAAAAAAAAAAAAAAAAAAAAAAAAAAAAAAAAAAAAAAAAAAAAAAAAAAAAAAAAAAAAAAAAAAAAAAAAAAAAAAAAAAAAAAAAAAAAAAAAAAAAAAAAAAAAAAAAAAAAAAAAAAAAAAAAAAAAAAAAAAAAAAAAAAAAAAAAAAAAAAAAAAAAAAAAAAAAAAAAAAAAAAAAAAAAAAAAAAAAAAAAAAAAAAAAAAAAAAAAAAAAAAAAAAAAAAAAAAAAAAAAAAAAAAAAAAAAAAAAAAAAAAAAAAAAAAAAAAAAAAAAAAAAAAAAAAAAAAAAAAAAAAAAAAAAAAAAAAAAAAAAAAAAAAAAAAAAAAAAAAAAAAAAAAAAAAAAAAAAAAAAAAAAAAAAAAAAAAAAAAAAAAAAAAAAAAAAAAAAAAAAAAAAAAAAAAAAAAAAAAAAAAAAAAAAAAAAAAAAAAAAAAAAAAAAAAAAAAAAAAAAAAAAAAAAAAAAAAAAAAAAAAAAAAAAAAAAAAAAAAAAAAAAAAAAAAAAAAAAAAAAAAAAAAAAAAAAAAAAAAAAAAAAAAAAAAAAAAAAAAAAAAAAAAAAAAAAAAAAAAAAAAAAAAAAAAAAAAAAAAAAAAAAAAAAAAAAAAAAAAAAAAAAAAAAAAAAAAAAAAAAAAAAAAAAAAAAAAAAAAAAAAAAAAAAAAAAAAAAAAAAAAAAAAAAAAAAAAAAAAAAAAAAAAAAAAAAAAAAAAAAAAAAAAAAAAAAAAAAAAAAAAAAAAAAAAAAAAAAAAAAAAAAAAAAAAAAAAAAAAAAAAAAAAAAAAAAAAAAAAAAAAAAAAAAAAAAAAAAAAAAAAAAAAAAAAAAAAAAAAAAAAAAAAAAAAAAAAAAAAAAAAAAAAAAAAAAAAAAAAAAAAAAAAAAAAAAAAAAAAAAAAAAAAAAAAAAAAAAAAAAAAAAAAAAAAAAAAAAAAAAAAAAAAAAAAAAAAAAAAAAAAAAAAAAAAAAAAAAAAAAAAAAAAAAAAAAAAAAAAAAAAAAAAAAAAAAAAAAAAAAAAAAAAAAAGAAGAAAAAGAACATGACGTCGGAAAAAAAGGATGGACGGATCTTTCTTGCGGTTGTGGTAGTTGTGGCCGGATGTTGGCGGTGGTGGCTAGATCTTGGTAGTGGTGGTCGGATCTTGATTATGGTGGCCGGATATCGGTGGTGATGGTGGTGGCCGGATCTTGGTCGTGGTGGCCGGATCCTGGTAGCTGCTTCTTTCTTGCTCACCACCATAGCACCCGTCACAACGACTGCTTTCTTTCCCGCCGGCGTATTCCACTATTCCCTTTTGTCCCTCGCCGTCTTCCACTGCTTCTTTCCTTGTATATATTTTTCGATATATATATAGATGTAGATATAATATAATATAAATAAAAAAAAAAAAAAAAAAAAAAAAAAAAAAAAAAAAAAAAAAAAAAAAAAAAGAAGAAAAAGAACATGACGTCGGAAAAAAAGGATGGACGGATCTTTCTTGCGGTTGTGGTAGTTGTGGCCGGATGTTGGCGGTGGTGGCTAGATCTTGGTAGTGGTGGCCGGATCTTGATTATGGTGGCCGGATATCGGTGGTGATGGTGGTGGCCGGATCTTGGTCGTGGTGGCCGGATCCTGGTAGCTGCTTCTTTCTTGCTCACCACCATAGCACCCGTCACAACGACTGTTTTCTTTCCCGCCGGCGTATTCCACTGTTCCCTTTTGTTCCTCGCCGTCTTCACTGCTTCTTTCTTGCTCACCACCATAGCACCCGTCACAACGACTGTTTTCTTTCCCGCCGGCGTATTCCACTGTTCCCTTTTGTTCCTCGCCGTCTTCACTGCTTCTTTCTTGCTCACCACCATAGCACCCGTCACAACGACTGTTTTCTTTCCCGCCGGCGTATTCCACTGTTCCCTTTTGTTCCTCGCCGTCTTCACTGCTTCTTTCTTGCTCACCACCATAGCACCCGTCACAACGACTGCTTTCTTTCCCGCCGGCGTATTCCACTATTCCCTTTTGTTCCTCGCCGTCTTCCACTGCTTCTTTCCTTGTATATATTTTTCGATATATATATATATATGTATATATATATATATATATATATATAACATATATATATATATATATATATATATATACATACACACACATATATTTCTCTCTCTCTAAATCCTCTCATTTCTCACACAATCATTTTTCTTTTACATTCCCAGCTCTTAATTTACCAAATATAATCATAAAGTCATCATCTTTATTTCATTTTCTGAAGAATTATTGAGCTCTGTAATTTCCCAGTCTCATTATGGCAGTAAGTTTTCTTTTTTTACATAATTTTTATTAATTACATATAATTGTGGTATATGCGTGTTTGTGTGTGTATATATACGTAATTTATAATTTATGATGATATTTTTTATTTTTGGCAACTGCTTATGGACATAAATTGTAAAGATTTTGGCTTTTGGAAGATAACAAAATTTGGTCAACAAAAGTCAACAGTTGACTTTAAGCTGATGATGATGAGCTTGTGATATGTTGGAAAATTACTTCAAAATGTTACTTATAGACATGTATGTATGTATGTATGTATGTATTGATGATAAACTGACTGAGGATTTTATTTGATAGAGTTTTGATTTTGGTTTATCATTGTATTTTAGGAGATATATGTGTTGTATAATTGAGCTAAGATATGTCATTATATCCGTACTTCTAGCATTACGGATGATTCGTACTAGTATTGAAAGTTAATAAGAATAAGCTAAGGTTATAGCCCTTCTATTATGGATCATCTGATTTTTTGGTCTTGGAAGCACGCGTGATCTGTAATGTTGGAACTACGGATCGTCTTCTCTAGTATATGTTGACAGTTTTTACGTGTTTGAAGCAAGATTTAGGTTTCTTTAGCAATGAGTCGGCAGATTAAGATATTGACTGACAAAATGGTGATTCTTGAGAGGGATATTTGGCGTTTCAAAGAAGGACATACTATGTATTGCATTAAGCATTTGTGAAAACAACGAGGGTGTTTGGATGTGTGTTTAACTGATTATTTTGACTAGTTTTGAATGTTTGAGTAAAAGGGATTTGGATTTTTTTTTCTTTTTTTTAAACGTTTCTGCAAGAATTTTAATAAAAGTGTATAACACTATGACTTTGAACTAGGGTCCGCTTATGGTTCTACCCTTTCCAAATCCATGCATTGTTTCAGGACCATGATATGCTATTATGGACCTGATTTCTGACTCAATTTTATGGCACCATACATAAGACAAGAGAGTTTAAGGATTTGAAAATTTCGCATTTTCTTAGTTTACATTGAAGTTAGTAAGTCATGGGAGTATTTGGATGTGTATTTTGGAATGAAGTAGCGTGACCTGAATAATTAAAATTAGATAAGCAGTTGGCAATTCGTTTGCAGACTTGAACTATGAGTATGGGTTTGATAGGAGGGTGGACGAGTTTTCCAATTGAACCCTTTAAGTAGGTATAGAGGATTCCACATTTTATGGGTCAATTTCTCAAGCTCATACTCCTAAACCAAATAATAATTAATTTTCCTATAGCAACTCTTTTCACCATAACCGAATTATTACTCCGTATGAGCTTCGACCATAACCGTCAGGAAATTTGGTGTTCTAGCCTATAATGCATATCCAAACAGTGCCCAATCACCTAACTCATAATGGTAAGTTATGCCTTAGACCTTATCATGAACTTACAGAAAAAAGATAACTTTTACCTGTTTTTAACATACATTACACGTAATGTTGCAGTGATATATAGGTGGAATAAATTAACTCATATAAAATTTTCCCTGCAGCGTCCAACTGTACCAAAATTCGGTAACTGGGAAAGTGAAGATAATGTTCCTTATACCATTTACTTTGACAAAGCTAGAAAAGGTAAAACTGGTGGGAAGATGATCAATCCAAATGACCCACAAGAGAATCCTGAAATGTTTGCTCATATTAAAACCCCACCACATCCCGCTTCTCGGCCCAGATCCTACACGGAACCAGAAGAACCGGTCCATAGGCGGGTAGTTCCAAGTCATGATCGTCAGGTTAGCCGGGAAGAAAGTGAGTATCCACCACCTAATGATAACACAGGTCGGAGGACTTCTGGTGGCTCAGCTCATCAACGTGGCGGTCAAGGGGTAGTTGCAGGGAGACAGGCGAAAGGTAGTGTAGGATCTGACCAAAGCTTTGATAAGTCCCCACTTCATCCCCATTATCAGGCAAAGGTCGGTGGGAAAGGTAGTGGATCACCTGCTTGGGAAGGAAAGAATTCTTATGATAGTAGTCATGGTACTCCTGGACGATCAAGAATGAAGCCTGCTCGAGGCGATGAAACTGTAAGCTTTTTGTTATACACTTTGATTTTTGAAGTCAATCCTAAGATTTCAAAAATTATAATTGCTAAGTTTTTTTCCAGCATGGGTATTTGGTATAAAGGTGAATACATGTAGTATAAGGTTTTTGTCTAAATGATCAGATTCGTACTAATTGGAAGTTGAAATCCAGTTTGTTCTAACATAGAGTATTTGCTGAACTGTTAAATGCAACTATCATTTTCGTAGTTATAATTAACCCATTCGTATCATTTGAACTTGATAGCTAGTTTGTCTAACTTCAGAAATTGAAGTCTACCAGTTTGTTAAAAAGAGTGAAGTTTCACCTTTAAACCTTTTTTGACTTTGACGTTTGAGGTCATTCCTAAGCAATCTAGAAGTTCACAACAGTTTTACTAGTAACAAAGTTTGCTTAAAAGTTAAATGCAACTTTTTTTTTTTGAACAACAAATATATGAACTACTAAATTACACCAAATGATACTAATTTACACCATTGCTAAGGATTGAACCTTGGTCTCTACCCCAAGAGGCAAGAGCCTCTACAACTATTAGATCTATTTGTTATAACAACCAATACATTTCATTTTGAAGCTGAATCTAATTTTATTTTTACTTCCGAGATCAAAATATAGCGCATTAGTTTTACATGTACATTACATTATGCATACGGAGAGTTTTGCATTTTTTATTGAAAAGGATAGTTGGTGCATAAATTCCCTGATAGTAAGCACTAAGGATCCATCACGAATGATTTACAGCACAATTTTTACATTAGATAACTAGTTCATGTAAGATGTGACTAACTGCTACTTATATTGTTTCTCCATTTTATTATTACGTAATACTAACCCTTACTAATTTGCCCTCAGCCTGATAGAGGAGCTGCTGTTCCAAGGTTCGGGGAGTGGGATGAGAACAACCCTTCGTCGGCAGACAACTATACACATATTTTCAACAAGGTACGCGAGGAACGTGTAACCGGATCACCCATGGTACCTGGTTCAGATGCAAGACCAAATTACAATATTCCGCGTAACCAAACATCCAGTACTAAGGTAAGTTTGGTTTTTGATTTTCTTTAGTTTCAATGATATGAAATACATACATTTATGCTCATGCTTAACTTTTGAGCGACAAGATTAAAAGCTTAAGATTTCAACATCTCTATTAAGTGTTAATTACAAAAGTTAAAAGGGTAAACACATGATTTTGGTTTTTCTTCTTCTTTCAGTGCCCGTGCTTCCCGTGGTTTAAGTAAATGACGATTTTGGAATACTTGTGAATAGCTCTAAAGGGCTCTGTATATTCAGAGTTAGCTTCATCTATGCATACATCACAAAGGATGCTTTTTGTTTCATATTTATAATGTAAGTGTGATTTTGGTTTTTTGGGTGCAATTGGGTTAAAGCATGAGAATTTAATGATTGACTTGTTTTTATATATCTGGTTGTAAAAAGACCAGTACATATTATTTTATTTAGTAATGGCTTTGTATAATCTTGATGCTGGTTTGTCTTAAAACTGTACTAAGAAGGGCAAAGGGCTGGGACTCTGCGTCTCTGCCAAGCCTGCCTTGGCGCCTACCCCGCCTAATCGAGGAAAGGTTTTGATAACTTTTTTTAGTGTATACATAATAGTGTTAGAGATCCAAATTATAGCGTGGCATATAGATTTTTGTTACCGAGTTGAACTGAAGTTGGTTTTGGGGGAACCTCTAGCATTGGGTGTTGGAAGATTTCAAGGCCTTTTATAGCGGTCAAGAAATTGACACGGTATGCTCTTGTTTCTGCGAGTGTCTCTCAAACTACAAGGCAGAATTGATACTGATTTATTTTCTGTAGCTTGTTCCCCGGAGGACATAGTCCTTGCACCTCACACCAACTTCACTAGCATATATAGGGCTTTTGTCCCGTGCAAGTTCGTATCACTTGCATTACATGGTTCTACAACTTGCACAAATTAAGATTAGGGTGTGTTGACCTGTTATCTGCAACCTTAAGAGTTGCAACTCATATCAAAATCATAGGCCTATTTTGGATTAAAGTTTACACGACATGATAAAGGTTCACGGATCAAAGCATACACGAGATTATAAATCATAGTATTATATCTCAGATGTTTTCTTTTTCTGTGCAAGCAATATCTACATTGTGTTGTGATTCTGCAATCACAAAAACCAAATGAGAAAATAAGGTTGAAATTACAAAGTGAAGCCAAACTGTTCAACCTTAAGCCTGTTTCCTTGCACTATTCGACCTTCAAGTTCAATCGAAGTAAACCAGGATATAAATGTAACAATTGGATTTATCAACTACGGTTATTTTGGTAATGATGTAAATGTAATAATAATTGGATTTATCAACTAGAGATAGTTTGGTAATGACTAATAAGGTAAATGTAATAATTGGTTATGATGTAATCAAAAGGAAATGATATCGATATCATTATCATTGGTTTTGGTATATACCCATACTAAATAGTTAAGGGCCGAAATTTTGATATTTCGGTTAAAGATCAATACTTGAAATATCGGTTATCACAGTGGGATTTTGTAGGAATTTCGGTAATTTTAATATTATTATGCAATATATATAGGGAAAAATGAGTATGATGTTGTCACATACTTAACTTGGATGAAAAATTTCTCACATACTAATTTTTTAATATATTTTTTATAGCGTAAATGATTGGACCCTCATGTTTTTTATGCTTAAAAAATTTAGCATGTGAGGAGTTTTTCAATAAGTTGGGTGTTAGACAACACCATATTCACCATATTATAAAGCATTTGTTTCATCCAATTTTTTCACCCTGAAATGCTCCCCCTTTTTACTCACTATTATAGATATCTCCACTTGAAATGCCTATAATATCTACAGTATATACCAATAATATTCTTAACGAAATTAACTTACAACAGCTACCCTTAACCCGGAGAAAACTAAAAATCTTTATGTGAGAAAAAAAGAAAACCGCATAAAAAAGTTTGCAATATCGAATACAATACATTTAGTTTGTGGAATAAAACCAATTAAAAAACAAAAGAAAAACAAAATATTGTGTAAAAGTTTACAATATATTAGTTGAGAATATAAAAGAAAAAAAAAACCGTGAAACAAAAAAAAAAAACGAAAGAAAAAAAATCCAAATAGTAATATGGGGTATAAGATGAATCAATCAAAGAGAATACAGATGTAACAAAAGTGTACTAAAAACCAAAAAAACCGAAAGAAAAATAACTCAAACGGGATCCGATATTACAAAATCTGATACCCAAATAGTGATATGGGGTATAAGATGAATCAATCAAAGAGAATACAGATGTAACAAAAGTGTACTAAAAACCAAAAAAACCGAAAGAAAAATAACTTAAACGGGATCCGATATTACAAAATCTAAATAATGATGCAGGGTTAAGATGGACCAATAGAACGGTGTCACGTGGCGAATATTGAATGGGACCATGACATGCACTATTCATAAGCATGCCCCTTGTAATTGTAATGTAATGTAATGCTATTGGGCCTTGTTTGGTATTTTGGATTGACACAACTCAAAGTCCAAATAACCCTATCAACTAGCAAGATCTTATAAATTCTATATACACAAGCCTTTCTTTTCATCTTTTAGGGTTTTTGTTGTTTGCATTTTTTTTCTCCCACTTCTCTTCCTCAAATTCACATGTAAGTTACCTTTCTCTTTGACATCCTAATTTTATCTCTGCTTCTTCTCCTTCTAAATGGTCGTACTTTCTTATCTCCGACCACAAATACACGCTCACTAGTAATTTTGTTGACATGACTGAAAATTGGAACTAAAAAGATGGAATTTCGGTAAATACCACCAAAAATTTTGGTAGACGAAATTTGGAATTAATTTTTGGTTCCAAATCCCACTGGACTATCGAAATCCCACTAGGATCCCACCGAAATTGACTACACAGTGCCCATGCAAAACTGAATTATGCCATTAACTGTAAATCTCATATTATATTAAATAACTAAAAAATAGTAGTACATGTATCTTCTACCGGGTATTGGAGAGTAAGAAAGTATGTAAAACTAACTTATGCTAGAGTCTTCGCTGTGATGATTAATCCATAACTTTTAACAAAAAAAATGTATTATCTTTTTTAAAAAAAAATCAAAATGTAGTTTATACATAGCATATTCCAATGCAGCTTCTAAAATGATGATGCAATGTGCAAATCAAATTAACAACTATTTTATATCTTGCGGTATAATACTTTCAATAAGCTCAAGTATCATCTGAGTTGATAAACTTAGGGTTTGTAAGCTAGTGTGAGTGTGAGTGTGTGTGTGTATGGACAAAGGTTCATGCGAAAATTCTCTTTAATTTTGCGAAAACAGTGAGAATTTTAAAATTATATATTACATATTTGATATGTATATGAATGGTACATGTGAACAATTCGATCACATATAAATAGATCAAATTCTATGTAATTTTACATTTTTTAATAAATGTTTCCCATATAAACTTTTTTTTTTTTTTATGTGAATGTAGTTATTCATATGTAATCCACTTCATAATTTAAAATTTTATGGAAAAAGAAAAAGTTTATGCACGGATCTTTCATTAAAAAAAAAGTCTGGTTCATCGGGTTGAAATTGACAATCATTGAACCGACCGCCCGATTAGTTCATAATTAACCCTATTCAAACTATACTATCTTATAAACTATTTACTTTCTTCAAAATTTTCAAACAAAAACTTGATAAACCTAAACTACTCATCTCTTTTATTCATTAATTTAAATTTCCACCTAATATACCCAAAATACCTTTAATGAAATTATGTATAACATACATTTTTTAACCATTACTAGCACCGTACCCGCGCAATAAGGGTGGTGGTCGTGGCGACGACAGTGTGGTGGTGGGGGCGACTATTGGTGTTGGAGGCGTCGAGTGGTGTGGATAATTGATATAAAAGTAACTGATTTAAAGGATTAATGAAGATATTTTAAAAGATACATGATTGATAGTGTAATTTAATTATTAATGTTAAAGGAATAGTGTATGTGAAAATATTTTAAGGGGTGATAGATGAAATTATTACATGGGAGGGCATCTTAGACATTAACTTTCAACAAGAGAGTGTTTTTTTAATAAGTAGTATAAAAAATAAATAAACTACCCTCTACGATTTTTATATTTTTAATCACACCGCCGCCTCCGTCTTCGTCACTACCACCCGTCTTCGCCACTACCACCATCACCATCACCATCGCCGTATAACCATGGCAGGCACATGCCTAGGATAAACAAATTTAACCGAGTTTTAAAACATTTCTTTTAACATTTTCAAACTTACGGAAAAAAGCCCAACGCGGTGGTCATAACAATAGAGACGTGTCCTACTTTCTTTTCAAACACCCTGAGAGTTTATAAAAATTGAGTTAATTGCAGGATTCGTCCCTGTGGTTTACACACTTTCGTGGATTACATCCCTCCCTGAAATATTTAGTCAAATACACCCAAACTATCAAGATTAGTTGCGCTTTTCGTCCCTGTGGTTTACACACTTTCGTGGATTACATCCCTCCCTGAAATATGGAGAGGGACGTAAAGCGCAACTAATCTTGATAGTTTGGGTGTATTTGACTAAATATTTCAGGGAGGGATGTAATCCACGAAAGTGTGTAAACCACAGGGACGAATCCTGCAATTAACTCTAAAAATTATATAGAGGTTTATTTTTTTTTATCTATATAAATACCTCAAAAATTCTCCCCTAAAATTCTTCTTTCTTTTTCCTTTATTCAATTTATTTACAAACCCTAAAAACACACACTCACATAATTCTCATTTTTCGCTCTCTAGGCTCCCGATCATTACATTAATCGCTACAGGTCAGATTAAATTTCATAAATTTCTGTTATAATTTTTAACTAAGTTTTGATTTTTTTAATTTTTTATTTAATTCTATAAATTGATCAATTGATGTAAATACCAAAGTTCTATTATTTTTTTCATGCTGTTTGGTAAGGTGATTTTTGGAGAATTTTTTTTGATTTTTTTAGGTATTTTATTGTAAAGTTGTAATCTTTTAGTTATTTGATGTTAGGAATCTGTATCTATATGTTTGATATAGTTATAGTTTAGTGTTTGATTGCATTGTATTGTGAAATTGGACTTTGAATCTAGGTTTTATGAACATCTGTGTGTTGTTTTAGAGATCTACAGTTATATATATACACATCTACATATAAAGATTGTTTCTTTTTTTTTTCTTTCAATTTTTTTTTACTAAATAAATAGGTTTTGTGTTTATTGGTTTTGTAATATGAATTTTTCGAAAATGTAAAAGTAATAAAATTTACTTCCTGGGTTTAGACTTAATACTATTAACTGATTTAGGCACTCACACTTTGAAGTTAAGACTCTTTTGAACAATTGAACCCGTTTTGCTATAGTACGTATAAATCTTCAGTTTTTGCCGTTGTATGTATGTGACGTCTTATGACTTCTGAACCGATAAAAAAGCTTGTTATATGATGCAGCAGTTACTTCGATACATAGAATCACTATGTACCGAAAGTTTGACACATATGGTAGAGGTTTCGAGAGGTGTATACATTAAATAGCAATAGGTGAAAAAATTTTATTTAGTTTTTAAAGATTTAGTATAGCGAAACTGGTTTTGAAAATTTAAATATGAAGAATCATAAAATAGTTCACATATTCTTTAAGCAGACTAGAAGTAACTGCAATCTGCAAATTTTATTTAAATGATGATATATAAGATTTGGGCTGTATTACAGTCACAATGATACTGAACTTTGACTAATGAATGCAAAGGGTAGCCGGTTGCTCCTTAAAGTTAATGTTGTACAATTGCATAGTCCCATCATTGGACAGCGGTTAAATTACTCAAATAAGTATAGTTGTGTTAGTTTGTGGCCATGTAAATATATGTTTTTTTTGTTGAGTATGTGACCTTGATAGTGTTAAATGTTTCTGCTGAAGGCTCGTCTTGTTACTCATGTGGTGTCAACCTTTTTGGAATGTCTTATTTTGGTTAAGCCTTCATGGGAACTCTAAAAGGAGTCAATCTGGGATAGAAGCGGCTTAATTATGACATTAGTCGTATGTGATTTTGTTTGGAGTTTTAACTCTTCGTAATAATGAATTTGGTGGTTCCTTAAATAAAAAAAAATATCCTAGTGGCCACAGAGGCTCACCTGCTCTCACTATGGGCTCGCAAAGCGAGTCAAATCTTGGGATTAGTCAGCTTGCAAAGCGAGTAGGACACCCATGATTACCAAAAAAAAGTTTTGGTGTGTAATCTGATTGAATGACTATTTGTTACTGGCTTGTTTTTTGTCTGGATATAAAGACACAGCATGAGTACTGAGGTCCAAGTCGCCAGGCATGCAAGAGTTGGTAGACGAAGGAAAGAAGCACTGGATCTTAATGTTCCTCCACAAGCTGAAAACCTGGAGCAAGTTGGTGGGCCAGCCATTTCACTTGCACACGGTGGTCAAGGTGACGTTTCAGCTATTTCAGTAGATCCTAGTGTTCAAGTTCCACCCAGAGCAGCTGGATCTATACAACCTACCCCAATTGATGTAGAGGATATCGATGATGATGTCCTTATATCCTCTCCCAGAGCATTTGAAGAAGTAAGTTTCTTTTTCTTTTTCTGCCCAGGGAACAATGCTTCACTATTAATTTTTGTATATGGTAATATTAATTGGATTCGTGTTGATGATCTGCACTTTGTCTCCAGGCTAAAAAGAAATCACGGCGAACTCGAAGGACTGTGGTGTTAGATGTGGATTCTGGTGAGGACAATACCCCTTAGCATACACTATTGCATGCTCACTTATATGATACTCTCATATTGCGAGGAAACGTAATATTCTGTAAATGTTTGTGGATATCTCTTATACAAATGCATTAATTTAATCTCGACTCTTTTGAAAGTATCGAGGCATTGGAACAAGACTAGGGGTATGTCTGGTAAACTAGCTTGTAATTGGAGCTGATAGCTTGCAGCTAGAGCTTTTGGTAGTATATGTGTTTGGCAAAGTAGCTGGAGCTTGTAGCTTATGAATGTAAAATGATGTAAAAGGACAAATATATTAATTTTGAAAGGTTAAATTTTATTAGTTAAGGGGTATTAAAGTAATTTACTTTTCCATAAGCTAAAAGCTCCTTCCAAAAGTTATTTCAAGTGGCTTATGGTTTTGTAGTTTATGGAAACCATAAGCTACTAAAATTCGGTTGTGAAACAAAACTTATGAGCTTGCACTTATAAAAATCATAAGCTCAAGATCCCATAAGCTCCGACAAGCTCCGCGCCAAACGTATCCTGGACGGTGTATATGCTATTTAGTTTTTATGGCGGTTGGGCACTTATGATTTAGTTCCTTGTATAGGATGCCAGGACTCCAAATTGACTGCCTTTTGCAAGCTACAGCTCTAAGCAATGTGATATGCTATTTCATCATAACCTAGATACACATATTTATTTTATCGATTTCATTGTTACTGCACCAATAATAATGGTATTCTGTTTTTTCATGTTGAGTCTGTGCTTATGACTTACTAATGTTGAGTGAGTGCTTTTTTGCTGTTAAATAGATATACTTGGATTGTTATTTTGTGACGCTGGTAACTATTTTCTTGCATACCTATGTATGCATGTATGGTGCAAATTTAGAAAGCATATGTTGTAATGATGGTGCTTGAACTTTGAACATCTATGCCACAATATATGTTTGTTGGGGCTATTCTTATTGTTTACGCGTGATCATAGACGAAGAAGATGCTATTTGGGTAAACCAGGCGAACAAACGTAGAAGAGATCAAACAAATTTTCCAATACCTTACGTGAATTTGGAAGGAAGTAGCGGCTATATGGTAATAACTTTATACTCTAATATACAGCTCTAAGTAAGTTGTCGGTTTTTAAGAGAGTGTATCTATCCCGTATTGATTGAGAGTCCAGCTTTTATGTTCCCCAAGGCTTTGGGTACAGATTGGCAATATGAGAACGTGTGAAAATGGGCGGGATGGATTGGGTTGACCAGAAAACACTTGGTGTGCAAATGGAAATAGTTTCAATAAATTTGTGTTATGCACATACACATGTGGTTTTTTGGGTAAAGGGTTACTACGGTAAGAATTGTATTCAAATAGAAACGTTCAGTACAAGAACATGTGCATATGCTATATTATGCAACAGTATTATAATGAATAGATGGTGTAGGAGGCTTTATGCAATAAAAGGTATGGAAGGGAGGGTTGTAATTTCGGTAAATTTAATTAATCACAAATACTATGTTACATGTAATGGCGGGACTACCACCCAGCATGTCCTCTTATGCAACACAAAAATACACTTTGAGTGACTTTGGACCCGCCTGATCTCATCTCTTTAATCTTTATAGTTTTGTTCTCTTCCTGACCCAATATATATATATATATATATATATATATTATATATATATATATATATAATTAAATATTTCTATTGAACCTTGTTTCATACATTCAAATATCTCAAGCTCTGAAGTTTGTATCTGGCACCTGTTGTGTGAACCATACTCCTTCGTAATTGTGAAACTTTTTTGCAGGACTTTTGAAATTACCAATCTCTCTACATATGTAGTTATTTTTTATGGTGCAAATGAACATAAGCTAAAAAGTTTGAATTTTTTATTCTGTTATGGTAGAGGGCGAGACCAAAGTATGTTGCACGACCACCGGCTCCACCATCACCTCCACCACCGCCACCACCACCGGAGCCGGCCTTTACCTGTCCTATCTGCATGGGAGCTTTAGTTGAGGAGGTGACAACAAGGTGCGGTCACATATTTTGCAAGGGATGCCTCAAGTCTGCAATTAAAGCTCAGCATAAATGCCCTACCTGTAGGCGCAAGATAAATAACAAAGATATGATCAGGGTTTATCTCCCGACCACTAAGTGAGTTCAAGGTGTGTACTAAATCCTTTGAATTTATTAATGCTTGTCTTTTGTGCTTTGCTTAAGCTTGCTTTATTGTTCAATTCAAACATTTTATGTTTCATAGAGTTTATTTTTCTACACCATGAAATTTGCTGCCTTTAATTTTTAAAGTAATTACCATCTATGGATTTGGTTACTGTCATTGTTTAGACACTTATTTTGTCCTGACGTTTCATAAACGTTCAATGATTGAAAATGAGTACAAAGATATCATAGTAGTCCATTGTTTCCTAAAGTTTATTTAGAAGATCATGAACACTTGACTATACTAGTGACATTAAAGCCACCTAATCTATTATTTTTGATTAACCTCTTAAAAGTTTTTCAATTTGATCTGTTATCAGCTATATGACCTGATTTGCCTTCTATAGTTTTGATGCAAGGGTAAATTAAGTATTCTCTTTGTTTCACTAGAGGCAACTTACTTTCTACTCATTATATCCATCTTTGCTTAAGTATATTCTTTTGGGCTGGCAAGTTGGATGGTTGGGTGATAGGCAAATTGGCTAATTGTTTCCACGGGTTGATACCTGCCAGGTCAGGTTGACCAGATTACTTCTTTCCAATTTAATTAAGCAGTTTAGGAGGTTGGTTGCATAAGTACATTATTGGATGACTTAACTCTACTCATTCTATCTACCTCCCTACTAACCCAGTTAGTAGATTTTTTCTGTTTGATACGTTAGCGATGAAACATACTCCAAATTGACCAAGTAAAAGGGGCAATAATCCATTTTGATTAATTAGAGATAAAAGCTTAGTCCAAGTTGACCACTTTTCAAGCGATATCCTCGAGCCTAAGATGTTTGATACTCATATAGGTTTGCATTGATGTGTTTCATGTATGGACAGGTTTATGACGGTCTGGTAGACAAAGTTGGTGTTTATTAATATGGAGGAGATCTTGGGCCTAGCCATTATTCAAAGCAGGGCATGCACTTCTGATTTCTTTCATATTCAAGAGGTAGGAGATACATGTAGTTGATAGGAATCTTAACTCCTTAAAATGTGTCTCTGGATCACATTTAAGTTGTATCTTGTCGCCTGAAGTCGCTTGGTCTCCTCAAGTCTGAAGCTTTTTATTCTTTTCTCGTTTAGCTGGTAATATGTGCAGTTAATTAGTGCCTATCCTTATAGAGTTTCTAGAGACAGTTTCTTATACATGAAATTGATTTGTACCCAAATCCAAGCAGGTAATATTGTTTGCAGCTTCGAAAATAGGTACTGATAACCCGTTGGAGATATTTATTAGAGTTCCAAATGAGTTACAGTTTCTTATACGTGAAATTGATTTGTACCTAAATTTGTTACCAAAAGACTTGTTGAGAATGGGAGTGCTTTAGTGGGTCAACTATGAGTCCCAAAACAACGGGTTGAAAATATTAGTTCCAAATGAGTTTACAAATGTTGGAATCTATTGTATATATGTTATTAAACAATGTAAATAACAAAATTTTCGTTTTCGGGTTGGGTCTTAAATTCTTAGAATTAGTAAGGCCAGATTTGGTGTTATATAAATACATTTTTCTCATTTTAAATGGCAACTTTTTTGTATATTGTTTCTGTGAAACTTGAAAATAGGGTATGATAGCATGTGATTAGGCCTTTCTAAAGACATTAGACTTGCTGGAAACGAGTATGTTTTAGTGTGTTAAATCTGAGTCTCAAAACAAACCGATGGAGTTGTTTGTCAGAGTTCAAAATGAGTTAAAAAAATATAAGAAGTTATTGTATACTCGTGTAGTTATAAGAATACTTGTGTCTATGTTGTTAAATAATGTAAATAACAAATTGTCGTTTTCAAGTCGAGTCTTACCGTGTAAAGATAATAAACCAAAAAAATGTTAGAATTAGTAAATAAAATGAGATCTGGTCTTGTAGAATTGATTTTTTGCCGTCTTTTAAGTGACGGTAACTTTTTGTTATATTGTTTCGGTAAAATCCAAAAATAGGTAATAAGTTTCGGTAAAATCCGAAAATAGGTAATAATAGCAATGGGTAAAGCCGATTGATGAAAAATCTTTCTCCACATCAAACATCCATACTTGTTCCGTATCCTAGATCCATCTACTTAATGTCATCGAAATCAATCGGGTGGATCTATTGGATTTGATTTGATAACCATGAAGATATACGTACCACTTCACATGGGCAAAGTAGCTTATTGAAACATTTATACTCCCATTCTGTGAACAAGTATCCAAAGTTTCGAAGTGTGAACTGTGAAGCAATTGTCTTAATCATTTAAGCCATGTTGGTCTATAACTAGTCTACTTCTATAACATACATTCCAAACTGGGAACCGACTACAATACGCGAATTAACTTTCAAGAAAATGCACTTCACCAGAATATTTGAAAATGGAACATCTTTTCGCAAACCACATTCATTAGGTTTGCCGAATATGTGGTGCCGCATGATGTGGTATGAGCTGTATGCGTTACGACTGTCATTAAACAGAAACACTCTAAATATATAAGTTTTCCTATGCAGAGATGCATATTTATAAGCTCCTACAATTAGTAAGAAAATAAGAATTCAGCCATTGATCCTTATTGTTGATTTGTTGCCATCTATCATCTTGCACTATAAAAAAGAGAGCTCTGAAAGACAAGTTCTCATTCAAAACAAACTACTAACTTCTAGTTCTCAGTACACCAATGGATAGAGTTCATAAAATATCACTACTGCTTCTTACCCTTATCATTTCTTTCTCGGGCCTCGCAGTTTCAAGTGATGGCCGAACAACACAATTAGGGAATCAGAATTCAAAAAGTGGCAACAAAGGTGAAACATGGTCAAAAGGAGACGACCAAAACACGATCCACAGGGACACCATTAAGGACATGTCTCCAGGGGAGGAAAGCACTAGCACTGGATTCGCTTTTGATCCTTATGGTTCGTTGGCTCCAATGTACTTCCCAGCTTCTGCAGCTGGATTTCAGGACATGGAAATGGTTAAAGATGGTCATAGGAGTGTTGATGGCGTAAATGGGGCACTTAACTTCAATGGGTATCTACAAGGTTACGATGGAGCCCCGGGCGGTGGTTATGGCTACCCATATCCAGGTGGTTATGGCTTCCAATATCCAGGTGGCATTGGAATCCCACGAGGCATATTTGGTTTCCCTAGATTCCGATTTCCTCGCCGCATATTTGGGTTTCCGCGTGGTTTTGGTGGTTTTCCGGGGGGTTATGGTGGGTTTCCGGGTGGTTATGGTGGGTTTCCAGGTGGCTATGGCGGGTTTCCAGGTGGTTATGGCGGCTTTCCTGGTGGGTATGGAGGAAATCCTGGTGGGTATGGTGGAAATCCCGGTGGGTACGGTGGTAAGGGGACAGGAGACAAACATGGAGATGGGGGGTACCCAGGTTCTGGAGGTAAAGCTCAGGTGAAGGGCAAAGAAATCAATCCTTATGATTGAATTCTTCTCTATACAATATCTTATAATATGAATAATATCAACTCCTAGTTTATAGCTTAATGAAGACTTCTGGTTTCTTGTGTGTTAGAGTTATGTAGTTTCAGACTCTAGTGAGTTTTGTACTTATGATTGCATTTCCGCATTCACAAGGTATTTGTTTCTCCAAAGAAAAACCTGCTATAACGACATGTACTTGCCTCGCTGAAGTTATAAAATTATATGATGTTGTCTGATAAATATTGTAGCGCCAGATATTTCTATAGTTTCATACTGTAATACTAAACTATCAAACTCAAAGTTCATGATACCAAAGCATTATTTTCCCCAAATATATTACTGATATATATCATTCCACAAGCATAAGAGCAAGATAGAACACATTATTCTTTGTTTGAACTTAAAAGATATCCAAGGACCACATCTACGATCATACACAACACTAAACTGTTAACATAATTGTAAAAGAGTAAGACGGTAAAAGTGTACAAGAGAACAACCGAGGTTATGGGCTTATCTTTTTGCCGTCTTCTTTCTCCATTCAGTGCGACACCTGTTTATTTCTAGACCATTGTTGGATGATCTTAGGAGATGCAAAAATCGACTCAAATCTTCTCCATCCATTTTGGAGGTAGCAGATCCATTGGTTATTGTAAGCTCTGAATCGTCAAGTGGTTCACGAGTGGTGAGCGAATCAACTATGTCATCCCGCTGACATTCACGTCTATAGTCTAGGGTGATAGCTTGCAGTTCATGGCTGTCAATGATTGCTGGTGGGATGCTCTGCAAAAAAAAAAACCCAAAACATTGGTAACTAAAAATAACATAAATCTGTGTTGGTGCTTTCAAAATCAAAACTTAACAAATTCACTCTTCTTACATTAACATTGTCTTTTCATGTGCTGCATGCATGGCTTATTCACAGGGCAATTTCAACTAACCAAGCATTTAAGTGTATAAAATTCGAATAATACATCTGATTCCATTGTGATCCCACCAAAATTTAGAATTTCTTGGGTTCTTGACCAAATGTTCACAAATACAGTGGTTCTTCTGCCTTTAATGATCGGATTGGTGGTTTAAAGCAGAAGAGCGAATTTCAGAATTTTTTTGGAGTTTTAGTGTATTTGCTAGTACAATGGTTCTGTACACGATGTGACTAGTAGAATATGGTTGGAAATCTGAATCACTCAATTTCTTAAATATAAATCGGTATACATATTTGACAGAAGGCCCCAATTCTTAAGTACATTTTAGTTCAGGACATGCCAATGGAACAAACAGCAGCGAGAACCGTTTTTGTAAATCGCAGAACAGTAATAAACTAAAAAAAATCGAACTTTTTAGGACTTAAATCTCATATTTAAGCAAAAGGGACTCGCCAACATGTACAGCATTCTACAGAATACACACTCACTTACAAGCTTCTATAAAACATATTTTATAGTCAATGTCAACGAGACCCAATCCCGCCATGAGCGGGGTATGTGGGAGGTGTGATGTAGAAAGTCATATCCCTACCCGTGGGTATAAGGACCTCCAACCGAGTATAAAACATATCTCATAGTCTGAACAAAAAAGTAAATGAAAGTCGTATGAACTACAGAGCACTGAAATTTGTTACTAACCTCCAGAGCCCATCCAATGTAGGTAACATTGTTCACATGCTTATTCATATCCAAATCGGATCTCCTTGGCTGTTATTAAGAGGGCTGTTAGATATTAAATAGTACCATATGAATTTGTTTTTCATATATGGTATAATGCATGGTCTTACCACAAGTCCTAGCCTGGAATATTCAGCCGGATCTTCAAGTTTTGCTATTTTCTTCAGACTGTTATTGTTCTTTTCAGGAAATGCTAATCTGCCAACCACAACACAAAGTTCTAAGAACATTCAAGTGGTAATCCGGACAACTAACCTTGAGCACTAAACTCAATCCTTTTTATAGACGAACCAGCTTATCACCTTAAAAATTGTTAGTATAAAACTAAATATTAGCAGAATGACGTCTACCTCAACGTCCTGGGGGCAAAAACTAAATATTCCTCTCTGACATCATCACCGACTTTCTGCAATCTTCTAGTATCCTCGTTCATCATCACCCATTTGCTGCATATTTAACAGGTATTGTCAATATGAAGTACAAGTAACAAATAAACAAAAAGAACATAATTATCATCCATGACCCAGATAAAAATAAAGAAACACCTTGTAGCCCTTCCAATGACCTCGCCATTGGCACAGTCTTTAAGAAGCCAATCACGTCTAGTTCCGATCCTTCCATCATCTTGAATCCAAGTCTCAATTTCAATCACATCACTCCTATTACACACGAGAGCATTCAAAACACAACGGAAAAATAAAGTAAAATGTAACACCCGAAACGAAAGTTACAATAGAAAACATCTTCAATAAATTTACCAAGCAGGGTATCTATATATTTCTATATGCATTCGTGCAGTAACCCATATGAGATGCAATTTCCTCATAGTGGTTGTAGTGGCAAATCCATCCGTTGAAAATCCAACACCCTGAGCATGATTACCTCCAACCTCCTAAAAATGTCAACAAATTTGAGATCAAACAGAAGGTCAACATATAATCCAAATGGCTAGTGCTAACACATAAAGAAGACCAACACTACAGATGTATCCATTGATACATTACAGCTCCTTCACTTCTCCGAGAAGCACATGTTACATCACTAATGCATCATACATGTTAACATACATATGTAGCCCTATACATTCATTCTATTTCAATCAATAATAGATAAATAGCCTCTTCCTCTAGCTTCCTACTTCTCCTAATTTCAACTTATATACATCGGTCTTACAGAACCACTTTGCATAAAGTCTAGCCTACTGTGAAGATATATACAAACAACAATTACTAATCACATAAAAACACAAGGAAAATATGAGATTATTTGAATAATATACTAGCGCACTTTTTCATTTGTCTATAGGATTTTTGGCATAAAATACCAACATAATGTTTCATTTGTCCCTCTATAGTCATTGTACCGAGTCATGTTATACAGGAAGTTAGCTTTTTTATTCAAAAAACATCATTCGTTTAGCTGGTTTTTTCCCTACAACTTACACAACTACCCAAAAACACGACACAAAGCCATCTTATAACTATTCAAAATCTCATATGCACAAAGCAGAAGTCCAAACACTACAACGAGACAAACATAATATGACTTACATTTTGAACAACCACAAAAAAACCTATACTTTTACTAATTGAATCCCACCAAAATTCCCCATCCTTTCATCATTCATATATATATATATAATCAATTAATCATACAATACTACTAATAAACAATTAAATGGAAGAGGTTTTCCATTCAGGTTATCCGGAAAGGACGAGTCTTTTGACTACGATGTACGTGGCCTAACCGGGGTCTCGTGGCCTTTTTCAAATTTTTCCTGACCACCCCAAGATGTTTACCTTTAGGGAGGTTCGAACCTAAGACTCATCTTTTTCTTTTCTTTTTTTTCTAACGGCCAACTAACAGAATCGTCCAGGTACCCTGTACGGAGTGACCAATTGGCGAAAGGTCATCGCTTGTCTTATGAAAGACAGTGAAACATTTGACTACTTGGTCACCTTGGCAGAGGTTTTAAATCATAGTACTACTAAACATTTCAAGAAAAAAAAAATTAATAATATATTTTTTTCTAACCTGCATTAAATTAGCAATAGTTTCAATAGTGGCAGTTTTATTAATTCCAACTTCATAACATCTAATTACAAATTTCTCTTTATAAGATAACCCATCTTCTGTTAAGCTTCCCAACCGGAGCCCCCGGTTCACTAAACTCCTTTTGTTTTCCGGTTCAATTTTACTGCCGGTTTTTACTGCCATTACATGAAAAGCCTTTTTTGATGGTGAAAAATTTGTGGGCTTTTTGTAATTTGAGACAAAATTGGTGGATCTGAAATGGGTCTGTGAAAAAGTTGTGATCTTTGTTGATACATTGTTCGCCGGTGTGGATTTTGAAAACATGGTGATCGGAAAATAGAAATGTTTTGTTTAGTGACCAAAACAAAATTAGTGGGTTTTTCGGTTGGTGGTTTTTGGGTTATTTATGTACAAAATAAGAAAGGTATGAGTAAAATAGATTGTTTTTTTTATAAATAAATTTCCTTTTTTTTTTCTTTTTCTTTTTTTATACTTGAGATTGTATAGTTTATGAGTTGGAGTTAGGTTGACATTAGTTTATGAGTATCTAATTAACACAATTATAAGTTAACATATTTTTCTTATCATAAACATCTCTTTAAAAATAAAAAAATTTGGCCGTGGTTGTATGTTTTGATAAACAATATATCAAACAGATAACACGTAATTGTGTATATGTAAAAAGCTAAAAACTAATATTTGACCTGATTTATTAACGGTCTTATTATAATAAAAGGTTCTGCTAAACTATGTGCATTAATTAATTGTGCACTTATTATAAAATTCAGAGGGTGGGTTTTTAATAGAAAAATGTACAATTTTTTTATACACATTAGCCTTTCTTAAAATAAATCATGAAATTTATATATATGAAATGAATTAAATTACAGTATATGATAAATGATACATCCTGAAACGGTAAACTCATACATTACATTACATCCACTAACAAAGTATGAACAATAAAAATCGATGTCAATCAAAATGAAACCAGAATAAAAAGACAAAAATTAAAGGCGAAGCATTGCCATTGTCTCCCACAATATGCAGACACTTAATAATTAGAGCAAACACTTGCATACAAAATGTATCTTTATGTGAGTTTTTTGAGAACCTTCGTCAATCAGTTGTAGAGTTCTTTTCGTTTTTAAAAGAAAAAAAATCGACGCAACAATTATCGAGTTAATGTGCAACGTCAAGGATAACCCAGTTACAACTATTTCGAAACTCCGAGTTCTATAGAGTAAGAGTGAGTCATATGTTGAAAATTCATATCAAACTTGATCCTTTTCGGTTTCTTAGCTCATAAAATGGGGAGCCTATTGTAGCCTTATTGACAAAATAACAATACTTATTAATTTCTACTTAAAAGATTTTCATGATTTTCTTGTCTAAAGAAAAAAAAATATATCATTTTTGATAGATTATTAGTTTTTAGCTTGCATATCTATATCTATTTTGATACTATTACTTGGCATAACCTAACTTTATGTTCATCCTTGCAAAGTGGGTGATCTACTACACTTGAGGGTGAGTTTGGTAGAGTACATTAAAAAAGAGAAATGAAATTGAATTGATTTTGGTTGTTTGGTATGGCTAAAAAAAGTAAAAACACGAAATAAATCAAACTTTTTTGAGAAATCATTTTATCAGTAAAACCATTTTTCCTCATTTCTTTTACTTTGGATGGGAATTTGTTACAAACAGAAATACAGATAAATTTGTATGTGGGGCAACCGTGTCATATTTACATGTGATCGACTTTCACAACTATATTATAACCAAAAGAGAAGGTTGGGGGTACACTTGACACCCTAATCCCTCTCTTTGAGCCTAATTCTCCCTCCTAATTAATCCTCTATTTTCTATATTTTTTTAATTAAAATTTTGCTAGGCCGACCTATTAATTAATAAAAAAAATAAAAAACAAATCTTTTTATCCTTAAAACTCTCCTAAAAAATATTATATATATACAACCTAGGAAAAAAACCTCACATATTCTCAACAACAAAAAAAAAACTTCGACTATTCTTAACAAAAAAAAAGTTCGACTACAAAAAGGTTTTTTTTAAATATATTTTGTTCATGTTTAATCATTATTATTTGACATTGAATTCTTATGTTATTATTATTATTCATCTCTTTTAATTTAGTTTGTTGTCCATTATATGTTCATTATGGCTTATTCTTCAACTACAAAAAATAAGACCACGTTAGTTCATCTTGAAGATCTTAAGCGTACACATGTTAACCATCATTTACGACTCCGTGTTGTGCATGTTTCGACTGTTTCGGATTGGAACAACCCGAAGAAAATCAAAACATTCGAGATGGTCTTTGTTGATGAATTGGTATGTATTTTTGAAATTATATACTGTAAACTTTTTCTTTTTTAATGCTCTTTTTAGGCCTAAAACTCTCTCCTAATTACTTAAAAGCTCTCTCCTTATTTCTAGATTTTTTTAATTTTTATTTGCTTATTAAAAAGATAATTATATTTAAAACTCTATCATAAGTATATATTAAAATGTTATGTTATTGTTATTTTCCATCTCTTTTAATTTAGTTTGTTGTCAATTGTAGTTTGATTATAACTTCTTTTTCTACTACAAAAAGATTTATTATTTTAAATTTGTTTTGTTCATGTTTTGTTATTTTTCACCTGTTTTGTTATTTATTATTTTTACATTTACCTTTGATATATATATTTTAATATTATACGTCCATCGGACGGCCTGAAGACTAGTTATAAAACAAACCGAATAAAAAGTCATTTCTCATGTTAGTTTTTGAAGTTACCAAACACTGAAAATCATTAAAATTTTCAATAATTTCTCGTCACTTCCTACCAAACATGCCCTTCAATGAAAGAGAAAAACGCTCATATTTTGTGAGTTTATCCCTCTTTTATTTCTTTCGTTAATCCTCATGTGAGTTTAAACCAAATAAGAAATAGTGAAAAACCAGTTTATTCACAATTCCAGCACTAAATAACTTAAAATATTATGAAACTCGGTAGATGTGTATCAACTATAAACTCAGATGATTACACATAATTTAGACATATACAAGCGCATATATTACGAGTATTACCGAACAAATTTTGTATTCCCATCTATCCCTCGCTAAAATAAAAACAATCAATCACTTTATTTTGTTGTTGTTTTAAATATGATAACTTTCATTTCAGTTAAACAAAGCCATACTTTTTGTAAAGTGATGGATAGAAACTATAAATCGTTGAATACAATCAGGAGGTAACATGGTTAGTCAAGTTTCAACGGCTAATCTCTTTGATTGTGTTTATAACTTGGCAACTTGCATGTATAAGAGTGAAAATATGTGGGATTTTTTTTTATATAATGCTCAACAATGATAGAGAGCGGCCGATATTTTTCTGTTATATCTTTATAAAACAAACTACCATAATCACGATATTTAATAAATATCCACAATTTAATTCTCATACGACTGAGTTACCAAGCTATTTTGCTTCATTTTCAATTCTAAACTATCCTGGTTGTCTAGTATTCAAATAAAGCTATTTTGCTTCATTAATTGATTCTAAAGTATTAAGATGGGCCACGAATCTATTAGCCGTACTTAGTGTTTCTAATTCGTGATTGATATGATGTGATTGCTCTGTGTTCAGCTCGGAGACGGATTCACAAAAAAATCGTAGCATTTAAGTTTTGCTGATTGAAATCTAAAAAGATAACTTAGAGGCACCTCTTATTTGACTTAACACCTCATCCAATAGCCATTTAATTTTCTAACAACATACTTTTTGGAATGACCTTGTTTTCCAAATGAAGGCATCTTTCCAGTCTCAACTACTTTTAGCTTGCATACTAGTGGTTTTTATTTTAAACTTCTAATATTTTATAAGTTTATTATGATTCATAACTTGTATTTAAATCTACTTAATTGTCATGAATCATGACCAAATTTTATAGGTGTTTGACATTGCTTTAATGAATCATAAACAAACGTTATGGTTGGTAATGAGATAATAACTTGTTTAATTGTTTTAAATATTTAAATAATTAAAAAGTTTGTGATTAGACATTAGATAATCATACTTAATGTTGTTCTCAAAAATTGATCATTAGATAATCATACTTAATGTTGTTCTTGAAAATGGGGACGTTTGTTGAATTTGGTTGGAACGGCTGCTTCCATTTTTATTTTATTTTTTTCTTTACATGAAGTCAGTTGTATGGATTCTTCATTGTACAACTATAGAAATTAAAAAAGTAGGCTTTTTGGTATCACGTACTTGGTTTAGCAATCATCTGATCAGATATTTAAGTAAGTTTAATTGATCTCTATGATATGATGTGTCGCAAACTTTTTGATGTGGATTAGGGCTTTATATAAGTTCTATATAAGTTGGACTTGGACATCGCACAAAAACTTACCACAAGGCCACAACTATATAACTAACTTGGGCTATAGAATAAGTCGATAAGCATTTGGGCCGCTTAGATACCGATGTACTGCAAGTAATCAGGCACCAAGCCCGTTGGGTTCTATTGACATAATCAGGCTGATGAATTCGCAAACAGAAACACGAAGTCTGGCCTCGTGGTTTAATTCGATTATGTATGCATATATACTCCGATCGATAAAAACGAGATTTACCTACCCCCCCTTATGTGTCTACTTCGAAATGCTATTTGTATTCTCCCCGATTTCAAGATATACTATACAAACAAATTCACGCTCTTTACCTCTAAAATATTTTCCATTTTATTTTCATTTATAGCTATATTCAAACTTCAAATTTTAAGATTTGTAACCATTTTTTAACCATAATCGGAATTTCCTAACCTAATGCATGCTAAGAGAATCTTACAAATCTTTATCTTCAATTCTACATATCACATACCAGTATTAATACCCGTACGATGTACGACTTGTTGATATACATATCGTAAGATTGGTTTTACATAAAAGAAAATAATATTTAATCATGATACATCACATACATTTCGTCTTTTTAATCTTAATATATATTAAAATATAGTTGAACTAATGACTTATTGACCAATCTCGATTTTATCAAATTGACTCTTACTTATGTCATCATAATCCTAATAATTATTATATAAATATATTATTATATTGGTATTATATTAATATTTGTTAGAAAAAGTCCCACTAATTTACACTTTTTTTGTTTTCCAGCAATAATATACAACTTTTAGTCCTAAATACTTAATTTATAATTGAGTTAATTACACTTTTGGTCCCTGTCGAGGGTTAAAAATTACCGTTTTCATCCCTACCTTTCATATATTACCGTTTTGGTCCAAAAAACTTTGCTCCGTCAACGTTTTTGGTCCAATTCTCGAAACAGACGTTAAACGCCCATCACGTGATCTGCACATGATGGGTATTTTAGTCATTTCATAACACAGGGACCAAAAGTGTGATTAACTCAAAAAAAAAACAGAAAAAGAAGGAGAAAAAGCAAAAAAATATCCATAATATCCAAGCATTTTCTCTCTTCGATTTAGCTCTCGTTTTTCGTCAAATCGATCCGAAAATCATAAGGTTTTAATCGCGGTCGTGTGCTGATCATTCTCATAGTTTCAGATTTCCATTTCGTTGAGTTTTGGTGTCAGTTACAGATTCCGGCGAAACTTTGAGTTTTCCGGCGAGTATAGATCTAATCGATTATTGCCCAGGGTTTGTTCGCAATCTGATTTGGAGTATTCTGACACAAATTTCAAGTCTTAATTCGAAATATCAAGAGAGTAATTGCAATTTGAAGTTTTTCGGCGAGAAATTGAATTTTCCGGCAACTCGAGATCGGATTAATTTTTGGTCTGGGTTTGTGCGGGATCATTTTTCGAGTCGATTGGTGGTGGTTTCGTGTTCTAATTCGAAGGAAAGAATGAGTAATTGGCGTTTTAAGTTTTCCGGCGACTTTTCCGGCCGCCGTGTTCTTGAGTCATGAAAATCGCATTTGCAGAAGTCTTGTTTCTTGCATTTGCGCACTTTCATTCTTCATTCTTCCATTTTAGTGTACAAGGTTAACTGCTAAGAATCCGATCTTAATCTTCATTCTTCATTCTTCATTCTTCATTCTTCCATTCCACCGCTGGCCACCACTGGTCCGGCGGCTGGCCACCATGGAGGTCCACCATGGTTTCAACTGGATTACTTTACTCATCTTTCAAATACTTCCCTACATATATATATTGAATATTTGTTAAAAGCTTAGATTTTTATTTTTATTGTTATGTAATTGTTTTTGGATGGATGTATGAATGTATCATGTATGTATGGAACTATGAATGACACAATAGATATAGATATCCAGTTATAGATTATAGATGAAAGAGACAAAGAGTTTAGAGTTAATTACGCTTTTAGTCCTTTTGGTAAAAAAATGACTAAAATACCCATCATGTGCATGTCACGTGATGGGTAATTTAACGTCCGTTTGAAATTTGGACCAAAACCGTTGATGGAGCAAACTTATTTGGACTAAAACGGTAATTTATGAAAGGTAAGGACGAAAACGGTAATTTTTGACCCACGACAGGGACCAAATTTGTAATTTACTCTTTATAATTATTACAACTTTTAGCCATCAACTTAAGAAGATTTTTTTTTTTTAATTTTTCATCATTTAATTAATTAAAAAAATTTCAACATATGAAATATTGTTTACAAAAAAATATTTTAAAAGATGAAATACAATATATTTGTTCAATGTTCTAGAAGTATATCCTTTTAAATTTATTTTTACTTACATTTTTTACATTTAAATTTATATATTTAATAATTTATCTTATCTTTAAAATGTTATAAACAATCCGTGTATTTGACACAAACATAAATCTTGTACTGTCTAAAAGCGAGAGACAATTTTAATAAAAATATTGGTTAAGATTCAACATTACTTTCATATTGGTAATGATTAATCTAATCTCATAATGGTAAATATTCATGTCATTTTAAAATTTCCAACCACGTTTTTTTAGGTTAGTAGATTATTATACGTTCGAGACATAGATATATTGTTATTATTTATTAATCAAATTAACATATTTTTGGATTAGAATAAATAAGTTTTATTTTTATATTTTATAATAAAATATAAATTTTTAGTATAAATAAAATAAGTGATGAAAATAGGTAATTATGGTAACAATAGATTTAATATTATTTTTAATATATTTTTTTGGAAGGTGTGATCATTTGCTCGCAACAAGGATCTAGCTTACGTTGTCTTAATCGGGTCCGCGTTAGAGAGCCCTCAACCTCAATACCTTGTAGGAGGAGAAACCCAATTAAAACCCCTTAAAGCACAACATTTAATTGGGATAAACCCTGTCCGCTCAGCAAGACTCGAACTTGGGTCTTACATCATTGAGAGACTTGTGTGAGATACCTTGTACCATTGAGCTATTTGCTCGTTGGTAATATTTTTTTTAATATAAGAGTTTTAATTGTATTAAAAATCAAAATCTATATATTAATTAATTGTAAGATTTATTTATGATATCTAAAAAGTAGGATTATTTTAGAGGGACACATGTTGCTTTAATAAAACGACACATGTCGATCAAAAGATGTCACGATCCTGTTTTAGTTTATTGGTAGATATTATCACATAAGATAAAAAAGGGATGATTATATAAGACTGTTAGGTATCTAAGATTAGGTGTGGAACCCTCACATATATTTTTTTTAATCCATAAAATTCATGGGACCATCATTTATTCATTAAACAAAAAAATATTAAAAAATTAGTATGTGAGGGGTTCCACATTTAAGCTTAAGTGTCGGACAACTTTTCCCAAGATAAAATCAAATGTTTCATTTTCACGATTTTTTTCCATTTAATATACGTAACACCTATATCCATTACTATACAATTATACCAATCTAGTTATATATATACCAATATATCTAGAATAAAATAATTCATTTTTTATTTGTTTTTAGATAAATATCAATTTTTAAACTTTTGGGATCACTTCTTTGGTTAGGTCTAAGATCAAGTGGCCACCCGGGACCCCTTTTGTTATGGGGAGGGAGTGTTGGCTTGGAGACCAGGGATCGAATCTCAATTTCCATGGTTTCGGGCATTTACCTCTTCAGACGCGTGCGAGTCGTGTTATCGCACCCTTGGTCTCCAGGGGTGCCTTCGGGTTCCAACCTCTAGCATACTGCCCGCTTGGATGTCACTGCTAGGGTTCGAGCCACTAACCAACTAACACGCCGTTCTATAAAAAAATAAAAAATATTGTATGTATATTAAAAATTTTCTATTTGAAAAATTATAAATTTAAAAAATAAATAAAATTATGAAGTATTTTTATTATTTGGCTTTCTAACGTTTTGTTAGATTGCTTTTTTTTTTAATAGTGTAATTTTTGTTAACCCTGTATTTCCGCTACAACGGGGTGTGACACTAATATCCATGATTATATTGATATTAACTGACATATGTCACAAATCAAAATTTAATATATGATTTGTAAATATTTTCAATTATGCATGTAACTAACATGAAACGTTAATGATAACAAGTTGTTACACACATTACCTACTTTTTTTATACTAATGTTTGTTTCTTTAATATATTATATTCAATGACTAGCTAGAGATAAAAATAAGAATATTTATCACAAAAAGTGAATTATAATTGGCGATGTTAGTTAGAGATCTAAATTATTTAAATGTTTATATGTGTATACGTACATGCATGATTAATATTGACATTTATCACAAATTAAAACTTAATTCATGATTTGCAAGTATTTTCTATTAGGCATGTAACATGGAACTTTAGTGATAACAAGTCGTTATACATATGTATAATAGTAGCTAGTATCAGGTTTTGTATTTTTTTTAGGGCTTTGTTAATGACAGCCTTTATTTGGGTGCATTAAAAGTTGTATATTTGTTTTGTAAAAAATTTTAAGGGTGGTTTTTAATGTATAAAGTACTAGTTTTTATGCGTGTAATAACATACTAATAACAACCCATAGGGCTGTCATTATCTTTTTTTTTTTTTTAAACTTGTCTAAGTTTTTATTATACTAACTTTATATTTTTATTTGGTTTAATTTAATAGTGTAGTACCCCTATTTAATTACCGTTAAAAAAAATTAGTAAGCATCGTCAATAAATAATAGAAGTCGACGTTTTTATTTGTTTAAAATAATAAAAGTCGCGTGGCTATTAGTTAGATGAGAACCCAATCGATCGGTAACAACCATGCAAGACATGAAAAAGTAGTGTTGAATATAATATGGGTGCGTCGATGACGTGGGCAAAAAATGTCGTGATAACGTTGGTGTAGTAAACGTCATGGTGTAGTAAATTCTCATAAGTAATATACCGTACTATATGGATTAAATGATATAATGTGAACTCGTTAATTTAATTAGTACTATCAACTAATGACTTCCAGAAAACCAATTCTCACAAGCAAAATTCAAAGTCTTCGCAAAACCATAAAATAATACATCTTGAATCTGTTGGAATGTATAACAATTATCTTAATCAAATCACAAAGCACGCAACGGAAGATTAAACTATGCAATTAATTAATTAACCAAGGAAAGAAAGCATGTACCTTTAATTGAAGATGATAAAGTAAGAAACTTTATAATAAGGTTTAAAATAAAACCTCTACGATTGCACACACGACACACGGATGTACGTATGCTAGTACTTGATCACGAACACTTGGCTTTCTCTTCTTGATTTGTCGAACAACTTAAACCGAAAATCCCTTTAGGGATTGCTTGCTACGGCCGAAAGAAGAGAAGAAGGAGGAGAGAATTGTGAGGGTTTTTTTCTTCTTCTTGTAATTGTATTTTAAAACCCTTAACCTAAGCCTTGTATTTATAGGTATAGATTAGGGTTGATTTACTTGGAAAATAAGCTAGGATTAGGGTTTAAAACCCTATGCCAAAACCGGCCCCCTCCAAAAGAGGTTCTAGAATTCTCCTTTCAAATTACAAGATAACCCTTCCTCCGTTAACACCGTTAGTATTTTACCGTTAACATTTAACAAACGGTCGTTAGTTCAATTCGTGATCCAATTAATTAATAAATTACACTAACATATTAATTAATTATAAATACATTTGTGTCGAGACGTGTGACCCCGTAGGCTTAAATCATTTCCGGACATACGTTCATTTTTACGTGATCATATACTAACAGCTCCCACTTGAACTCGTAACAAATGAAGGTAATAACATTGGTTAGCGTCTAGCAACACGCCAATGCTCCCAGAAATATTTAAGTATAGTTTCTTAAAGTATATTTAAATGGTTGAGGCATTTATTTATCCCTTTGTTTCAGATACCTTGTTAAATATGAATATGGATCAAAGTCATTTCATAATTTAACGATTCTGTTTCTCATTCCACAACTAATTAATGATTACCAAATATAATCGAGAACCATCTGGATTTATTTGGGCACGGCCATGCAAACATCTTAATTAGTCCTAATGAGGGCGCCAATGGTATCATACTTCAACTTTCAAGTCGAAGGAACAAATCCTGTATTGACTACACGTGTCCAGTCATATACTTCTCTACACTTACTGAAAATCCCTTTAGGGATTGCTTGCTACGGCCGAAAGAAGAGAAGAAGGAGGAGAGAATTGTGAGGGTTTTTTTCTTCTTCTTGTAATTGTATTTTAAAACCCTTAACCTAAGCCTTGTATTTATAGGTATAGATTAGGGTTGATTTACTTGGAAAATAAGCTAGGATTAGGGTTTAAAACCCTATGCCAAAACCGGCCCCCTCCAAAAGAGGTTCTAGAATTCTCCTTTCAAATTACAAGATAACCCTTCCTCCGTTAACACCGTTAGTATTTTACCGTTAACATTTAACAAACGGTCGTTAGTTCAATTCGTGATCCAATTAATTAATAAATTACACTAACATATTAATTAATTATAAATACATTTGTGTCGAGACGTGTGACCCCGTAGGCTTAAATCATTTCCGGACATACGTTCATTTTTACGTGATCATATACTAACAGCTCCCACTTGAACTCGTAACAAATGAAGGTAATAACATTGGTTAGCGTCTAGCAACACGCCAATGCTCCCAGAAATATTTAAGTATAGTTTCTTAAAGTATATTTAAATGGTTGAGGCATTTATTTATCCCTTTGTTTCAGATACCTTGTTAAATATGAATATGGATCAAAGTCATTTCATAATTTAACGATTCTGTTTCTCATTCCACAACTAATTAATGATTACCAAATATAATCGAGAACCATCTGGATTTATTTGGGCACGGCCATGCAAACATCTTAATTAGTCCTAATGAGGGCGCCAATGGTATCATACTTCAACTTTCAAGTCGAAGGAACAAATCATGTATTGACTACACGTGTCCAGTCATATACTTCTCTACACTTACTGAAAATAGCCCTTTTGTACTACCTTATTCAGGATAGTTAGAACTATATCAAGCAAATGCAATCCATACATGCATGACCTGCTTGTATCTCAAGTCAAAGGATAGATAAAGTAACCATTTACGAATTTCACTTAATGACGTCGATCCATAAAGTGATAAATTCGTTAGTGGGGTAGTCCGATATGCATCAACTATGGATATCATGTGAGTTTGGTGGGACCATCCATTATATATTCCAAGAATATAACCAATCGCTCATATTTGTCTTAGTTTAATTATATTCCCATATAATTAATCGACAATGGACAATTCAGAATATTTAATAAAATATTTAATAAAATATTCAAGGATTAAACATGCAAATATAGGATACAATTAATATTAAATGAAATTAAACATATCAAGTACTTTATTTCATTATGAAAAATATAAATTGTTTAACATCCCTTATCCAAATACCGAAACAACAGATTTACATGAAATAACTAGCTAATTTAAGTCCTATGCCCTCGGCATGCCTTTCAAGCTTGGGCCTAGCCAAAGCTTTTGTGAAAGGATCAGCTAAGTTAAAATCTGTGTGAACTTTGAGTAATTTGATCTCCCCTAGTTCGATTTACTCACGAACATAGTGATATCGTCTAGCATAATGTCTGGCACCCTTCTGAACTCCGGGTTCGTTGGCAATGATTAATGCACCAGTGTTATCACAGTACATATCAGTGGGTAAGTCACTCGAGGGGATCACGTCAAGCCCGCTAATGAACTTCCTTATCCAGACTGCTTCCATTGCAGCTTCTGAGGCGGCAATGTACTCAGACTCTGTTGCAGACATGGCAACTGTGGTTTGCTTCTTGCTTTTCCAATCCACAGCACCTCCATTAAGAACGAAAACGAATCCTGACTGAGACTTCGTGTCATCTTTATCAGTTTGAAATCCAGCATCACAGTATCCGGTCACTTTGAGCTCTAAGTCTGGATTTCCACCATACACCAAAAACATATCTTTAGTAGCTCGTAGGTACTTCAGAATGTTTTTAACAGCAGTCCAGTGACTTTCACCTGGATTCTGTTGATATCGGCTAACGATGTTTTGCGCGAACGCCACATCGGGTCTAGTGCATCTAACCGCATACATAATTGATCCCACAGCCGAAGCATAAGGGACTCTTCGCATACGCTCCACCTCATTAGGTGTATTTGCACCCTGTTTGACAGATAAACTAAGTCCTTCTTGCATAGGTGTAAACCCACGCTTAGAATTCTCCATCTTGAATCGCTTCAAGACCTTATCAATATAAGCACTTTGACTTAGTCCAATTAACCGCTTTGATCTATCTCGGTAGATCTTGATTCAAGAATAAATGCCGCTTCTCCTAAATCTTTCATGGCAAAACACTTTCCAAGATGGGATTTAACATCTTGCAACATTGGAATGTGTTTTCCTATGATCAATATGTCATCAACATATAAGACAAGGAAAATAACATTACTCCCACTAGCTTTGCGATATACACATGGCTCATCGGGATTTTGAACGAAACCAAACTTTTTGATTTCTTCATCAAACCGCTTGTTTCAACTTCTTGATGCTTGCTTTAGTCCATAAATGGACCTTTGAAGCTTGCATACTTTGTTGGGATGTTTTGAATCAATAAAACCTTCAGGTTGATCCATATAGACTTCTTCATCCAAGTAACCATTTAAGAAGGCAGTCTTAACATCCATTTGCCATATCTCAAAGTCATAGTACGCAGCTATGGCTAAGAGAATCCTAATGGCTCTAATGTCCGCAACTGGAGAAAAGGTCTCATCATAGTCAACTCCAAAACGTTGAGTATAACCTTTCGCCACGAGACGAGATTTATAGGTGTGTACATTTCCATCCATGTCCGTCTTCTTCTTGAAGATCCACTTGCACCCAACAGTTTGAGCATTTTGTGGAAGATCAACCAAGCACCAGACTTGATTGTCTTTCATGGATTTCATTTCCACCTTCGTAGCTTCAAGCCATTTGTCAGATTCCGGATCTGATAATGCTGCTTTGAAATTCGGAGGCTCATCGAGATCTCCTAAAACGTTTTCTTCTACCATCAGACATAATCTGTCAGTAGGACGTCTTGTCCTTTCGGACCTACGAAGTGGAATCGCTTCATCATCATCGACTTGAGGTTCATCACTTTGAACATTTCCCCCCCCCCAAGTTGATGATTGCTAGGAGCTTCAGAAGGTGACACATCTTCCTCTTGAGTCTCATCAAGTTCTACAACCCTCCCACTGTTCTCTTGAGCTAATTTCTTTTCAAAGAATTCAGCATATCGAGCAACGCGAACAGTGTTTGTGACGGGATTATAGAAGTCGTAACCCATCGTTTCCTTAGGGTATCCGACAAAGATGCACTTAGTAGTTCTGGGTTCAAGTTTGTCAGGCGTATCGCGCTTCACAAGTGCCTCACATCCCCAGACTCTTAAGTAAGACAGATTAGGAACATTTCCATGCCATAATTCATATGGTGTCTTGTCAACCTTCTTGGTTGGAACCATATTGAGAATGCGTACAACAGTCTCTAGAGCATAATCCCAAAATGAAAATGGAGAGTCGTAAGGGTCATCATAGATCTCACCATGTCTAGCAAGGTTCGATTTCTCCTTTCAGACACTCCATTATGTTGAGGAGTGTATGGAGGAGTAAGCTGTTGGACTATTCCACACGCTTTCAGATAATCCTTAAACTCTTGGCTTAAGTTTTCACCACCTCGATCTGAACGAAGAATCTTGATGGTTTTGCCGAGTTGATTTTCTACTTCATTTTTAAACTCTTTGAATGTTTCAAACACTTCATGTTTATGTTTAAGCAAGTAAACATAACCATAACGACTGAAATCATCCGTAAAAGTTATGAAGTAGCTAGCTCCTTTTCTTGACACATGTCTAAATGGGCCGCAAACATCGGTATGAATGAGTCCAAGAAGATCTTTAGCCCTTTCCGGTTTATTCTGAAAAGGTTTTCTTGTCATCTTGCCAGAAATACATGACTCGCATTTATCAAATGATTCATCATTTAATTGTAAGATCCCTTCACGTTGAAGTCTTTCAATGCGATTTTTGCCAATGTGTGCAAGACGACAGTGCCACAGATAGGTAGAGTCCAAGTTAGTCTTGGCTCTTTTGCTAACATTATACATTGAATTATTTGAATCACAACCACGCATATCAATTTCATAAATACCATCACAAGCAATAACATCAAAATAATGAACATTATTTTTAGAAACTGAAATACCATTATCATTAAAAACATTAATGAATCCGTTGTCTTTCAACAAAGAAACTGAAACTACACCTCTAGTAATAGATGGTGCATAATGACAATTGTCCAAAACAATAATTAAACCGGAAGGAAGAACTAAATGATATTCTCCAATAGCTTCAACAGGTGCTGGTAGACCATTGCCCACGAACAACTGCAAAGCTCCGGGCTTCAGCTTCCTCCTTTTCCTAAGTGCCTGTAATTCATTACAGATATGAGTTCCACAGCCAGTGTCATAAACCCATGATTTACGCTTAGTAAAGGAAAATAATTCAATGGTGAAGATACCTGAAGCACTAGCACTGCTAGCTTGCTTCTTCTTCACATTCAACTCGGCAAGATACTTGGGACAGTTCCTCTTCCAGTGCCCGACTTCATTACAATAATGACAGGTCTGGTCTTTAGCCGGATGCTCTTTCTTAGCCGGAGGGGTTTTCTTTGGTTTGGGGGGATTAGCAGCTTGCTTACCCTTGCCTTTACCATCAAACTTGCCTTTAGCTTGGTGCGATTTCTTAGCTTTCTGGATCCGACCCCTCTTTATCATAAGGACATTTGGGTCATTGGCCTTCTTTGGAATCGTCTTCTCATATTCAATGAGCATAGCATGAAGTTCATTGACGTTTTTTTTCATGGAGTGCATGGTATAGTTTTGCACAAAACCCTCATATTCCTTCGTAAGGGATTTGAGAATCATGCCAACTTTTACCTCTTTATGATAAGCGTACTCCATCGAATCCAATTTGTCAAAAATGCTCTTCATCTTGAGCACATGACTGCTAACCGATTTTCCAGATTCAAGTTTCATGTCATGGAGTTCCACGACTAAGTCGAACAGTTCCACTCCAGCTTGTTTTTCATACAAGGATTTAAGTTCTGTGATCATATCATATGGAGTGTAGAGCTCGAATTGTTTTTGAAGCTCGGGAGACATGCTCGCAAGCATCAAACAACAAACTTCATTGAATCTAGTGTACTGAATCCTATATTCAGCTTTTTCAGCTGCTGTGGATTCAGCACTTGGTTCGGTTGGCCATTGCCTTTCAATGACATCCATGCGTTCCTCAACTCTTAGAACAATTCTCAGTTGACGATACCAGTCATTGAAATTTGATCCATTAAGCTTTTCTCTTTCAAACATTTGCCGAAAAGCATTGGTGTTTGTGGAAGGATTCATTGCCATCTACAAAACAGATTAAGTTCAAAAATCAGTATTTTCGATAATAAATCCTTAAGAAATCAATTACCCAATGTTTATAAAATAAACAATTAATTTCATTAAGGCTAGGATCCAATTGACATACACTCATTTCATCAGTTGATCTGCTAGAAATGATTGTACTCAAAAGGTAAGTGACGAGCAGTAATTGCATTACATGTGCAATTCCTAGTAAGAATGGGACCTACAAATGACACTTGATTCATCAAGCGATTTGTAGTCATGTTTTGTCCCATCTTTTGCCACGGGTTAAGGTCTCACCGCTTAACTCGCTTTAAGTCGTCCAACCAAAAACGCGCAAATTTGTCCACCACTGTGTACCAGTGAGTGGGATTTGCCATGCAACTGCCATTTCACCACTGTGTACCAGTGAGTAAAACAACAGCCACAAGTGTCCTTTACGAGTTGGGTGGCAATGACTTAAGTTTATTGGGTCAATCAATTTGATGTGTGATCAAAAAGTTATGTTTGAAGATTCATGCATATCTTCTAAACATAATATGTTTATAAAACTCATTTTTATTGCCTTTAAATACAAAAGAGCTCGGTAGCTCCATTTGAACTCACAAAGAAGCGCAAGAGCAAAGGTATGCGATAAACGCGATTTAAAAACCCGCCCTTTTAGGAGGCTAGCGCACTCCGACTTATACCTCTCTTAGAGTTTGTTCAAATGGGTGATCCGGTGTATCTTTTGATTTTAGGGCACCAATTTTATAAACAAAATCTTATTTCGATATATTTAGTCAAGTTTATTTTTCCAAAAACAATTTTGCACACAATTTTCATAAAAAAAGGCAAAATTAAACTTACTAAATTTACAACTTAACAATTAAGGTAATCAACCTAATTTTGGTCACTATGGTATAAGATTGGCTCCTCTTTCATATGGAAAGAGACCACATTCATCAAGTTGCCTTGATTGCGTAAGCCAAAATTTCTATAACAAATTATCTACCATAAATAACAAGATGCTGATCTGAAAAATCCAGCAGCTTCACGACCAAATCTGGCCCTGAAGAAGGCCGAACTGGGCTTAGCACAAAACATAAAAGTTGTAGCCCTATGAGTCAAGCATCTACTGTAAAGATTTCAGCTTCTAACTCCTTACGGTTGATTAGTTATGATTTTTTTAGTGAACTGGTGTCAAACAGGAACTTTCACAAAACATAATCACATTGTCACACAATTAGTTATTCAATTATCTAGCATAATTAACCCTAATGATCAAGATTTCATATCAATATATCTAAGTAATAATCATGAATAATTTTCATGAAAAATTCATGATTTTTACTTCTATTTAACAATTAAATAATTAAAAGTACACCATAAACGCATGCAATTATCACATAATAATGCTTAAAGATCAAAACTTGGAATTAGGGTTTTAAAAAAAAACTCTTTTTTATTTTTATTTTTTATTTTAGATCTGATTTTCGAAACATATATAAATAAATAAAATTAATTTTGTTTCCATTTAATTTAATATTAACCATTATAAACTAACAAAAAATAATCTAAAATTTATACATATATTTCGATCCACATGAACCCTAACCCCCCTTCAAATTTTGATCTTTTTGGTAATTAATCATCACATAGTAGGCTCGTGATACCACTGTTGGAATGTATAACAATTATCTTAATCAAATCACAAAGCACGCAACGGAAGATTAAACTATGCAATTAATTAATTAACCAAGGAAAGAAAGCATGTACCTTTAATTGAAGATGATAAAGTAAGAAACTTTATAATAAGGTTTAAAATAAAACCTCTCTACGATTGCACACACGACACACGGATGTACGTATGCTAGTACTTGATCACGAACACTTGGCTTTCTCTTCTATATATATATATATATATATATATATATATATATATATATATATATATATATATATATATATATATATATATATATATATATATATATATATATATATATATATATATATATATATATATATATATATATATATATATATATATATATATATATATATATATATATATATATATATATATATATATATATATATATATATATATATATATATATATATATATATATATATATATATATATATATATATATATATATATATATATATATATATATATATATATATATATATATATATATATATATATATATATATATATATATATATATATATATATATATATATATATATATATATATATATATATATATATATATATATATATATATATATATATATATATATATATATATATATATATATATATATATATATATATATATATATATATATATATATATATATATATATATATATATATATATATATATATATATATATATATATATATATATATATATATATATATATATATATATATATATATATATATATATATATATATATATATATATATATATATATATATATATATATATATATATATATATATATATATATATATATATATATATATATATATATATATATATATATATATATATATATATATATATATATATATATATATATATATATATATATATATATATATATATATATATATATATATATATATATATATATATATATATATATATATATATATATATATATATATATATATATATATATATATATATATATATATATATATATATATATATATATATATATATATATATATATATATATATATATATATATATATATATATATATATATATATATATATATATATATATATATATATATATATATATATATATATATATATATATATATATATATATATATATATATATATATATATATATATATATATATATATATATATATATATATATATATATATATATATATATATATATATATATATATATATATATATATATATATATATATATATATATATATATATATATATATATATATATATATATATATATATATATATATATATATATATATATATATATATATATATATATATATATATATATATATATATATATATATATATATATATATATATATATATATATATATATATATATATATATATATATATATATATATATATATATATATATATATATATATATATATATATATATATATATATATATATATATATATATATATATATATATATATATATATATATATATATATATATATATATATATATATATATATATATATATATATATATATATATATATATATATATATATATATATATATATATATATATATATATATATATATATATATATATATATATATATATATATATATATATATATATATATATATATATATATATATATATATATATATATATATATATATATATATATATATATATATATATATATATATATATATATATATATATATATATATATATATATATATATATATATATATATATATATATATATATATATATATATATATATATATATATATATATATATATATATATATATATATATATATATATATATATATATATATATATATATATATATATATATATATATATATATATATATATATATATATATATATATATATATATATATATATATATATATATATATATATATATATATATATATATATATATATATATATATATATATATATATATATATATATATATATATATATATATATATATATATA
>CM067173.1:100372196-100389696 GCA_034093135.1 Erigeron breviscapus | reverse complement strand
AGTCGACGTTTTTATTTGTTTAAAATAATAAAAGTCGCGTGGCTATTAGTTAGATGAGAACCCAATCGATCGGTAACAACCATGCAAGACATGAAAAAGTAGTGTTGAATATAATATGGGTGCGTCGATGACGTGGGCAAAAAATGTCGTGATAACGTTGGTGTAGTAAACGTCATGGTGTAGTAAATTCTCATAAGTAATATACCGTACTATATGGATTAAATGATATAATGTGAACTCGTTAATTTAATTAGTACTATCAACTAATGACTTCCAGAAAACCAATTCTCACAAGCAAAATTCAAAGTCTTCGCAAAACCATAAAATAATACATCTTGAATCATAATGCAATATGGAAGATGTTAACCGCGTGACCGCCAAACACGAGGCGGTACATGGTTTTCCGGGTATGCTTGGAAGCGTTGATTGTATGCATTGGGCTTGGAGAAACTGCCCAACGGCATGGCAAGGCCAATACACTCGTGGTGACAAAGGACATCCGACGATTATGCTTGAAGCGGTTGCTTCATATGATTTGTGGATTTGGCATGCTTACTTTGGACCCGCCGGTTCGAACAACGACATCAACGTCCTTAATGAATCTGACTTGTTCGACCAGCTTCTCCAAGATAAAGCTCCTGCGGTAAATTTCACCGCTAATGGCCAAGAGTTTACAAAGGGTTACTATCTAGCTGATGGTATCTATCCAGAATGGGCTACACTTGTCAAGTCTTTCAAGTGTCCCATGGACCCTAAGACCAGTAAATTCAAACGCTTCCAAGAGTCTGCAAGAAAAGACGTGGAGCGTGCTTTTGGGGTACTTCAAGGCCGATGGAGAATCCTTCAACAAAGTGCCCGTCCATTAAGTATTAACAAAATTAAACGCATCATGTACTCTTGTGTGTTGTTGCACAACATGGTCGTTGAATATAACGGGCGTGCAATCAGTCCTTTGGATCTGGAGCTAATTCCCGATACGCCGCCAGCGCGTTCTTGGGACGAACGTGTTGACCTTCACTTACGTATGACAGGGGAGTTACGTGATAGGGCGACACACAACCGTCTAAGAGGCGCCCTAGTCGAGCACATTTGGAACTTGCCGGAAAACCAACGTGAACGTTGAGTGTTTTTTTTTAAGTTGTCTTTTTTTTTAATAAATGTAATGTGTTGTTTTTTTTAATAAATGTAATGTGTTTTTTTTTAATAAATGTAATGTGTTTTTTTTAATAAATGTAATGTGTTTTTTTTTAATAAATGTAATGTGTTTTTTTTAATAAATGTAATGTGTTTTTTTTTTATAAATGTAATGTGTTGTTTTTAATATTAAACGTAAAAAAAAAAAAAAAAAAAAAACTTTAAGAAGGAGTTTAAGAAGCTGTGAAGATCATGGAGAGAGAGGTGGTGGAAGAGGTGGATGAAGAGAGAGAAAAGCTGATGTGGAGTGTGGAAGAGGTGTGGAAGAGGGGTTATAGGGAGTGATGTGGAAGAGGGTGGATGAAGAGAGAGAAAAGCTGATGTGGCAGTGTGGAAGAGGTGTTGGGTGTTCTAGCTTAGGGAGAGGCCTAACAACCATGCAAGACATGAAAAAGTAGTGTTGAATATAATATGGGTGCGTCGATGACGTGGGCAAAAAATGTCGTGATAACGTTGGTGTAGTAAACGTCATGGTGTAGTAAATTCTCATAAGTAATATACCGTACTATATGGATTAAATGATATAATGTGAACTCGTTAATTTAATTAGTACTATCAACTAATGACTTCCAGAAAACCAATTCTCACAAGCAAAATTCAAAGTCTTCGCAAAACCATAAAATAATACATCTTGAATCATAATGCAATATGTTTTCTGTGCTATAAATAGCCCTAGAAGACATAAGCCGAAAGCACCACAAAGAAAGAAGAATTGGCAATAAAATCACAAGTTTACAACATAAATTTTCAGAACCACTATATATAGTACGTTATATATATAATAGTATCTATATATATATATATATCTGTTTTTTTTATTAAAAAAAAAAAAAAACTTTAAGAAGGAGTTTAAGAAGCTGTCAAGATCATGGACGACCGAGAGGTGGTGGATCGAGTGTTGATGATGAAGAAGGAAGAAGGTCTTGATTATGAGGTGAGCGAAACGGTGACAGGACAGTGGTCCCTAGAGAAGAAAGAAGTTATCATGACCGAAGAGGTAACGGAGCAAGTAGTGTTTATTGAGCAGAAAGAAGTTTTTGAGGTGAAAGAAACGGTGGAGGAACAATGGTCCGTAGAGAATAAAGGAGAAGTTGTCATGATCACCGAAGAGGGTGAGCAAGGGTGGATGAACAAAAAACCGGTTGTTAAGGAACAACGGATCCTAGAGAAGGGAAGAGTTGTTATGACGACTGAAAAGGTGGAGCAAGGGACGGAAAGAGTTTTCATGACCGCCGACGAAGAGTGGAGGAACACACTTGTTGGGGTGCATGAAATGGCGGAGGAACACTTGTCGGGAGAAGTTGTCATGAGCGAAGAGGTGGAACGAGTGTCCGTGGACGAGAAGCAAGTTGTTGAGGTGAACGAAGTGAGGGAGGAACGATGGTCCGTAGGGAAGGAAGAAGTTGTCATGACTGAAGAAGTGGAGCAAGTGGCGTCCGTGCTAGAGAAGGAGGAGTTCTTTGAGGGGAACGAAATGGTCACGGGACAACTTTCCGTAGAGAATGAAGAAGTTGTTAAGGTCAATGAAACGGTGGTGGAAGGACGGCCCTTTGGAGAGGAAGATTTTCTAGAGTATACTAAAACAATATATGATCGATGGAAGAAACAAGGGCTTGAAATAGCCGATGGCAAAATTAGTGAAGGTAATTCTTATTTACTTAATTACGGCATACACTTTTTAATGTGTTAAGTGATCATGAATTACATCACATTACAATATATATCGACTTTCAGAAAGTCCTATATGTACTCCGTATTGAGTCTGGTTTCATGTCAAAAATAAACAAAAATCAATAAAGATTGATGGATGGTATTACAAACAAACATGAGATGTCTAACTGATCCCAATTCTCAAAAATGTAGTAGTATAAAAATCACAATTCGAAAGAGCCTTATATAGGCATGGAAATTATGAAGTTCGATTAATAATAAGTTTTAGAATTTCTATATGTAGATTGACGTACATCAAGAATAATTACGATTTTGAATTAATGTTGCAGATGATGACAACATGTGGGAAACCAAAGAAAGGTGTGAAGCTCGAATGGAGTATGAGAAGGCTGTAAGAAAATTCCTGACTCATTCTACACAATGTTCAAAATGTGTTAAGAAAAAGACGGAGATAAGGACGATCAGCAATCTTATCGTCAGTTGGTTCATGGTGCAATTTGTTCATCAATTGTTCATCTCCTCAGGTAACATAACTCATTTTATATGGAGCTCAAAGTTGAAACTTATATACTACGTACAAAGAAAATGGAGATATAATTATGTGTAATTAATTGCTTTAATTAGTCCTATAATAAAAAGATTGTCATTCACACGGAATGCAACTTAAGGCCGGACTATGAAGAACTTGAATTCTTAATTATGTGTAATTTTGTGCTAAATGATCAACGTACCGATACGTAGCTAGATTAATCTTCATCACTAGGGGATCGGATCGATGAGTGTTTTTTTTTTTATTTGTGTACTTATGGGTCTAAATATAACGCAGTTGTTAAGAGCGGAGGTCTGTTAAGAAGAGCACGGTTTATCATCAAGCATGCGTATGAGAGTGTTGTCACCACATCTGCCTTTGTTTATATAACAACATCATATGTCTCCATTACGCAAACACTTCAAAGGTTTCTAATCAGCAAGCAACAACATCATGCGGCTGTTGATGAGGTACCTGATGTTAATACGCATGATCAGGTTGTTGATCCATGCCCTCCGGTCATCGTTACTTCTCCAGGTTTTACTTCTGACTTTTTACATATACTTAATAAGTACGTGTAATTCGGATCGAATTTATTATTACTCCCCTCTCATTTTTAGTTTGACGTTTTGAGTTTTTTTTTAAAACTTTGACCGTGATAATTATCTTTATATGTGTTAGTAACATTTGATGTAAAATATATATAAATAGATCAGGTTTAAAGTTTACTTTTCATTAATAAAACTTTCATCAAGTATTATATAACATAAACAAAATTATTTACGGTCAAGATTGGAAGAAAAAGACTCATACAGTCAAAGTTATTGACAAAGCTTTTGTGACATGGACAGTTTACCACACTTTTAAACGCATAGTTAAAATAGGTGAACATTTTTATGAGTCGACTAGATGAGGTTGGTAAAACAGCAAAATTTGGTTTTCGATATGAGCTTGGCGGTAAGTGATAATTAACTGATTTGGATATCGACCGTAAGAATTCTTGATCATGTTGTTAAATAGGAAAAACATCTCTAATCCTCCTCATATAATAACACAAGCCTAATTGTCTAGCAGAATTAAAGGCCTACTAATTAAGATCGAACTAATTGTGTGGTAATTACTTTTGTGCTAAATGGACTAAAATAAGTAGATTAATATATATCTTGCAGGCGTGACCAAGCAAGGACTGATAAGAAGAACATGGTTCGTTCTCGAGCAATCATATCATCTGATCAGGGTTGTCACAGTGAAAGCCTACGTCTCCATTAAGCAAACAGTTATCGTAATCAGACGACATACGTTTGGTGAGGTGCTGGAAGAGGTCAATGAGAATTCACAAGATGACGTTTTTGTAGATCAAAGCACTACTGTGGTGGTCACTCCTTCTGGTAATAACCTGCTTACACACACACACACATATATATATATATAGTTACTCTTGACTTTATATTTTGTGTAAAATCTGTATTAGTTTCTCACTATGATCACTTCACTATATTTATCAGTTTATTATGCAACTGAATGTTTACTTAGAACACATGGACAAATTAGGTGGTTACTTTTGTGTTCAATGGTCTAATTATAAGTAGATTATAATTCTTCTCCCTGGGGAATTAGTAATGTCTTTTGGTGTATACTAATGGTTTTATATTTCAGGCTTTAACATCCACAGACTGATAAGAAGAATACGACTCGTCCTTCAGGAAACACAAGGATTTCTATGTAGAACAAAGGTTGTCCTTGTGTTTTCATCTGTGAGGGATGTCACCATTAAAGCATATATCTCGGTTAAGCAGACAATTAACAGGCTCCTAAGAAAGAAACCGGCGGTGGTCACTCCTCAGCCAGGTAGTAATGACAAGAAAGATAGCAAAGTACTAGCAAGAAGAAGATTGTTCTTCTTCGGTGTAGTTTGTGTTCTCTTATGTCTAAGTGGAACAATGTTGTTCATGGTGAATCGAGAATATCATATTGCGGTCACCACGAAAGAGGATGGCAGTAAGAGTAACAAACAAGTGGGTAGTGATGGGGTAATAGGGAAAAAGGATGATGTGGTCTCTGAGAAAAAGGATGACAAGGCGACCACCAAACAAACGGATGGTAAGGTGGACGCCAAGCATGAAAAGGACCATGTGGTCAACGAGAAAAAGGATGACAAGACGGCCGCCAAGAAATCGGATGGTAAGGTGGACGCCAAGCATGAAAAGGACCGTGTGGTCAATGAGAAAATGGATGACAAGACAGCCTCCAAGAAATCGGATGGCAAGGCGGACCAAGCATGAAAAGGACCATGTGGTCAACGAGAAAAAGGATGACAAGACGGCCGCCAAGCAATCGGATGGTAAGGTGGACGCCAAGCATGAAAGGACCATGTGGTCAATGAGAAAAAGGATGACAAGACGACCGCCAAGCAATCAGATGGTAAGGTGGACGCCAAGCATGAAAAGGACCATGTGGTCAATGAGAAAAAGGATGACAAGACGGCCGCCAAGCAATCAGATGGTAAGGTGGACGCCAAGCATGAAAAGGGCCATGTGGTCAATGAGAAAAAGGATGACAAGACGGCCGCCAAGCAATCAGATGGTAAGGCGGATGCCAAGCATGAAAAGGACCATGTGGTCAATGAGAAAAAGGATGACAAGACGGCCGCCAAGCAATCGGATGGTAAGATGGATGCTAGGAAAGAGGTTGGCGATTTGGTGACTGAAAAAGGGGGCGACAATGCCCCTGTCGTCACTGAAGGATTTATAAGAGCATGGATTAGTTATGTGACTACTCTAGTCCTAAATATACATATAAGTACATGGTCCACCATCAAGCAAACATATCACCGAGCCTTCACGTGGAAAAATAATTTGGTTACGGACCAAAGATATGGCGGCGTGGCCTCCAACGAAGTCGATGTGCAAGAGAAAGGTAAGGTGTTCGTCAAGCACATACATAATATTATACTACGTATAGAATACAATATCACAAGGTCAAAAACTATTTTTAAAACTTTTTCTGTGTCTTTTTCAATTCTTCATCTTTCCACTTAGAGATATAAAACCTCTATCGTATTGTATGAACAAACAAAAAAACAAGTCAGATCATTTAAACTTGGTAATAATCTTTTTTAGCTATGCTAATATTATTTTTGTATTTGTCTTATTTTTTGCATGTGTTTATAAACAGATGATGTTGTAAGACTGCTAAAAACATGGATTGGTTATGCCATTGCATTAGCCCAAAGAGGGCTGCAGATAGAAAAAGTCAACCTCATCACAGGGATCAGCGTTCTGTCTTTCGTATTCCTTTGTGTTTACATTGCAATCAAAAACCTACGAAGAACAACTATTAATGTGGTTACAACAGTCGTAAAGGGAGTAACAAGTGGATCATTGTTCGTGGCCAGGACTATTGTTGTTTCTGTAGGTGCATTCTTGTGGGTGATCGTGAACATACCAAGAAGAACATGGTCTGTCCTGTATACCAGGGTCGTCACAGCAGTCACTGCCTCAGATACTAAAGGGGATGGCAAGGCGGCCGCCAATAAGCAATCTAAAGAGCGTGTGGATGCTGGGAACGGGGCGGGCGATTTGGTGACCAACAAAACGGACGACGGCAATGCAGTTGCTAAGAAAGAAGACTCAATGAGATCACGGATTACTTATGTGACTACTCTAGTCGTAAATATACATATAAGAACATGGTCCACTATCAAGCATACATATCACCGAGTCTTCACAGGGGTGAATGATGGCGTTTTGGTCCCGAAGCAAGGGGATGGCAACATAGGGCCTAATAATGGTAAGGTTATAAATCTGATTTTTTGAGCATCAAATTAATTCACTCCCACTCTACCTACACATACACTATAATCCATGAATTTTCGATCATCCGTAGGTAATGAAAACCTAATTGACACTTTGCTGCCGCTAGCTAGGGGATCAAAAAACGTGTTTACATTTGTTACCAAGAGGAAAAAAACATTTTTAGTTGAGTTTATACATGATATGAGTAATTTTGTTAACAGATATAGCTAGCCTTAAGCGCTATCTTTAAGAGATAAACTACAGATGCATAAAATTGGTGTACTTGCCATGTTAATGTTGTCTCTCACATAACCTCTCTTGTTTATAATGCAGTTTCTGAAAATGGAAGAGTGGTAATTAGGCAAATGAAGTACATTATTTCTCAAGTCCTAAAAGTACACAAGTGGTTTGTTGTCGAGCAAGTGTATCACAGAATCCTCAAGTGGAGAGAACAAACAAAAGTGGTTATTAATCAAGATGCCAATGTCGTGACAAACCAAACAACGGTTGAGGATGTGGTCGTTGGGCCAACGGACACAAGGGTGATAATGTGGTCGTCGGTCAAGCAAACAAGTTATCAATTAGGTCAGACGGTTCTATAATTACTTTTACTTTTATGACTTAATTATCTAATACAAGTAATTACTAATAAATTAAACAAGTATTTGTTTTGACAACATTTTCCTTAAAGGGGCGCTCTTAGTCTTTGACACGTTCAAGAAGAAATAACTTAACATATACATTACTTGAGTTCATACATTTTTGTGGGGGTATAAACCAAACATGTTGTTTAAATTTCGTTCCAAATATTTGTTAAGTACGAGTACTAATCAGTGTGTTCAAATATAAATTACATGAAATTTACACTGAATTACTCTAGAATCATCTAAAAGAATTGTTCATCGGGTAACTACACCCTTTCGGGTGTATGTAGCTCTGTCCGTGGGCAAACACATGGACGTCGATCAACAATGTCTTTTTTACATATAATAATTTTTGTGTTTATAATGCAGTTGTTAGAATTAAACTACGATTGATATCATGGACGACGACTCATGTGACTACTCGAGTCCAAACAGGGCTACTTAGAATATGGTCAGCCATCAAACTAGAAAGGGTCCTGAATATCAAGGCTTTTGGGCAAGCCACCAAGAAACTTCTTCGATGGTTAAGGCACTTAGGTAATCTATTTTAATGGCACCTATTCTAAATTTTGATACGGAAATCCATCATTTTTTGCTCGATATTGAAGCTAGGACCACTAACAGCTTAATTGTATGGGTTAATTTTGCTTATATACTCTAGTTTCAAAAGAAGAGATATTGAAAAGCATCGTGTACGGAGGCTTAACGGAGATCTTAACAAGTATATCTATCGTAGCATTCTTTGCTGATTTTGATACCACCATATGTAAGTCTTATATATATTATCTGCTTTCTATATATCATTTTACCAGCACGTTTGTATTATGGTTAGGCGTCTTTCTTATTGTGTCCTAACGCTTAGTTATTTTGATATGTTACAGTGAACGTCATAGCTTTTGCACTAGCAGGTATAATCGGCGGGTGCTTTTTCTTTGTAACCAACGTGAGTAAATCAAAGATTAATTGTTGTTTAACCATATACATATATATTACATATCAAATTTAGAGCATTTATATATATATGGTTACCTATCTCAAATTTTAACAAGAGTTTTTTTTATACACAGATTTGGGAGCTTAAGAAAGGAGGTGGTAATACATATACAGAGCAGCTTGGACGAGTAAATTATTTCCCATTTCATGCTACTTTGGCTATGCTATCTTTCATTATTTTTGGAATGATCCCGCCATCCACATTCGTCTTTTCATTTCTTAAGACCAATGACAAGAAAATCACGATTTGGGTAGTTTCAGCGGTGTCAATCTTATGTCTCTCCTTGCTTGCGATATTCAAGGCCTACGTCACAAGCATCACATATCGATTTAAGTATGTTAAGACCGTGCTTTGGTATCATTTTATCGCATTGGGTGTCTCGATTTGTTCTTACCTGGCTTCGAAGATGGTTAAAGGGTCGATTGAGGACATCGGGCTGTTTGACACAACTACATGTGATGCTATGTCTATGTCTCGTCATAATTACAAGGTTTAAAAGTGTACGTATTCGGTTTTAGTTAACTTTTTCGATCGGCCATCACGAAGTGTACATTTTAACAATTTAGTAATTTACTTGTCCTTGGATGTAATAAGCATACTCCGTGAATATATATATATGGCGTTGTATTTTCTGCCTAGATCTATTAGGCCTGTGCTTATAAGGAGGACCGTCCTCCAGCTTCTTCTTTGCCACATCAGCATCACATAATCCAGGACTCCCCTCAGGACACTCACTGTCTATAAGGACAGCTTTTTCAGAACTTATTCGCCACATCATCAATTAACTATAATTTATCTCACACACACAAATACACCTATATATACCCCACACATATATAAAACAAAAAAAAAAGATAAAAGTTTGCTGCCTGGACCCACAGCCTTGCGTTCTCCAACTTCTCCACCAAGACTCTCGATGGGGACGCAGCAAGTAGGAAGATGGGTGCCAATAGTCTTCGCGCGTCTTGAGGCCTAGGACGCAGGTGAGGACTCCCTATAAGCACCGGCCTTACTCGTATTACTAGTACTTTTTCCTAACATGCGATTCTTAAGTTACAATGGGTCAATGGTCACATCCACAAAAACCAAACGCGTCAACTCAATATTATTGGTAAAGAATATAGGAGTGTGTTGACTACCGGCTAATGTGTTGACTGCCGGCTCATGTTGCTATCTTTTTTCTCAATTGTAGCTCTGGTTTGTTAAGGCGTTTGCCTATATGTTCAGAACTTTTCCAATCAATTAAAATAAGATTGACAACCATAATTTCTTATGGCATCAGAGCAAGGCTCTCTGATTAAAACCTAAAACCCTAATTCCTTTTTCACAACCAAAATAACCATGTCAGGATCTAAGAAGGATGAGGCTGGTGGGTCCGATCAGAAAGCACCAACCGTCACTCACAACAACGTAATAGATTGAATGCCTCTAGATCAGTTGAAAATTGCTGCGATAATTGTGGTAAAACGGGGCATGAGAAAACAGGTTGTTTTGAACTCGTTGGGTACCCTGAATGGTGGCCTGGAAAAATGAAGCGAGAAAGAGGAAAGCCAAGCTTGAGACTGAGTTACCAGCCGTTGCAGGATTGAGTGAAGATCAGTACCAAGCTCTCGTCAAAAACTTTCCGACGACCCAAGGTGATCAAATACCTAGAGCTAACTTGGCAGGTAAAATTTTTAATTTAGATGATTGGATCATTGATTCGGGCTCAACCTTGTTGAATCAAAATTATAACTCACACACACTAACACACAGTGTTTTACTCTAATTTTCTGATTAATTAAAAAGAAATGCACAAGTGCCATATATAGGCAAAACAAAAGCTAAAAATAGTACCACTATCTATGAAACTACTCCAACTAGTCCTACATAATCGGTCAACAAATCACCAACTCAAAAGAAAACTAACTCCACTATTTTGACTTATTCAAATATGACGAGACTCTATTATTTCTCACATGCATTTCTTAGTTGGCAATGTAAAACTTTAACACTCCCTCTCATTGCCAACTTCCATCAACCGCAACAGCTTGCAAGACTCGCCAACTTTGCACCTGTCAAGCTTGGTTAGGAAACAATCACCTCTTCATTTGGGTTCAATCAAACCATGTGTCCTCTTTGAACACTCCCTCTCACGTCAAGCTCCAAATTCTTTCAAAGCTCCCTCTAAATTCCATAGTTATCAATACCATCGTTTAGTATCTTTCACATATGGCTGAATCACACTGGTTTTCGAAAAATCTTTCAAGTGACCCACGAACTGTACTTCAAGTGATCATCGAGCTACAAGGAAACTCAACACCTGAATATTTCAAAGGGTTTACCAAGATCTTGTCAGATCTTTACCACCGCCTTTGAATGAGTTTTCCTTCTTTCGAACAACCTACTAGACTATCCCGATACACGGTGATAGCTCCCCGACACACGGAGATCATAGCCATCCCGACACACATACGAATAATAATGTGATACACAATCACACACTGATGAGTGAGTAACGATCTTCACAAAACGGAGTACACAACACATATATGAACTTCGAACCTGGTAACATTATCAACTGCAGGTGTTCATTTATCTCCTGTTTTTATCAACACATTTAAAGAGGCTTAGCCACAAACCAGTCCCGAAACAGCCCCAAGACAACCTTCTTTGTTCGTCACTGTCACCGTCATCTTGAACGGTACACGTCGTCTCTCCCACGACAACACTAGATCTGAACAGCCATGTTGTCTTCGTCTACCACTGCTGTTTTTCAGACTTCACAGTGATACAAAACAGCTCTTTGAATTTGAGGGAGTTTGCTGCTCAAAGTAAAACCATTTCCAAAAAGAAAAAGACTATTAGTAAAATGGTCCTACGTGGTGTAAGCTTACACCCTTCACGTGACTACCTCTGCCACTTATTTTTCTTGCAAAGACTCTTCACTATTTTCTTTTTGAAATCTATGGGTTCTGACTATCAAGTTTAACACTTGAATAAAGAAGTAACTTTTCTGATGTAGACACGGTACTTCAAAGCATTCCATCTTTTACATTCACTTCATTTCTCTTTCACTTCCATCTCATTTTCACACAAATATGTTGCTGCAATTGGAACCAAACTCTGCAATATGAACAACACACAAACATAATGAGAGGTTATAGAGATATACGATGGAGATGATGCTTTCCGGCCAGACTTCAGTCACACATTCTCGGACAGACTTTAGGCGCACATGGCCTGATTTGGGTCTTCTTCTCCGGCGAACCAGGCTGTATTCGTCTTCCTTGTCAGAGGACCTCCCTGCCGGCGCACACATCACAGTTCTCTTCTTCGCCGGGTCTACTTCGCCAACACACAAGTTCTGTTTGAACAAAGGTTCTTCGATCAGTTTCTTGACCTTCTGCCTTCGATCAGACGGTTCTCCTAAGACTGCAATCAGATTCCTTGTTGCTGGTACACACGACAACATCAGCAACAATATCTTCTTCTTGCCTTCTGGCAACAGCTAACACTTTCTCTTCCTCTACTTTCATGGAAAGTAACAGCTATGAGTCACACCAATGTTCACCCGTCTCCCTATCATCTCAATCGGTACTCTAGATGCTACATCGATTGACACGAGCCACCTTCGGGTCACCATCTTCTACTGTTATCCTGTGATCGACTCATCACAGTGCTTACGAACCAAAAACCAGGTTCCTACTACTTCTTTGCTGCTGCTGTGTTATGCCCCACAGCCAAGGGCTACACCCTTTCTAAACACGACTCTCAAAACGGCCTTGAATCTAACCTGGCTCTGATACCAATTGTTGAATCAGAATTATAACTCACACACACTAACACACAGTGTTTTACTCTAATTTTCTGGTTAATTAAAAAGAAATGCACAAGTGCCATATATAGGCAAAACAAAAGCTGAAAAATAGTACCACTATCTATGAAACTACTCCAACTAGTCCTACATAATCGGTCAACAAATCACCAACTCAAAAGAAAACTAACTCCACTATTTTGACTTATTCAAATATGACGAGACTCTATTATTTCTCACATGCATTTCTTAGTTGGCAATGTAAAACTTTAACAAACCTATTACATAATCAATGATTCAAGACCCTTTCTATATAGTGTTGAAAGCAAAAATGAGATCCTGGTGATGATTCCGAATGGTGAAAATGTTTCAGTCAAGGCAAAGGGGGATTGTCTATTGACCGAAAACATAAAAATCCATGCAGTTCTTTATATACCAAATTTCAATTGTAATCTTCTTTCTGTTAGTCATTTAGCTAAGGATCTAAATTGCTCGTTTTCAGCCAAACTTTTGTTTCATGCAGGGCTTACACTCGAGGAAATTGATTGGTGTGGGTAGGTGCGTGAATGGGCTCTACCGAATGGGCATGGTGATTGAAGAAAGAAGAGCTACAATGTCAAAAACTAATGCTGAAATATGGCACAAGAGGCTAGGTCATGCATCCTATAAGGGGCAAGGGTGCAGAGCCACACTTTGGCTCTTTGGCTTGTTTTTGGCTCTTTTCTAGCCAATCGTACATCGCCACGTGTATTTGCTAAAAGCTAGCCGATTCTTGCCAAAAGCTACCCAAAAATGATGGTGTAATAGCCAAAAACTTGCCAATTTACCAATTGGTTCCATGTTTTATCTATTATTATATTATATATATCTACATATCTATCTATATATAAATCTACACATGTAAGCATGGGGATATGTCAAAAAGCATCTGCCAAAGTGCCAAGGTTCTCTGTTCTTTTGAAGCGGTGCCATGTACCAATTTGCCGATAGGTTTTTTCGTTTTTTTCTTCTTCGTTCACAGCCCACCGGAAATTCTCTCTTTATCTGCCAAATAGGTATGTGAGGACTCAACAGTATGTGTTATTACGTTGAAGATGATGATGGTGCAAAAAAAGAAGAGTCAAAGGTTTGTTCCGGCCATGAAAAATCGCCGGATATTAAAGCGACAAACTTGCCGGAAAAACTCACCGTAAAAAGATGGTGAATACGGAGGTGGGTCTCATCATCTCTTTATCTCTCTCTCTCTCTCCCGGAAAAGATGCTGTAACCTCCTTCCTCATTTTATCTCACCTGGAAAAACAAGTCAAATGAGTCGCCGGAAAACGAAATCGTCGTCGGAAAAACGGTGAAGAACAAGAATGGTATGTATATATATGTATGTGTCAGTATATATATAAATTAATGTTTTTTTCGTTTGATTACCTCGAAAATATCCCACCCAACGTTCACTTGCATCGGCCAAATGTGGCCGATTCAACTTGCCGATGGAACTTGCCGATGCTTGCCGATACACATGCTACAAGGAAGCCAAAGAGCCGATGGAAGCCAAAGAAAAAAGCCGATGCTTTTTGCCGACTGCACCCTAGCCCCTAATAAGTTGTGTCGAGTTAGTTTTTTTAAGAATATTTCTTTCAATGTTAAAGACAATGCTTGTGATGCTTATTCCAAGGCGAAACAAACACGTTTACCTTTTACCAAAAGTTCAATAAAAACAACTGTTTTGTTTTTCTAAAAATCGAACGAGTTGGTTCGTATTTCGGTTTTAGGCCAAATCGACCCATGTTCACCCCTAGTTGACATAGGTCGGGGTTCATAACCCCCTCTTATAATCTGCCGGTGTCTTCATTTATCATTATATGCGATTTTGTATTTGTTTAAATTCTTCTATTGAATATTTGTGATTTGAGTTTCTTATTGGATCTCGTAGTAGTATAAGAGCATCTTTCTTATTTGTGTATGGCACAAACAAAGCCCAACTATAAAGCACAGTGACCTCTTATCGTTTTACAAAGTCATCAAAAACCACCAAACAAAACCAATCAACACCAACAATAATGACGATAGATTAATTGATAGATTAATTGTAAAACCTGGTGTTAACTTAAACTCGTATGTGAGTCTCCCAAAATCTCGAGTCACTGACAGACTCCAATACCAATCTTGAAGGTATTGGCTATATAAACACTTTATGAAATTCAATTCAAAGTTGTTTTTTTTAAGGGAGAATTGCATATATACCCAAATTCATCATCTAAATTATAAATTTCCCCAAATTCATCATCTAAATTGTAGCGTTGAAAAGGAGCTGTCATTATATGGGTTAAATCTTTGTGATATGTTTGCGTGTCAAGTGGGGTATGAGGGTGAAAAGTGGACTTGGAAAGAAGATGAATCGGGTGTTTTCACATCGGCTTCTATGAGGAGGAAGATCGAGGAGAGTTATGGTTGGACATTTGAAGAAAGACTGGATAGGAACAATTGGGTCCCTATCAAAGTTAATTTTCATATTTGGAGAGTTTTAATAGACAGATTACCCACAAGATCTAATCTGGTTTCGAGGGGTATGCTGTTACTTTCAGAAAGATGCCCGGTATGCTGGAAAGTGGATGAAAATTCTGAACATTTGACATTCAGATGTGATTTTGCAAGAGAAATTTGGCAGGTCATTATGCAATGGTGTAGGCTTCCTCTTGGTCACTCAGATTCTCTATATAGTTTGCTGGCTCATGTGCAGGCAGCCACTAGCAATGCGAAGAAAAGGAAATGGCTGGACGGAGTTATAAGGATAACCATTTGGTGTATTTGGCTTGCAAGGAATGAATTTATTTTTAAAGGAAGGCCACTTGATGTTGCTGCAGTCGTCGAAGAGGTGAAATCAAAATCCTATCTATGGATTAATAATCGAGCAAAGTCACACAAGCTTGATTGGGGCAATTGGGGGGTAGCATAATTGTGGAGTTAAGTGTAATCGATTTTTGCTGTATAGGCTTAGTTATAGCCTATTGTGAATGTTGTATATAACTTTGTATATTAATGAAAACTTTTTGACTGTTCAAAAAAAAAAAAAAAAATTATAAATTTCCCCAAATTCATCATCTAAATTGTAGCGTTGAAAAGGAGCTGTCATTATATGGGTTAAATCTTTGTGATATGTTTGCGTGTCAAGTGGGGTATGAGGGTGAAAAGTGGACTTGGAAAGAAGATGAATCGGGTGTTTTCACATCGGCTTCTATGAGGAGGAAGATCGAGGAGAGTTATGGTTGGACATTTGAAGAAAGACTGGATAGGAACAATTGGGTCCCTATCAAAGTTAATTTTCATATTTGGAGAGTTTTAATAGACAGATTACCCACAAGATCTAATCTGGTTTCGAGGGGTATGCTGTTACTTTCAGAAAGATGCCCGGTATGCTGGAAAGTGGATGAAAATTCTGAACATTTGACATTCAGATGTGATTTTGCAAGAGAAATTTGGCAGGTCATTATGCAATGGTGTAGGCTTCCTCTTGGTCACTCAGATTCTCTATATAGTTTGCTGGCTCATGTGCAGGCAGCCACTAGCAATGCGAAGAAAAGGAAATGGCTGGACGGAGTTATAAGGATAACCATTTGGTGTATTTGGCTTGCAAGGAATGAATTTATTTTTAAAGGAAGGCCACTTGATGTTGCTGCAGTCGTCGAAGAGGTGAAATCAAAATCCTATCTATGGATTAATAATCGAGCAAAGTCACACAAGCTTGATTGGGGCAATTGGGGGGTAGCATAATTGTGGAGTTAAGTGTAATCGATTTTTGCTGTATAGGCTTAGTTATAGCCTATTGTGAATGTTGTATATAACTTTGTATATTAATGAAAACTTTTTGACTGTTCAAAAAAAAAAAAAAAAAAAAAAAAAAAAAAAAAAAAAAAAAAAAAAAAAAAAAAAAAAAAAAAAAAAAAAAATAAATAAAAGGGTATTATAGGAAGATTAAAAAAACAAACCGTCATATTCAATAGCTTAAAAATCTCTTTTTTTCTAGCTTTTCTCGTATTTTTTTTTTTTTTTTTTTTTTTTTTTTTTTTTTTTTTTTTTTTTTTTTTTTTTTTTTTTTTTTTTTTTTTTTTTTTTTTTTTTTTTTTTTTTTTTTTTTTTTTTTTTTTTTTTTTTTTTTTTTTTTTTTTTTTTTTTTTTTTTTTTTTTTTTTTTTTTTTTTTTTTTTTTTTTTTTTTTTTTTTTTTTTTTTTTTTTTTTTTTTTTTTTTTTTTTTTTTTTTTTTTTTTTTTTTTTTTTTTTTTTTTTTTTTTTTTTTTTTTTTTTTTTTTTTTTTTTTTTTTTTTTTTTTTTTTTTTTTTTTTTTTTTTTTTTTTTTTTTTTTTTTTTTTTTTTTTTTTTTTTTTTTTTTTTTTTTTTTTTTTTTTTTTTTTTTTTTTTTTTTTTTTTTTTATTTTTAATTGTTTTAAATCATTCGTGGCTTTGTTTTTTAATTCTTTTTAATTTATTTTTTAATTTTAGTTGTTGATCACATGTATAATATGATGAGCATATGTATGTAAGTATTTTGTAAATGAATGTTTTCATAGATTAATTGTTGATCACATGTGCACGAACAATCACGTACACAAGTATGATAAATGAGTGTTTGTGCACATGTGCACACATGTACAATTATGACCATAGGTAATTGAAAATAAATTAGTGGCGATCACAATTATGACCAAATGTTGATGAAATTAAATTAGTTGATGATCACATGTGCATGAAAAGTCATATTGGTGATCACATGTGCATTTTGAAACTAACCTTTCTTTATATATATTATATATATATTATATCTTACATGATATATATGAGATCTGCTCTGCTCGTGCTCGTGAGTGTATGTATGTAGGTACATATGTT
>CM067173.1:100359696-100364696 GCA_034093135.1 Erigeron breviscapus | reverse complement strand
CACAAACTAAAATTAAGCTGGTTTGGGATGGGCAAAACCAAAACTTGGTCATAAATGGGTTACGATAGAGCTTTCTAACCCGTTTAGAATTTGTAAATCTGCTCCACTTTTTTATTCCTAGCATTGTACTTTGCAGGTGCTTCTCGATTACCTTCTACTGAGCTTCCCCCATCACTGAATGCTGAAGGAGATGGTCATGTTACGGTCGACGTTGGGACTGGAACTGGTAATCACAAGAAACAGATATACAGAATGAGCTCAAAGTGTTTGTCATCGAATCTTATTTGTTGTATATATAATACTTGGTGCATATACCTGCAGAAATCACAGATACAGGAAGAGTACAGCTTGGTTATGAAGGTGTTTTTGCAGAAATCTTAAAAAGCATTGTTTATGGAGGTTTAATGGAGGTGATTGCAAGCTCAAGTGTTATAGCATCTGCTGCTGCTTCTGATGCTGCCACATGTAAGTTTAGATCATATGTTTTCTACAGATGCTTGGAACCATGTTCGTTGTATAACGCATATAGATTCATTTTTACCCTTACGGTTTCTAGTACCTTGATCTCCCTTAATGAATATTATTAGGCCATCTTTGGTTGGATTTACTTAGCATATTTCATTCTGGCTCGATTATTTGATATGATTTCTAACCGACTTATGAATACTCCACAGTAAGTATCGTAGCTATGGCATTGGCAACCCTAATCGGTGGGGTCTTGGTCATTGCACACAATGTAAGTTGAATCTTAACATTTATGCATCTTACCACATTTTTAGAAATGACTTGTTTAATCACAAACTCGGGTTATGCAGCTTTGGGACCTTAGAGATGATTGCCACAAGGAGAGTTCTACTGAAACAACAAACAGTGAAGCTACTAACAAGTACAAAGAACTACTCGGACGGGTAGAAAATTTCCCACTCCATGCATTTTTTGCAATAATATCCTTCCTTGTATTCGGGATGGTCCCACCAATAGTATACGGGTACTCGTTTCACGAGACTAACGATAAGGACTATACGCTTGTGGTGGTTTCGGTAGCATCTCTTCTATGTGTCTCGTTATTGGCATTATTCAAGGCTTACATTAATAAGTGCACAGTTCTGGGGTACTTTAAAACCGTGGTGTACTACATCACTACTGCAGTATCAGTGTCGGGCGTGTCTTATGTTATCGGGAATCTGGTCACAAGGTTGCTGGAGGAGTATGGGTTATTTGACACGAGTTCAGGCGGTGGTGTGTCCCTCCTCCCCCATGCCACTACCCCATCTTTGGCATCCTTTTGAGATCCAAGGTTTAAAACCAACATCATTTGAGGTTTATTTTATCATTCATGAGGCGTTATATATTTTTCAACTATGCAATTGTTTGTTAAATCTTGAGAAGAATGTATCATTTTAATTAAATCCAAAAGTTGAATAATATTTGATTGTTTGGGTCTGCATTGGACTCTATTGGATGATGATGGTGACTTAGTGTTGTGAATTCAATGTACTTAAGCTGAACTTGCAAATTTGATCAATATTGGGGATATAATGTGACCGAAATCAGCACGTTTGTAAGTTAATTAGTTAAAATTGCTACCTTTACATATCGATAGATAGTGTACACAAAAAGTTCTAAGAATAAATATATAAAAAGGAAAGAAAAGATGGGCTTTCTAACTTTCAAATGTTCACTCTTTGATTCAGATTCATACAAACCTATAAAATAAAAACTAATGGGAGTATGGGGACTCTTTGTGATTTTGCTTTAAATTAAACTGCACATTTAGGCCCTGTGAATATAGTTACAATTTAAAAAATTTCCATCATACCAAAAATTTAGACACAACATATAAGATGATACAGGTTACCTCAAACCAAGGCTAAAACGTCCATTTTGGAGACGAACGAGTTGCATTAGGCCGAGGCCTATTAGGCTGTCGTTCAGAATTGTTCTGTTTCTTCATAATCGACGACACAGTAGGGCTATAATAGTCATTACTCCTTTGAGAAGTTGTACCTTGTGAATAACCATATGTACCTCTTCGGGCAATCGGGTTCCTCTGGACCAACCCTGATCCTGAACCCCATCTGCTATAATTTACACAGCTTTGGCTCCTCCCAACTTGCTGCTGATAATACCTTCCTTCTTTTGGACTCGGGATATTACGGCTCTCAGCAGTTTCTGCAGAATACATTGTGGTCTCTCCTTCACTGATATACCCATTTTGAACTTGAGGTAACTCAACCGGGGATGCACATGACTGTACCTCACTTTGGGCCCCGTTTACAGAACTGGTGGAATCAATCTCAGCTTCGGCTATCAGATTTGACTCTACCTTTTCTATATTAGTTGAAGGAACTTCTTTCTTTCTAATCCTAGGTGGAAAGTTTATATCCAATAGCTGTACTTGGGTGTTTTCGGTTTTTCTAAATGGGCCAGAGGTCAACTTCCGTGATTCATATATCTCAGGACCCGGGATTCCCTGCACATGAGTCGTACTTGTATGATGTTGATTGATGGCTGGTGTTTCATCATGACAGCTATTGACTATCAGCGACGAGCTTGGTCCGGGTTGATTTTCGTCTTCATCTTCAATGGTCTTGAAAATCCGTCTTTTAGTGAACGAAGAACATGAGTGTTCACTTTTTTGGCCACTGGACATCAGCCTAATAATAGGTAATTTTGGTTTGTTCACCAAATCATCGAGGCTACCTTCCCAGTGCTGGTTTAACCAATCATAAATTATATAAATTGGAATACCAAATTGCATTGGAGGGTTCTTTTTCCAAGAGGAAGTGGTAGATGATGTTGACGTTGATGTTGATTTCACAGTTGGTGATGTGGCAAGCTTCATAGGGTCACAAATCATAAAAGAAAGATTACCATGTACATCAAAGCCGGCTGAACCAGGGCTCCAGGATTGACCATCAGGGCTCACCTTTATGAGGTTGTCTGTGGCTATAACCACTTTTCCTTCACCAACTGTTAGCTCGTTTTTGTCTGTGTAGCCTAAAAGGTATACCATACTACCAAGCTCTAGATTTGGTTTAGTACACGTTTTTAAATAAGAAGACTGCTGACCAGAGACATTTGAGTCTCCATCCATTACATCTACACCCACTATGGTTAGGTCAAGGACCGAGCTAGTAATGAAGAACCTGCGGAACAATTTGACAACGTGAGAAATCTTCAAAAGCACATGTGCACACCTTTAAGCAAGTCTGTAACGGATGAAAAAATATTGGAATAATACTGTAGGTTAACTGCCTTCCTAAGAAAATACTTTAGGTAAACTAAAAAGTAGCAGTGGAAGTGAACCAGACCTACTACTAATATTACAACTGAACTACTTTTGGTCAAGTGATTGATAAACAAAAAATAAAGGTTGGACCGATCCACATGGTGAGACACAGACTATAAATATAAAAGATTTTAACTTTTGCCATAGAAGATACTATACAAACATCTGTTCGGCACAAGTACAACCACAAATATACATTAAGAATATTCGAAATCTGGATACACATAATAGAACATTATAACAAGAATAAAGACAATACACTTTTTCTTGAGAGAATTGGTAAAATCCTACGCCCACATCAACTAATTTCTTCAACAAAGACCTAATTTCAGAGTTTGTAGTACAGCTTTAAGTTCAATGTACATAAAACCTAGCTCATTAGGTCCCAATTCCCAAATAAACAATCGGTTGGCGAGCTAGAACTTTCTAGATACATGACTATATAAAACTCGGTTTCATACGCCCACGCAAGGGAAAGACGGGAAGCAACTTCTAGGCAGTCATTTAGTTAAATATATAACATCCCATATCTTCTTCAATTGGACTAAATTCAAATTTCAAACTACATTATTATGCTAAACTTGATAATAATAATAAGATTATTAATTATATAAAATTATAAACAAATAAATTAGCTCTTTAGCTAAATTTAACTAGCTAATTAAGTTAATGTTAGTACATATAAAATCTATCAGATCTACAGTTATTAATTTAAAATCCAATTAAACATCAGAACACAAACACAAAAGCAAAAACACATGTTACTTATAATTTTTTAAAAAATATATAAATTAAACTAAATATTGTAAATTACTACCTGTGAGGAGAAAGGGAAGCAACGGCGCCGTTTTGGAGGTGAATATCAGCGGCTTCAGCGGCGGATAACGACGGAAGGACGGCATGAGTTGTGAGCAAAAGGTTTTTATGGATAAGAGACCCGGTGCCGACGCCGGTACCGGCGGAAATTCGGACCATTGACGGAGCTTTGCCGGAGAAGATAGAAGACTTAGTTTTTTCTGATTTACAAATTCCATTACAAAAACACAATGACTCACTTAACATTCCCATTGAAACTTTGTTAATGTAGTGTAAGTTTTTTGCTTTGGATCTAGAAATGAGAGGTGTGTGTGTATAGATACATGTTTTTTTGTATGTATATTTATATATGTATAGTTTTTGGTGGGGAAGAAGTTTTGGGAATTTGTTTGAAGTTTAGTGACAAAGGGCTATAGTGTAGTGTGTTTGAAAGCAAAAGGTGGAGCAATTGATAGGTGGTGGGGTGTTTGGAATATTTGAAATTTATTGATGACAGTGTTGTTTAAGATTTTCAGGAGTCATAAATTTAAGATAGGGATATATCCTTTAGGTTTGATGTTTGAGTCAAACCGTTTGACTTGTTTTTCGCTATACATGTATGTTGGGTTTTTTAAGGGTGGGGCCCGCCCTCCCTTTTTTCATAAAACACTACATAATATTACTAAAATCATAAAACACTACATCATATTCAAAATCATAAAACACTACATAATATTCTAAAATCATAAAACACTACATAATATTCTAAAATCATAAAACACTACATAATATTCTAAAATCATAAAACACTACATAATATTCTAAAATCATAAAACACTACATAATATTCTAAAATCATAAAACACTACATAATATTCTAAAATCATAAAACACTACATAATATTCTAAAATC
>CM067173.1:100327196-100354696 GCA_034093135.1 Erigeron breviscapus | reverse complement strand
GATATTAATATCATTTTCAGCTGGTATTTTTATATTATGCTTTGTCTATTTATATATTAGTTTTCACTATTTATTTGTTAAAACAATCATTAATATCAATTTTCACTATTTATTTGTTAAAACAATCATTAATATATTTTCACTATTTATTTGTTAAAACAATCATTAATATTAGTTTTCACTATTTATTTGTTAAAACAATCATTAATATCAATTTTCACTATTTATTTGTTAAAACTATTTATTTAAATTTTATTTGTTAAGAGTATTTATTTGTTAAATTTGTAAAGTAAACTTTATTTTGTTAGTATCATTAAATTTCACTATTTATTTGTTTGTGTGTGTGTTTAGAGAAAAGGGGTATTTGGTTATTGGTTTATCGGTTAGGAATGAACGTTTTGTCAGCTGCGTTCATTTTTTTTTTCAGTATTTGATTAGATGTTAAGTTTATTGTAATTATGATTTTACGGATACGGGTTTTTATCGATGTTAAGAGATTGAGCTAAAAATTTGCTCTCTTTTTGTGATAGTTGCTGTCAAAGGGATGTTAAATCTAATTTAGAATGAGCTTTAGCTTCAGATGGAAAACTCGATTAACGCCTCACGTGCTTAATCGAGTCGTTTATATAGGCTTGGCTTGAGATCTAAGTTAAGCTTGTATTTAGTTTATGCCTCGGCTGTGCTCGTTGGCACGTGTGAACATGTTTAGTAATTGTTTTTCTTTAGAGAAAGTGTGATTATAAAGAGTTAGAATTTTTTGTAACTGAACGTATATTGGATAGATGTATGAATATATTGTTATGTCCTTTGTGTAGAGGAAAGTATTAGAAAGCTGATGTATAAGAAATGTTTATTAAGTTCGTTTGCAGTTTAAATCCAAGCTCTTTCGTTCTAACCAACCAATGTTTATAGTTTTAAATTAGCGGATTGATGTTACTAGTACAAACCATAACTATTATCTATTTTGAGATGCTTGAATTATATTGGCACATCATTCCCTTTGATTGGAACTTTTAACTTTATGTTTTTGCGTAAATTGTACTTCAAAGTGATTCCTGGTAGGATTTTTAGATCTTCATGGACGCTCCAAGTTATGATTGATTTTCTACTAACTATAAGCTATGCAGTACTATTTGAGTAGCCAAATATATTGCAAGTTTTGTTTCTTTACGCCTCAAAACCACATAGTCGTACTTGATATGGGTTAATTGGGATAAGACGTTACAACCTTAAAATGGTTTTGGTCATTGTTGTTTATGTTTGTTATATTATGAAGGTTTAGTGTTTCTTCCATCTTTTTTTTTTCTTTCTTTTTTCAAATGAGGCCAGCAACTCATCTTTTTATTAATCACAAAAACTTTACATCATTCAATGAACAACAATGATGGACAAATCTCATCGTGTACAACTAAGTTCATATATCTGTCCTGTATCAAATTCTATACCCTCTACCATTTCATCTATATTAAGACTCACTACATGATATATACACACAGGTAATGACATACTCAAAAAATAAGACATCAGCTTCACCTGCATATCTTCACACTAAAGTATCCATGGTACATTGGTACCTCCCATTACCATATGACCTTCTTGCTTAATATCTTTACCCAGTTTGCCAATGTGCCTTTACTCTGCCTCACCTGCAAACAACAAAAGACTCGACTCTAAACTCCGTCCAAATTCTTCATATCCCATCTTATAGGAATACTTGTGTATGTTCATATATTACATTAACCAATTTTTGTCATTACTTTGTTACTAATTTGCTGTTAACTTCCTCAGGAAAACTGAGGAGCAGAGGCCAAAGGAACACAAGCCAAAGGCTAATGAAAACAAGCCTGTCATGAATGAATAATGAGATTTCGTTAAATGTAAGGTTGATGCTGTCTTTTTGAATTTTGTTCATGAAGTATGATAACTGTTAAACTCAGTTGTTATGAAGTCATCATCATCTTATTCTCTATTGACTGTTTGTTATGTTGATCATCTATTTTGTAATGGGGGATAACTTTTTATAAGTATCGTCTCTGTTCAAAAGGAATGAAATTAAGGTGATTGAGAATTATATGGTGCTTTGGGAACACCAAGTTATGGTTTGTTTTGTTTCTAATGGTTGCATATTTGTTTTTGATATTTAGTATCTATTATCTGGTTATGGACTTGATTGTGCTCTGGTTTAAACTTAACCTCATTCTGGATTAAGAATTAGTGTCCAGTTTTTTGTTTTCGTTTTTTGTTTTGAAAGTGACATTATTATGTATATAAAAGTTTTAAAATCTTTAGAAAATGTTGGAGCTGTTGTTGACTATTCTCTCTTAGTTCATAAGGTAGCACCCAAACATGTATGCTGTGCATTAGTTCTGATATTACAAGGATTGCAATTTGAGTATGCCTGGGAACAACTATTAAGAAAATTCAGGAAAAACTGTTGGAACCTTGTGTGTAAGGATAGGGTAATGGAATTGATAGATAAATTCATCGACCTAGGTGGGATAGGAGAATTGCTAGTTTAGCCTTAACGGCATGGTTAGCCCTCTAAATTGTTAAAGAGGAACAGTGTACTTTGGTTTCATGGTTTCCTTAGTCTGCTGGTTTAGAGCTAGTCAAGGTTTATCACAAGTGTGTGGGTCGTTCGTGCATTTTTTTATATGGCTGTATCTGAGATCTCTATGTGAGACAATACACTATATATGTTTGGCGATACTTAGTATTTTATTATCAAGTTAATCCCTACTTCTGTAGAATCTGGAGACAACACTAGCAGCGTGCAAGTGAGTTGTTTTATAATCAATAAATACTGCTAGGCCTTAATGCAAAAACAATAATTATGTTTAGTATACATGTCAAGAGCTGTTTATTCTTACAAATTGTCTTTTCTTCTTAGAATAATGGCGGTTACTGTGTGGCTGGGATAGTATATGTTGATACTGCATCTTCTTTAAAATCAACTATGACTTGATAGGTATCACTAACATCTTTACTACTCTGTAAACAAATATGAGAACTGTGTTTCTTATCAAGAAACTTGTTTTGTGTGTTTTCGGTTTTTGTCTAGAAAGCTTAACATAGAATAAATGCATTACTAGTATATGGAAAACATATAGCACGTATAGTCTAAATAAATGCACTTGATCTATGAGATCTTAGGCTGAACTACTGCATATATCCAGTTGTTAGAAGACCATTTCTGGAATTACATCTTGTATTCGTGTGCTAAAAGTTTATAGAGGCATTGTAGTCGTGTGCTGAAAGTTTATAGTAGCACTTTTAACAACCGAAATTCTTCGTGCACCACTAAGTCATATCTATACTATCTATCTATATATATACTATATTATAAAGCAAATAACATTGTTTAACATTTTAAGTTTCAACATTTCATCAAAACCAAATTACATCAAATAACCTACACTACTTGTCTCGCCACCACCACCACCAATCTCTGCCGCCGCCGCAACGGGCGGGTACCGTTCTAGTTATGTTGTAAGCGTGCTTTGTATATGTTGTGTATATTTATATGAATTTATGCAAGCATGTGGAGAATTTGGTTATGATATGGCCTCGCATGCTCTAATTCTACATCACTATCTACAAATGGGTGATTATCGGCTAGGTAACCAGTATCAGATTCTGGAAAAACAGTTTAGTGTCTGTGTGCATTAAGCCATTAAGTTACGTGCTTTATATAGGGTTACAAGAAGTATTGTACAGTGTATAACGGTTAAACACGTGATTGTTATGTATATAAATTTTTTGGTTATGTATGGAGTATATATCACCTATCATTTAATCTCTCCAGATTCGTATGACGACATGTAAGATTTGTGTTTAATGGGTCGGGTTATATACTAAATTAGCCTGATTTGACCTGTGCCCATGTCAAGCTGTAACCCGAACCTGAGCCGACCTGTACATTTCACCACCTCTAAGCATGACCTTTGGTATCAGTTTAATATTCATTTTGCCATGTGAATGTTATATATGAATTATATATGATTCTCCTGTCCAAAAAATGCTATGAAGTCGGTAATAAATTTTTTATTTTCTTCTTCTATTTCTATGGTATCTTTGATATAAAAAGTGTTGTATATTGAAAGGCATTTTTAAAATGAATACATAATATAATATTTTGAAAAGAGAATAATAAAATACGTAGATAAGAAAGAATTTCTAGCTCAATCTCAATTGTTAGAAAGGATAGGTTTGTTAATTACATAAACGTCATTTAGTGAGCATAAGAACAACATTCGTTTTGTCAACTTGTATATGCAAGTAATTTTTACTTGAATATTTAATCATGTTATAAAGGACAAAGTGCTACAATTTGACAAAAAATTAAAAAGACTGAAAAATATATAAAATAAAATTTCATTTCATTATCTGAAACATTCTATTTCAACTATATCCCTTTTGTCAACTTGTAATATAGCAAGACAAAATTCACTAAACTTCAACATTTTTTAAATCGATCCAAATCTCAAAAAAATATTATTTGCAGAAAATCAAGGCCAGCTAGAGTTAAAGATGACATACTTTGGAGTATGTTTAGTGACTCAGCTACGCTCATGAGGTTTAAAATCACAGATAAAGTTGATAAAAGCATAAGAGTATAAGACATAAAATATGAACTTATTGATTTTTGGAGCCCCACTAGTTAAGAACCAGCATATTAATAGAACTATATTAAGAGAACTAGGATTCAAAGCGACCCGTAGCAAAAATTATATTATCACTAGCCATGTGTCGACGTAAACGATAACGACTAAGTTGTTACAATATCTAGCATTTTAAGATTTTTTTGTTATTTTTAGCGGTTTTTAAGAGTTTTTCGGCAACTTGATAGTTTCCATTTCTGATTTAGTTGTACAAGTAAGTTTTTATAAGTTTTATTGTTGGATATGTCTTTTAAAAGTTTAGAGTTATTTATATTGACTAGTATCTCATATTACTTTGACCCATAGCAGCAATAAAACATTTTTCAAAAAAACTACACTATATTAATTTAACGAACCCGTAGCCCGGATTACCTCTACTATTAATGCAGTTCCACCTATGTATCAGGGGAATGGTCACAAAAGATATTGGAAACGTTATACGATACCCCGATTACTCGATTAGATCACTTACATTTGTGTTATAGAGTTTTTCAAATACATAAGAAAGCCTGCTGCAATGAAGCTCTAAACTTCAAAAAGTTACCAAGGGAAATATGGTAAATAGGGACAAGACTTTGTCCTTGCAATGGACAATGCCAGGCATGGCGGGATCTTTCCAAAACATGGCTGAGATTGACAGGCTTCCATGGGTCAAACATTGATAATGATGCAAAAAGTCAATAATTGGGATAATTGTGTACTTTCTTTTTGAGATAAAAAATAAAATACTTTATATTAAAATAAAACAATAAAAAAAAATCATTTTTACAAACTATTTGAAAATCCATATGTATCATATAAATGATAAATCTTTGTGAGAGTATATATTTATGCTTTATAAATTTTTGTCCATCCGTCTTATCATGAACAAATAGTAAATATCTTATCCTATGTGTTTTAAAATAACCAACTCTTACATAATAAGTGTGTATATTACTATTTTTGTTTAAAGTGTTGTACACAATATTAATATGATCATGTTTGATGGTGTAATTGTTTAGGACTATTCTCTCTCAAATTCACAGTTACTATATTTACAGAGGAAGTAAAAAAAACACGTGACTTAACAAAACTATATCAATTATCATCCGACAAGGTAAAAAGTGAGTTAGCAAGAGACAGTGGGTCAAAGATTGAAAATGAAATTGCAAAAAGGTTGGAGTAAATATGAATCAAGAGACATGGAATTGACAAAAATGTCCCTAAACTAAGAAAAAGACAAAGGAAAATGGTAGTTAACAAGAGAAAGGTTGAAAAAGGTTAAAAGTACCAAATTATAGCAAATGCACTCGATAAATCATGAGTGGTTTTCCCATGTGAAAGCCTTTAATTTTGCCTTTTACCTTAACTCCCCCTCAATCACCTCTTGTCTTTCTGTTAGCCTATCCCTTCATTTACTCACTTTCCAACTTTGCCTTATATTAATTGAGGTTGTGATGAGTTCACAATTGTCATTTTGCGTTCCAAGTTTTCATTTTTTTCTTCAAAGAGGGTAAATCTTGTTAAAACTTAAAACTAGATCAATTACAAACTTACAATTGATTAATAGATTAGTAACCTTTTAAGTTGATTCAACTTTATATATAAAAATTTTAGCCATTGGATTAAATCTAATGGTTAAAATTAAAATGTAATGTTTAAATATAATGGTTAAAATTAAAATGTAATGTTTAAATCTTAACCATTGGATTTAATCTATTGGTTAACAGTTGATTCAACTTTATAACTTTAAAGGATCTCAATCCATGATTAATACCTATATTAAAAGTATGTTAAATTTACAATGTTCGAATGTCAAATAAAATGGTGTTTATTGAGTCAATAAGAAATAGTAAATTTACTTCTTAGTAAATATAGAAGTAAATGATATCTGACAATAGAATATAAATAGTCTTATAATCTTTTTAAAAATCTAAAAACATGACAGTGTAATTCGCTTATTCTCTTTTTTAATCTTATCATTTGATTGTAACAAGTGTCATGATCTCATTGTTAGGAGGATGTTTTTGGAGATTTTATCATTTTCTAGATAAAATGACACGTGTAATTCACCTATTCTCTTTCATAATCTTATCATTTGATTCTAACAAGTGTCATGATCTCATTGTTAGGAGGATGTTTTAAGAGAATTTATCATTTTCTCTCCAAGTTAGCTATACTTAGACAATATTAATTTAGTTATTTAAAAGTCTTTAAAATGAGAATATAGGCCAAGGGTGGAATTTAAAATCCAAAACATAACTACTTGTGTCATGATCTCATTGTTACGAGGATGTTTGAGAAGAATTTATCATTTTCTCTCCAAGTTAGCTATACTTAGACAATATTAATTTAGTTATTTAAAAGTCTTTAAAATGAGAATATAGGCCAAGGGTGGAATTTAAAATCCAAAACATAACTACTTGTGTCATGATCTCATTGTTACGAGGATGTTTGAGAAGAATTTATCATTTTCTCTCCAAGTTAGCTATACTTAGACAATATTAATCTAGTTATTTAAAAGTCTTTAAAATGAAAAATAGGTCAAGGGTCAAAATCCAAAACATAACTACTAACTTGTTGTTCAAAAAGAAAAAAAACAAGTGAGACTTATATATTTGAGAACCTATTTTTTTTAAAAACCTTGAGAACTCTTAAATTATGTATTGGATCACATGTTTTTTTTGTTCATTCATATGTGAAACGTTATAAAAATATATGTTGCAGAAATTTTATTTTTTTTCAAAACCTTATATATAGCCTTTTCACATGTGAACGAAAACGTGAACAAATTCATTTACAAGTTCAAAAAAGGCTATTTTGAAGGTTTTTTAAAAGTTTTTTCTACGACATACTTTTTTATATCATTTCACATGTGAATGAACAAAAAAAACATGTGATCCAATACATAATTTGAGAGTAAAAAACAAGAATTCTTACGCGACTATAACAGAAACTGACATTAACACATAAATTAACGACTGGCCATTAAAAGTAACAAGAATTCTTACGTGACTATAACAGAAACTGACATTAACACATAAATTAACGACTGACCATTAAAAATAAAAGAGATCCCAATGAAATCCATCTGACACTTCATAACATTTTGGTTAATAACTTTGATAACCAAAAAATCCATTTGACACTTGACAATTTTCATAAAACTAACTGAACTATCCCATATTCCCATATTGGTTCTAGAGATGGGTAATATATCTCTAAAAGAGTAAAAGTTTAATGAGCATTCGAGCTATCATATGAATATTACTCACCAATACTAACACAATACAGGAAACCTTGTCCCCTGCATATATAAATATACTAGATTATATCCCGCGTAATACGCGGATAAACATATATAACTAATCAAATACTAATGTTTCATGATAATGTATTGACAAATTGTAATAAAAGGAGTTGAAAAATAATGATTTTATATTTGTTAGAAAAAAAATTGCATGATATAGATATAAAGAAAAAAGAAGAAAATTTTAGTGATCAATTGTCCACATACTTAATCTTCATATTATATTTATATCATTTTATTAATTTAACAAATATAAATAAAAGATGTTGAAATTTGGCGATGTTGTCATTTTTATAACTTTTTATTTTTTGATTATTCTAGACGCTATATATAGATTAGATATATGTTTTATATAAATTCATAAGATATTAACGATATAAAGTTAAATACTTATAATTATAAACAACAATTATTACGTTATATGAATAAAAAATATATAAAGTCATAATTTAATAACAAGTAAAAAAATCAAAAAAGTTATTTTTAAAAAAATAATATAAAATTTATGAATTAATTTTCATAATTATATCATTAAATTAATTACTTTCTATAATTATAAAATGTATAAACTTACTTTTCATAATTAATGACCATATATAAATTTATTAATTAAAATTAAATTTAAAAAAGTTATAAAATGTATATGACATCGTCACTGATCTAATGGTTTTAATTAAAAGTTGAGCTTTATCTAAGGTTCAAACTTCTCCATTTTAAAATTAAGGTTTCTCTTTTATATATATTTAGAGATTCACATATGTGTTATTGTATAACGCCCATAATTTTTTTTTATATATTAGACCACTCGTAATGATTGATAGTCCGACTTGACCAATTGACCATGAGTCCACACCATTTTGTGAGACTTATGGTCCGACTGGTGGTGACTCATGGTGAATGTTTAATGGTTGTGGCAACGAACGAGTTTTTTTTTATACTAACTGTTATAAAAAAGAAATAAAAATAGAAGTCATATTAATGATTAATTAGTGGTGGTTGAGACTTGAGAGTGTTGTGTAGAATTAGCGGTTAAAAGGTAACCGGGGTGAATTGAATTCTCTAATTGATGCTAATGTGAGGGGGTGATGATAATCGAGACTAGTGGTGACTAATTATTATGGGCGAATTTCTTCTTCTAGCGGTCTTGGTGACTTGAAAAAAGTACTAAAAAAGCATAAAGTCCATATGGACGAAGCATCTAACTTCTAAGACATTATTATGGGCGAATTTCTTCTTCTAGTAAACCAGGATTCTTATTCTTGTAGGAGTATCATTCACGGACAATACAATCACATCACAACACTCAAAAGCAAAATGTGATAATTGCGTGTGAAAAATAACCACTCAATTCACCTGGAAACCCTTTCTCAAGGGAAGAAAAAATGAAAAGAAAAGAAAAACCACTACTCCATAGTTGGCAAAATATTTTGCATAATCTCTTAAAAGCAATGATGTATTAATAAAAGTGTCTTTTTAAAAGAAAGTTGAAATATCATTTATCAATAGAAAACCTAGACATCATATACGATTTTGTCAAACTTATGTGCATTGCCATGGCTAGTTACCACGGTTTTGGGAAATATAGTAAAGGAGGAATAATTTTTTTTTAACAACTACATGGTCTCGAATACGATAGTGTTAAGCGAAATAAAGGAATATCAAATAGCGCTAAGGTTAGATATTATCGATTGTAATAGTGGGCTAATTGATAGTGTCGATATACTCTATATGTAATTTTTTTTATAGTGTCGATATACTATATTTTTTTCAGACATGCACCCACATCAAAATACCCTAAATGGTATGATATGGTGACTCATGGGTAAAACCCATCACCATGCCACCACCATGTCACTGTTGCATTGCACGGATATCCTTTTATTTTCTAAATATTTCCACCGCCACCTTTAGATCAGTTATAGTTATATCAATCTACACCACTCAACACCGCCACCACCATCAATGGTCGCTGCCATCACCACCTGTTGATGACACCAAGACCGTCATCGCAGCGCGGATACCGTGTTAATATAATTAAAGGTAATGAGTTAGTGACTTATTAGTAAGATCTTAGATCTTTGAGAAATATACCAGGGTTCAAATTCCACTTCTACATTTATAAGAGTGGATTATTGTGGGGTTTTCGACAGTCTTGGGTTTCATGCATGCGTGGTTCGAGCTCCGTATATTGCATAATGGAATGTCACTGTGGTGTCTCGAATGCTAACTACTAATTTGTTGTTAAAAAAATATAATTAAATACATTAACTATTCATTTTTTACAATTAATATATTAAGAGATATGATATGATTAGTAAAAAGAATTAATAAATCCACGTGGCACTAATTTTGAAAAGGTTTTTATATTCTTAATTTTCCGAATTAAAAATACCGAGACAATTGTCCCACTTAAATCCTACTCCCCCCTTTATTCACGCCGCATTCACTTCACTCTCAAAATGAAGTCTTCAAATTCCATATTCTTCATTCTTGTTTACCCTTTCTTCTCCATATTGATTCTTCCTTTCATTTTCTATATTTTCCACCATTATTATCTCCCACATTCATCACATAAAACAATGACTTCTAATGAGCTGTGTTTACCCACCACTTGCAACTTCAACAAAAACAACAATTCCTCAATTATCCCAAAACTATTCTTCTATGATATATCCCTTTTATTTTCCTTCATATTTTCTCACCCTCTTTACTTCTCTTATTTCATATTCTTCTCTCCTTACTTGTTTAAATTCATTTCCTTCATTTCTCCTTTGTTTTTCACTACCACCCTCTTACTACTTTGCATCCTTGCCACAACTTTCCCTCAACCGAAACTCGGGTTTTTTCAAACGATCGTGGATAAGCTACGATCAAAGATGAACGACGTTGTTGAAGAGGATGATCGAGAAGTCGAGTTTAGTGATTTTGAAGATCTTGAAATATATAAAATTGTGTTCCATGATCCGCCACTTATATTAGACATGTAAGTTAATCTATATATACTATCAAGAGATCAATTTATTAGTAAATGCATGCATATAATTTACCTACCTTGATGTTAATATTAGTTTGGTTTTATTTCAAGGTAAAAAGACTCATTTGGTAAATTAGAAATAATTTAAGTTAAGCTATAATAACATATAGAAAAGCCAAAAATATCTTCAATTTGGTTGACTATACGCTCCATTACCTTTAATTATTAAATGTGTAATAAAGTATCCTGAACTTGATTACCAAAATTTTATGACTCACTAAATGTATTAGCCATAAATACGTTTTATGTTAGTATTAAAGATAGAAAATGTACTATATATAGTACCATACAATTGGTAATTTATGCTTTATATAACCTTATAAATTATTAGTGAATTATATTAGAACATCAACTAGTGTTGCGATACTAAATAAGATGCATTTTGGTCCATGGGAAATGAACAAAGCACTTATAAAAGTGTTATACATAGTTGAATCACCACTATTTAAGATATGTATAAAAAATATCGAGGTACAATAAATTTACGTATGTATAAAGAAATTAGCCATGATAAACATAGTATCACGATCTATGGTCGATCGTATATCATATCTTTATTATCACGAGCTTAATTTAATCTTTCATTTTCGTAACAATATTTTCAGTGTGCAACATGTGACATGTTAAGATAGTACGTAATAGATATATATTATTTTAAATAAAATAAAACGGCGTCTTAGCTTGTTCCTATAAAAGATATGAATATTGGAACAAAATTTTATAATGGAATGGGAATAATATTATTGGAACAAATTGTTTAATAGGAATTGATAAGGAACCAAATTTTATTCATCCTGTTATCGAGTTTTGAAGAATATAAGAATAAATAGAATAAAATTTAAATGCTTAGTGGTTATATAATTTATATTCCTTATAGACTGATTAATTCATGATATGCTAATTTATGGTATGGTATAGTGAAAGTTTTTCTAGATCCACTTGTATTGATGAAGACAATAATGATGATGATCAGTTGAAACAAGTTATGGTAATGGAGAATACGGTGAGGGTTATGGAGAAATCTGAAGAGGAACGAAGTTTGGAGAAACTATTTGAAGAATTGGATCGATTTGAAGACTCAAGGGAGACAATTGAGACGAAGGAGATCAACAAAATTATACCACAACGCGAAACAAAGAAACAAGAACACTTGGAGATTAACAAACTTGAGACGTCTTGTGAAGATAAAAAAATCCTTGAAGGGAATGCAAATTCATGGAGAACGGATTCTTCTAGTAGCTTTGGAAGCTATGGATCGATGAGGAAAGAAAAAGAATGGAAACGTACGCTAGCGTGTAAGCTATTTGAAGAAAGAAACAACTCTGGAGGGGAAGAAGGTATGGATTCGTTATGGGAGTCTTACGAAGATGACAATGCAAGCAAAAAATCGAGGAACAGAAAAGAAACGACGATAGAGAAGAAAAAGACGACGACGAAGAACAAGAAGAAGAGCGAGTTTAAGTATTTTTATGAAGGCGACGATGTCGAAGAAGATGATGATGAAGAAGAGTTCATGAGTAATGGGCAGTTGTGTTGTTTGAAGGCATTAAAATTATCAACAGGGAAAATGAATTTAGGGATGGGGAAGCCAAATCTTGTAAAGATTTCAAAAGCACTTAAAGGGTTTGGTTGGTTGCATCATGTTGGTACCAAGCATGGTAAAAAAGTTTAATTTATGTTTGTTTATAAAATTTTCCTTCTTATTTTGTTTTACTATTATTGATCAAGTGATATACATTTTTATTTATTGGGTTAAAAGAATAATTAATAAATAAAAATATAATAATCTAAATGGTAATTATATAGGATTTTAATATATATAAAAAAATTACATATCTATAATCTATTTATTTATTTGGAGAGGTTAGTAAATCATGTTGTGCAATGATAATTGTCTCTTATGATACATGCCATGCCTATGTCCTTATCCGTATTTTTTGTTGGATAATATATGTGTTGTCCATTTAGGTAAGACAACCTCTTTATCACTCTAATCATATTGTCAAATTCTTTTTACATATTACTTGCTTTTTCCTGTCTGCTAATAGTATAAGTTAATTTAGCTTCTCTTTTATTTTGTATTAAAATACAACTAAACTTTTTTAAGCTTTTTTACTGAGCATCTATTGATAGTGTTTGACTGTTTTCTAGGTATACTCTTTAATCTATTAATAGTTTATAACTTTACTGGTCCTAATACCTATACGATGTATGGTAGCTATATAGACTGTATCTTAAAGAAATTCGAATATGCCTCATACATGATTCGTGAGTATGAAATAATTTGTGGTTAAAATAAACCGATGATCGAAGCTAAATTATAATAATTGTTTATAATAAACAGTAATGATAAATATAATATATGTTTAGTTAGAGTTTTGGATTTACCTTAAATTTTTACAATCACATCAAAATCGGAACTTGTAAACATAGTGGATGACGGCAAATAACCTTGTGATTTCGGATCATAAACTCAATTTTTTGAAGTCTTCATGTTAATAACTTGTTATAAGTAATAGGAGTTGAAGAATTGAGAAAGAAAAAGAGACAATTTATTTATGAGAAAACGATCAATCAAATAAGGTTATAATGTCTTTTGTATTAATAAGTCAAGAGTTAGAGTTTAATTCTAAGTCTAATAAGGAAATTGAATCTATATACAATTAAAAAAACTAAGGACACGTGTCGATCAAGGATTACATCACGTGTCGTTTCAAGAACATCTCAATCCTGTTTTAGTTTATTGGTAGATACTATATCACTCTTATGGGCTTAATACAATGGGCTTGAAAGCCTTATGTTGGAGGATCATGAAACATTATTTGGGCTTAAGTTATTGGCACGGAGTTGTTTCTAGTTTTAAGCCCATTTCCCGTGATGTCTTGTTTCTTGTTATAGAGTTTCATGATTTGGGATTAAATTATGCGCTCTATATATTTCTAACCCACAGAGAATGTGCTATGACGATTCAGTTGCTGAGTTAGTTTATAGGTAAAAACATCTGGACAGTCGAAGTAAACACGTCGATATTAAGTGTGTATATCGATAACAGAACGTGTTGAAGACAGAAGTTATTTAAAACATTAGCATTATACTTGATCCTTGTTAATCTCCCATGTAAAAGCATGCTAGGGTCCTGACGTTCTGTGGTGCAGCTGAGACTTGATTCTTGTTGGTTTATGTCTTGCTTTTTTTAATAGATAATATCGCATTTGTCCACACTTTTAGTTAGCGTGAACAAATTAAAAAATTTGTCACGCTTTTATGTGTGTAAAAATATGAGAACTAAAAGTGTAGAAATTAATCCACACTTACAATTGTGGTATTCTAAAAGTTCACACTTTTTAGTGTGGACTTTTATAAATTAAATATGAAAGTTCACACTAAAAAGTGTGAACTTTTAGAATACCACAATTTTAAGTGTGGATTAATTTCTACACACTTTTAGTTTTTCATATTTTTACACACATAAAAGCGTGAAATTTTTTTTAATTTGTTCACAGTAACTAAAAGTGTGAACAAATGCAACATTATTTGTAGTGTATTTTCGTTAATCTCAAAATATGTATATTCACTCAAGTTTTTCCCTATCAAAATAAATGTAAATATGACATTTTCTTGGTGTGGACGATTCTCTGAAATTATACATCTAACTATATAGTGGACCCTTATTTTGGGACGGATAAATTAAGGAATTACATTTTTCTTTCAGTAATTAGCTCAAATGTTATACACACTATCTATACTATATTATAAAGCAAATCTACTTTTGATTTTCAACATTGAACTTAAAATTTCAATATTGATTTTAAGTTTCAACAATGTACACATCTAATGCATGATGTACCATACATCATAGCCACATTACATCAATAACTTCCACTACTCACCGGCGCCACCGCCACCACCACCAATCTCCGCCGCCACCACCGCTCGCCACTACCACCCGTCACCGCCACCACCGCCGCCGCCATTACATCACCACCACCGCCGCCACCTCCATCACCGTCGCAACGTGCGGATACCTTTCTCTCGTATAGATACAATCAGAAATGGGGAAACGGGTAGATATCCTCTAGATATAGCAAAGAACAATGGAGATAAAAGAAAGAAACTGCTCAGTGCCGCCTTCCGCGGGTTTTGAGCCCCAATACCTCGACGGTGTATGGGGAGATTAAGATGTAGACAGACCCTACCTTTACTAAAGTAGAGAGGTTGCTTCCATTTTTACCTAAATGGTTTGAAAAATTGTTACAAATGCTTAATACATGAAAAACCAATTTAAAGTATTCATTATATATGAGTAACATTGCAACTCAAAGTCTACAACTTATTTCGAGACAATCTAATCATACGAAAAAGTCCAACAATGTTTACATATAAAGACTCGCATTGGGCAACCTTTGAGATGGGATAACTATGAGTGGTTTTAGTTTCTTAAGTGCAATGCCAAATTTTTCTGAGAGGTCATGCTTTTCGCCCTCAGGCAACCTCCAGTCGAATGAGTGCAACAGTGAAGCCAAGATATACATTTGCATCTTATCGGCCAATTGAAGACCAGGACACATTCTTCTTCCTGACCCAAACGGGACAAACTGTAAGTTGTTTCCTAATAAATCATAATTAGCAGTCGTGTCATTTGACATGAACCTCTCCGGATTGAACTCCAATGGATTGTCCCAATAAAGAGGATTCCGATGGATTGCCCAAAAATTCATGGATACAAAACATCCTTTTGGAATGATGTATCCACCCACCATACAATCCTCACTTGGTGCTCGTGGGAATAAGAGAGGCCCGACTGGGTGTAACCGCAGTACCTCCTTAATCGTTGCAGCTAGGTATTGTAGCTTTTGTATATGAGACTCTTCAACAATGTTATTTATTCCTACAACTTCTTCCAATTCTGCTTGAATCCTTTTCATTACGTTGTCGTTTCTAATGATCTCTGTCATTGCCCATACAAGCAACGTTGTTGTTGTATCTGTTCCTCCAAGCATAATGTCCTGATACAAAAAAGATTAACAACTTTACATTAGGTGGCACAACTCAAGATCTAATTGAGGCGGAATATGAACTAATTTTTGTCAGAGGGCATTTAGCCTAGCAGTATCGGGATGACCCATCAACCTATAGGTTGTGTGTTCAAGTCTCGCTGGAGACAATTATCGTTTGGTTTAAGAGTAAATTTGGCCGTTTGAAAAACAAAATCTAGCTACTTTTATAACTAAGGCAGGGGAAAAAAGGCTTACTAGAATAAGGCCCTTTATTTGATGCAAGTTAAGCACTTGCTTGTCCTTAAGATCTAATAAGATTTGTAAGAAATCTTTCTTCTCCTCGTTATCAATTCCATCATCTAGCTTTTTGGAGTTAGATTCAATTCTCTCTTTCATGATGTTTGCAAAAATTCGATCTAACTTCTTATGTTGCACCTTTGTATCTCGTTCGATACCTTGTAGATCAAACCAAGCAAGGCTAGGGAACAAATCTGAAATATTCACCCTACTAATAAGCTCAAATATCTTCGCCGCCGCAGCTTGGAACTCGTCTCCAAGGAGACCATTGTTTCCCCCTTTATCCGACCGACTGTTTCCCCAAACAATATTTGTTATAACGTTAGCAACCGTGGAAAAGGCAACATCGCCAATGTTTAAACTAGTCCCAACTTTACTAAAAACATCATTGACAGTTTTTCTAACCGCGTCCCTTCTAAAACAAGCACACGCTTCGATATTCTTGTTGTTTAAGACCTCAAACACGAATATCTTACGAAGATTTGTGGACTTGCTATCGGAAAACGCCATCTCTTGACCTCCATAAGTAATTACTGAGGTAGCAACCGTAAGCTTGCGGTTTCCAAAAATCTTGTCTTGGTCCCTAACCACAACTCTTGCTAGTTCGGGTGTGTTTATGATTACATGAACCTTGCTTCCTACATTGAATTTGAATATTGGGCCGTAAGTTTGGCCCATTTTGGTGAACTGTTTGTGTAAGTCATCATGGCCTAGAAATGGAAGGTACCCAACAATTGGCAAGAAATAAGGACCTGGTGGCATGGATGGCGATGAGGACCTAAAAAGTGTCAACTTGAGCCAAAAAATGGCCAAGATTAGTATCGACACGGTTGCGGCCGCAACGATAAAATCGTTTCTATTGTTGTTGATGATCAGTTCCGACCAATATGATCCATTGTTGTTTATAAGTTGTTCCATTTTGGCAAATGTTTGAATGTGAGTACAATAATACAAGTCCATAGCTGCATTTGTAGTGGGTTTGGACCACACATGTTATATTATTCTATTTTTCTTAAACAAAGAATTTCGACATATAATAATGCTTATAATTATAACATTTTGAATAAATTAAGCCAAAATTCCAAATTAGTATTAGTTACAGTATTATAAATATAGATATAATATGTTACTTTTAAAAATTAGTTTAACAATCCTTTTAACAACTGATTACAAGACAAATGTAATTCCTTAGCTCTCTATCTTAATTTTATCTTTTAGCTATGCCGGCAAGGTTGGATCAAGTGGTTAACACCCTTACCTCTAGAGATAGACGTCAATGTTTCTATTCTCATGTATTGCAAGACCGGAGAGATTTTTTTTCTATCTTAGATCAAATCTGGAAACGGTCTCCATCTTAGAAAGACGTAAGACCGTATATATCTTAACCTCTCTCATACACTATCGTGATGAGACTCAAAACCCGTGAAATCGGCATTAGATGTTATTTACTTTTAATTACTTAGTTAAAAATTAGCAAAAGTTACTTAACAGCCGGCTATGCTTACGCGCGGTGAAGTTGAAAGTGTGCTATTCGCATTTTCGTCAATGAATGTGACCTTACAACGTACAACACTTAAGCTGTTTTAAAATAAAATAAAACATGTATATATGTATGTATTTTAATTCAGTATAAATTGACTAAATTTATAAACATAACCATTATAACTAAAGCCAAAGCTATATGATTATAAAATCAGTGAGTTTATACTAAATTTTGTACTTAACACACTAAAATGTCTGGTGTTGAAATTGTCAGCTCTAGGCCTAATAGGTCCAATGATTAGAAAGACATACGTCCTTATATGCATATATATACACATACATACATATATAAAACGAGGTTGAAGGTCAAATATACCAAACATGTATATATATACTTTTTTTATATTTTTTACATTAAAATTTTTACAGTTTTCATGTTACACATATTTAGTTAAATACTTTATTTTATTAAAAAAAAAAAAAAAAAAAAAAAAAAAAAAAAAAAAAAAAAAAAAAAAAAAAAAAAAAAAAAAAAAAAAAAAAAAAAAAAAAAAAAAAAAAAAAAAAAAAAAAAAAAAAAAAAAAAAAAAAAAAAAAAAAAATAAAAGTTATTTATTTAGTAAAACTAATAAAAAAATTTAATTAAATATTAATTGATTTAATGTTATAGATAAATCTCTACTAATACAACCACCACACAATTTTTTTTGAGAAAAAAATTGAAGTCACTGGCGGTGACTTTGCTCCCAAAAAATTGAAATTCCTTCTCCAAAAATTAAATCCCTCCACTTATTTGTTTTCTCAAAATTGAAACCATCTTCTTATCTTTGACCTTGTACAAAAAACCCTCTTCATCCCAACTAAACCCACCCTCCCCCACCTGCAGTTATTTTCTATTTTATGTAGAAAAATCCCACCACCGTCTCATCCATCTCTTCGTCACCTCGATCTTGTTCACCTCTAGAAACCACCACCAAACGTGTATATATGTCTCGAAAATCTCAAAAACCGAAAGTATATGTATAAATATATTAAAACCAGGTTAGATCCGAGTTCGATCTGTGATTTGGGTCTCGTAACCACGTCTTTTTTCTTATTCGTGAGCAGATCTGTTCACCTTCGAGTTCATCATCTTCTTCATAAGCTTCGTGAATAGATCTAGTCAGATCTGGTCAGGTCGAGTTCTTTGTGTTACATGGTCTTCTTCGCGATTCAGATTTAGATCTAGGAATTTTTTTGATTTTTGTTTTTTTTTAATTAAATCTATCATATATTTGTATATTTACTACCGTTTGTTTTCCTTTTATTGAGTATAATATCTTTCTATCAATTTTGGTAGGAAAAGCTAATGTATAAAATGGTTGTTTTTCTTATGTTGTTGGACAGGAACAAGTATTTAATGTATGTGGTTCAACAAAAAGCAGGTATATTTTTTAGCTTTGATCTGTTTTTTTTCTTTTAAATTTTGTAATCCATATTATATATTTTGATATATTTGATTTTTAGGTTCTGATAAATATATGGTCCATGTTCTTTATTTTTTTTCAGATGATGTAACACCCCAAAGTTTTTAAGGTAAAGAAATTAACCCCTTTTTATAGTTTTGACATTTAATTAATTTCCTAGTATTTTATTTCTAGATATGGGGTTAATTTAGTTGGAACTCAAGCGGATAGCGGGTAAAATACCCACAAAATTAGAAGAGGGCGTGGCAAGCCCATGGAGTGCCAGCCATCTTTTCTTTGTGACTCACTCTTCCATTCTCTACTTCTCCATCATTCCTTCATGCATCTCATTCTTGTTCTTTCAAAATCAAAGTTTAATTCTCTCCAATTCAAGGATAATAACATCAATAATAAATCATCACCATCAATCTTTATCAAGCAAAATTGAAAGTTAGGGTTTGAGGTGTGAGTGGTGGTGGCCGAAATTTTCAAGAGGAAAAGAGGGGAAGAAGAATTTTTCCATCTAAGTCTTGATTTAGCTTATTGTTGTGAGGTATTGATTTCCCCTAATTTAGTTTTTCATCTTTCTTTTGAATTAGGGTTCATGGAGTGAACCAAATTGGGAGTTTTTACTAGAATATAAATTATGATGAATTTTTCCCCAATTTCGTAGATAACCTAGTTTGTCATTGAGTTATGTGTGAGTTTGATTATGAAATTGATAAGCTCATGCGATAATCTTAGTCTATGAGAAAAGATGAGTTTTTACTAGTAATTGAAATGTTGATGAAAATGGTAGGTTGAACTACCTAGTGTTTTGTGGAAGTAAAAGAGGCTCAATGACAAATGGGTTGGGTTTTGGGTTTAGGAAGGCTAGTGATTGAGAATGGCTAGAAAAAAAAAAAAAAAAAAAAAAAAAAAAAAAAAAAAAAAAAAAAAAAAAAAAAAAAAAAAAAAAAAAAAAAAAAAAAAAAAAAAAAAAAAAAAAAAAAAAAAAAAAAAAAAAAAAAAAAAAAAAAAAAAAAAAAAAAAAAAAAAAAAAAAAAAAAAAAAAAAAAAAAAAAAAAAAAAAAAAAAAAAAAAAAAAAAAAAAAAAAAAAAAAAAAAAAAAAAAAAAAAAAAAAAAAAAAAAAAAAAAAAAAAAAAAAAAAAAAAAAAAAAAAAAAAAAAAAAAAAAAAAAAAAAAAAAAAAAAAAAAAAAAAAAAAAAAAAAAAAAAAAAAAAAAAAAAAAAAAAAAAAAAAAAAAAAAAAAAAAAAAAAAAAAAAAAAAAAAAAAAAAAAAAAAAAAAAAAAAAAAAAAAAAAAAAAAAAAAAAAAAAAAAAAAAAAAAAAAAAAAAAAAAAAAAAAAAAAAAAAAAAAAAAAAAAAAAAAAAAAAAAAAAAAAAAAAAAAAAAAAAAAAAAAAAAAAAAAAAAAAAAAAAAAAAAAAAAAAAAAAAAAAAAAAAAAAAAAAAAAAAAAAAAAAAAAAAAAAAAAAAAAAAAAAAAAAAAAAAAAAAAAAAAAAAAAAAAAAAAAAAAAAAAAAAAAAAAAAAAAAAAAAAAAAAAAAAAAAAAAAAAAAAAAAAAAAAAAAAAAAAAAAAAAAAAAAAAAAAAAAAAAAAAAAAAAAAAAAAAAAAAAAAAAAAAAAAAAAAAAAAAAAAAAAAAAAAAAAAAAAAAAAAAAAAAAAAAAAAAAAAAAAAAAAAAAAAAAAAAAAAAAAAAAAAAAAAAAAAAAAAAAAAAAAAAAAAAAAAAAAAAAAAAAAAAAAAAAAAAAAAAAAAAAAAAAAAAAAAAAAAAAAAAAAAAAAAAAAAAAAAAAAAAAAAAAAAAAAAAAAAAAAAAAAAAAAAAAAAAAAAAAAAAAAAAAAAAAAAAAAAAAAAAAAAAAAAAAAAAAAAAAAAAAAAAAAAAAAAAAAAAAAAAAAAAAAAAAAAAAAAAAAAAAAAAAAAAAAAAAAAAAAAAAAAAAAAAAAAAAAAAAAAAAAAAAAAAAAAAAAAAAAAAAAAAAAAAAAAAAAAAAAAAAAAAAAAAAAAAAAAAAAAAAAAAAAAAAAAAAAAAAAAAAAAAAAAAAAAAAAAAAAAAAAAAAAAAAAAAAAAAAAAAAAAAAAAAAAAAAAAAAAAAAAAAAAAAAAAAAAAAAAAAAAAAAAAAAAAAAAAAAAAAAAAAAAAAAAAAAAAAAAAAAAAAAAAAAAAAAAAAAAAAAAAAAAAAAAAAAAAAAAAAAAAAAAAAAAAAAAAAAAAAAAAAAAAAAAAAAAAAAAAAAAAAAAAAAAAAAAAAAAAAAAAAAAAAAAAAAAAAAAAAAAAAAAAAAAAAAAAAAAAAAAAAAAAAAAAAAAAAAAAAAAAAAAAAAAAAAAAAAAAAAAAAAAAAAAAAAAAAAAAAAAAAAAAAAAAAAAAAAAAAAAAAAAAAAAAAAAAAAAAAAAAAAAAAAAAAAAAAAAAAAAAAAAAAAAAAAAAAAAAAAAAAAAAAAAAAAAAAAAAAAAAAAAAAAAAAAAAAAAAAAAAAAAAAAAAAAAAAAAAAAAAAAAAAAAAAAAAAAAAAAAAAAAAAAAAAAAAAAAAAAAAAAAAAAAAAAAAAAAAAAAAAAAAAAAAAAAAAAAAAAAAAAAAAAAAAAAAAAAAAAAAAAAAAAAAAAAAAAAAAAAAAAAAAAAAAAAAAAAAAAAAAAAAAAAAAAAAAAAAAAAAAAAAAAAAAAAAAAAAAAAAAAAAAAAAAAAAAAAAAAAAAAAAAAAAAAAAAAAAAAAAAAAAAAAAAAAAAAAAAAAAAAAAAAAAAAAAAAAAAAAAAAAAAAAAAAAAAAAAAAAAAAAAAAAAAAAAAAAAAAAAAAAAAAAAAAAAAAAAAAAAAAAAAAAAAAAAAAAAAAAAAAAAAAAAAAAAAAAAAAAAAAAAAAAAAAAAAAAAAAAAAAAAAAAAAAAAAAAAAAAAAAAAAAAAAAAAAAAAAAAAAAAAAAAAAAAAAAAAAAAAAAACACACGAATGAAAAAATAAAAAGAAACTATATATATAATAAAAAAAAAACACAAAACTGATAAAAAAAAAAAAAAAAAAAAAGAAACTAACGATACATTGAAGCATAGAAGACAGGGTTGTAAAAAAAAAAAAAAAAAAAAAAAAAAAAAAAAAAAAAAAAAAAAAAAGAAAATTTTTCCATCTAAGTCTTGATTTAGCTTATTGTTGTGAGGTATTGATTTCCCCTAATTTAGTTTTTCATCTTTCTTTTGAATTAGGGTTCATGGAGTGAACCAAATTGGGAGTTTTTACTAGAATATAAATTATGATGAATTTTTCCCCAATTTCGTAGATAACCTAGTTTGTCATTGAGTTATGTGTGAGTTTGATTATGAAATTGATAAGCTCATGCGATAATCTTAGTCTATGAGAAAAGATGAGTTTTTACTAGTAATTGAAATGTTGATGAAAATGGTAGGTTGAACTACCTAGTGTTTTGTGGAAGTAAAAGAGGCTCAATGACAAATGGGTTGGGTTTTGGGTTTAGGAAGGCTAGTGATTGAGAATGGCTAGGTTGAGCTAGTCATGTTGTGAATATAAGCTTATGCATTCTTATGTTATGATCATAGGTTGAAGCTTGTTTGTGCATTATCGTTTTAGCTTTATTATTCAAGTTGCGGAGGAGGTGAGTATATTTGCATACCTTTATGTATACGTTGGGTCAATTGACCACATTATGTTGAAGTTTGTTTATCCATGTGTGGTAATTGATTTGGCGTTAAAGCCCATGTGGGGCATTGTGATTATGGGCCTAAGAACCCTTGTATGAGGCCTAAGAACCTCTTGATTGTGATTATGGGCCTAAGAACCCTGGTGAACGAGGCCTAAGAACCTCCGGGGCCTAAGAACCCCTAGTTGTGATATTGATCGTGTTGTTTGGCTTATATGGATCCATGTATAGCGTTTAGTGTGCAAGGTGAGCATGTAAATGTGACATGACGGTGTCATAGGTTACATGTGATATTCCTTGTACTTTGCCCTCCTTCGTATTCGTAAATGTATGCAAGTATATTCACTAAGCCTTTGCTTATATTTTAGTTGTTCATCTTTTTATAGGTAGTTCCGGAAGAAGGAACTAGTTTTTGTTTAAAGCTCGAAGTGTTAGAAGTAAAGGTTGTTGCAAGACTTGAAGGTATTTAGGTCATTCATGGATGAATGGCAATCTTTTGGTTTAGAGGCTTAGAAATCCCTCCCCCTCATGGCTCGTGGGACATTTTGGTTTTGGAAGTCATACTTTTATTCTGTAATTGATCAAGTGTGAAGCTTTTGGAAAATTGCATAGCTGCATTGTGGAAGGAAATGGTGTCAAAGTGGGTAAATGACCCAATGACGGTGTACTTGAGATTTTTAAACAAGTCGATGTGTAATCATGTTTTAAAAGGTGTCTATATATCAGTTAGAATCATCGGAATGTGTTTTGAAATGTTGGTCATGATTATGCAAGATTTGAAGTTTGTTCGATGTGTCAAAAGTTCTGGAGTTTGCTGAAATTTGTGCAGGTCTGGGCCAGAATTCTCCCACTGCGGCGCAGTGGGAGTGTTTCAACCCCACTGCGGCGCAGTGGGGGATTTTTGTATGGCAGGTCAGTAAGTCCCAATGCGGCGCAGTGGGAGGTGTCCAACCCCACTGCGGCGCAGTGGGTATCTACTGTGAAAAAAAAAAAAAATTTGTTTATCGAGTCTAGTCCTTTCAAGTTGGTATCAGAGCCGAGGTTTAAGGGATTTAGGTATTCCCTCGTTTAGAGAGTGCCTAGACTTAAACCTTAGTTGAGACTCGACCTTAGGTGTAGAACTTTTATATGGGACCGAAAGAGCGTTCGATGATGTTAACTTATAAACTTGCTAGTATTAAAGCACAATAAGAAGCCGGCCTTATTGTGGTTGAAATACTAACAAATTTATAAACTAACGGCATCAAACCTTGGGACGGTTTAGTATAAAGTTATAGGTTTTGGCTTCTAGTCGTAGAGATAGATAGGTTGCGTGATTAAATCCGTTTTATCTACTCTTATTATAGTATGGCCGATTATCATAATGACGAAGATGAGCACAACGAACAAAACGAATAAGAAGAGCCCATATTTGCCGAGGATAGTATGGATATCTCGGACCAAATAGGGAGAGCATTGGAGAAGTATACTCCTCTTTTATTAAAAAGAATGAATCAAACTTTAGAAGGAGCTGTGAACGATCACATTGCTCAAATGATTAGAGAAGAGGTTGCGGTCAATGTGCAACGGGAGTTTGAGAAAAGAGATGCCAAAGATAAAGGCAAGAAGGCTGAAGATGAAAGGGAGGTGGAAGTAACCGGGGAGAAGGTTTATAAGAAGAAGTTCACTTTTCGAGACTTTGAAGTGTGCCACCCACCGGAGTATCACGGTGATCGTGATCCCATCGTTTGTACTCGGTGGATATCGGAGATAGAAGGGGCATTCCGTACTAGTCAATGCACCTCACATTTGAAGGTTATATTTGCGGTTGGTATGCTTAGGAACAGTGGGAAGAGATGGTGGGACGGATTGTTAGCAATTAAGAAGGAAGCTTTAGATCATGTAGAATGGCCCGAATTTAAGACTATGTTTTTCAAGGAATTTAGATCGGAGGCCGAAGTGACTAAGTTGAGAAGTGAATTTCTCAATGATAGTCAAGGTAGTTTAAGCTTGAATGAATTTCGTGCTCAATTCTTGGATAAAGCTCAATTTTGTCCGGAATTTCTTGAGAACGACCAATTGCTAAAGGAACAATTCTACATGAAGTTGAAGAAGAACTTGAGGGAGAAGATAAGCCTGCGCCAAATGGATTCTTTCTCCATGTTGGCGGATGTGGCTAGGGATCATGAGATTGAGCAGTCTAGGGTGGAGGAAGGTGAATTGAAAAGGAAGCATGAAGACAAATGTAATTCCTTAGCTCTCTATCTTAATTTTATCTTTTAGCTATGCCGGCAAGGTTGGATCAAGTGGTTAACACCCTTACCTCTAGAGATAGACGTCAATGTTTCTATTCTCATGTATTGCAAGACCGGAGAGATTTTTTTTCTATCTTAGATCAAATCTGGAAACGGTCTCCATCTTAGAAAGACGTAAGACCGTATATATCTTAACCTCTCTCATACACTATCGTGATGAGACTCAAAACCCGTGAAATCGGCATTAGATGTTATTTACTTTTAATTACTTAGTTAAAAATTAGCAAAAGTTACTTAACAGCCGGCTATGCTTACGCGCGGTGAAGTTGAAAGTGTGCTATTCGCATTTTCGTCAATGAATGTGACCTTACAACGTACAACACTTAAGCTGTTTTAAAATAAAATAAAACATGTATATATGTATGTATTTTAATTCAGTATAAATTGACTAAATTTATAAACATAACCATTATAACTAAAGCCAAAGCTATATGATTATAAAATCAGTGAGTTTATACTAAATTTTGTACTTAACACACTAAAATGTCTGGTGGTCAGTTGTTAATTGGTGTTTTGTTATTGTATTATCGAATACATCCGAGAATAAGGGCCGGCAGCATGCGAGCATATATCGATAAAAGATGCTTCCGAATTCTTTCAAAGACATCCAGACATCCATGTAAAGCTAAATACTATCTTCTAGTTTTGAACTTTTGGATAGAATTACAAGCGGAACTTAAGAGGAACGGGAGATCGAGAGGATCGTCCTTTCAAAAGTCCAAGATTGAATCTATATTGTATATCGTATAATTAAGTTCAAGATATATAGAATAGAATCTTAATATATCGTAAAATCTGAATATATGAATATGTAACAAGGACCATCTATTAGGTTTCGTCACGGATTGGTATAGTAACTGATGTTTTAGATAGGTTCCTGATACATAATAAAATTCGACCCAAACCGACCCATTGCCTTCCAAAACAAAACAAGAAGGCCTCAAATGCCTATCATTGAATTCTTGCATTAGTTTCGTCTGAGTATATATCGAGCATATAAACATGCAAAATCATCAACAACCGTTTAGCAACAGAAATAAACGTATACTAACCAAAATACATTAGATCTAGCTACTCTCGTTAAATACCGGCCAATTCATTAGACCCCTGATCACTAAGCAAGTTGCCATATACATATGTTATGCTAGCTACTCAAAATCGAGGAGTATGTCAAGATGCAAAAGCAGTCGGAAATATGGTAATGTGTTTCAAAGGGTGAACTATATCGATACCCCCAGCATGCTCCACGAACCCAGCTGGAGAGAATGATTGACCATGACATACACACACAATTGTCACTTCATTTTTTGTATATCTATACAAAAACCCACTAACTCTTTTCCCATTTGGCCCGTTTCCAGTTGTTGAAACACATGGCATTCGAGCTAGAAAAGAGGCTTGCTCACGTTGGCTATCGGTATCATGGTTCAAAGGCGAGTTTGAAAAAGTTATTGATGTATGTGAGTTCATCATTTGGTCATTTAGTTTCATTGGACTTGGCACAGATAGTGATGAGTTTGTTAACTTGTTAGTTAAGACGGTTTGGCTTGATGAACCGGTGGGTTGATCAGATGAGTCCAACGGGTCACTTGTCGTAGAGGTACTTGGGTATTGTTGATCTAGCTGAGAGTTGCTTGAAATGCTTCTGCTATAGTCTGTAAGATTACCTACAACCACCAAAAAAAAGCCATTAAATTAATGGTGTTCATATATAAACATGATGTGTAATGCTTACTTCTATATTAGCCAAAATCAGATTATATTGTAAAGGAGTAGCACGTCACGGATTCTATATTGAGAACTACACATACATAACCTATAACAACGCTTATTCATAGCTAAAAATTAATAAAAGCATGTGTTTCATAAAAACAAACAGTCTGAAACCGGGGGCATGCTCTACGAAACACACATGCACAAGTAGAATAAAATGCCGTTCAAAAAAAAAACAACCAAAACAGACGATCCCCATCTGCTTATAAATTAATCTCTTAACTACTTACAAATATAAATATAATCAAGACCACTACCAGAAATAGGCTTTCGGCCACGCCTTATGTCATCACTAAAGGCCCCAAATGTTTATTTGACTTTCCAAGTCAAAAATTAACAAAAAAATAAAATAAAATAAAATCGTTTAGTGGATCCCTAATTTGGCGATGACAAATCGCAAGTGTATTTTTTTTCTTTTATTTTTTTAGTGTTTTGATTAGGTGATAAGTGCTATACTCCGTATAGAAAATGGTTCTAGACTTCTAGCTAGTACCGTAACAAAACATGCACCCCTAGAATTTATTTATTTTTTTAATTACTTTCAACCAAAATGTATCATCTGCTTCTT
>CM067173.1:100264696-100322196 GCA_034093135.1 Erigeron breviscapus | reverse complement strand
TGAGATCGGTAAAAGAATAGTTTTACCGACATCATTTATAGGTGGTCCTCGCTACATGTATAAACATTACCAAGACGCCTTAGCGATTTGCAGAGTCCATGGAAATCCACAATACTTCGTTACTTTTACATGTAATGTCAAATGGCCAGAGATTGAAAGACATATGGCTCAATACGCTCCCCTTAAGGCCCAAGATCGACCAGACATTATAGCAAGAGTGTTCCAGTTGAAACTAAAGTCATTACTTAACTTCATTAAAACTGAAAATGTTTTTGGCCAAATTGAGGCAGGTACATTTACATCCAGTTTCGATCTCTTTTCTTATCTATTAGTTCTTCTAACATTCTGAGACAACTAATTCTTTCAACACAGATTTATATACCATTGAGTTCCAAAAAAGAGGCCTACCTCATTGCCATATGTTATTATGGGTAGCCTCTTCTCAAAGGATCAAAGATGCTGAAGATATAGATAAATACATCTCAGCAGAAATACCTGACCGCATGCTTCAACCTGATTTATATAGAATCGTGTCTGACTCTATGATGCATGGCCCATGCGGTCTTGCAAGAACGAACTCCCCTTGCATGAAACTAGTCCATTGTTCCAAAAAATTCCCAAAAAATTTTGAGCAAACGACTTGCTTTGACAAGAACGGGTACGCACGCTACAGGAGACGATCAACAACGGCTACAGTAGTAAAAAATGGCGTTCCATTAGACAACCGCTTTGTCGTCCCCTACAATCCTTTGCTGTGTTTATACTTTGAAGCACATATCAATGTAGAGTATTGTGGCTGGAGTATGCTCATAAAGTACTTATTCAAGTACATATCTAAAGGCCCAGATCGTATACGTTACTCAATCAATAGAACTCCTGCCATAACAACCGATACTACAACAAACACAAACCCTATCCAAATAGATGAAATCAAAAATTTTGTAGATAATCGGTTCATTTGCCCTCACGAAGCTGCTTGGAGAATTCTAAACTTTCACATACATGAAAATCCCGTTCAAATGCTAGCAGTACACTTGGAGAACATGCAAAGCGTACGGTTCAGAGACAAAGATAAGTTAAAGAACGTGGCCAACAATCCGTATGCAGCAAAGACGACTCTTACTGAATGGCTGCTTAGTAACCGCTATGACGGAAGAGGCAGACATCTACGCTATATTGATTACACTTCAGAATATCGATGGGACGCCTCTTCCAAATGCTGGATTCATAGATCATTTAGAAAAAATGCTGCAATAGGAAGGCTCATTTACGTACACCCAACGTGTGGTGAACTTTTTTACTTACGAATGCTTCTAACACATCAGCGAGGATGTAAAACATTTGAAGATATTCGTACAGTTTCTGGAGAAGTTTGCCCTACATACCGCGACGCATGTGAAAAACTAGGGTTATTACAAGATGACGATGAGTGGTCCGCTGCCTTTAATGAAGCTGCCCTTTGGGCAAGTGCATCAGAACTACGGACTTTGTTTACTCACATGCTACTATATTGCGAGGTTTCAAACCCTAATGAGCTCTGGAAAGCACATTGGAGCAAAATGACCGATGACATAGCTCGCATACATGAAGTCATTAATCAAGAGGATTTACAACAATACGTGCTTTACGAACTAGAGTTATTACTTCGGTCTTCAACCCCTTCTTCATCTTTACCAGAGTTTGGCCTACCTTTGCCCAATCAGCAACTACTTCTGTCTTTAAGAAATAAACTTCTCATGGAAGAAAGGAACTACGACAGGCAGATTCTCGCGGCCGAACATGCATCATTGAAGTATCAATTGAATAATGAACAAAGACAGATTCATGATTACATCACAAGTACTATAGAAAGTAATAAGCAGGCTCTAGCTTTTGTATACGGCCATGGCGGAACAGGAAAAACATTCCTGTGGTCAACAATAATTTCAGGCTTACGTTCTGATGGAAAAATTGTTTTGGTTGTTGCTGCTTCAGGAATAGCATCATTATTACTCCCATCCGGAAGAACCGCACATTCAAGGTTCAAAATTCCTTTAGACCTAACAGATGATTCTACTTGCAACATCAAAAAAAATACTCATCTAGCTCAACTGTTAACTGAAACTTCACTTATTATCTGGGATGAAGCTCCGATGAGTGACAGAAAGTGTTTTGAATCCTTGGATAGAACTCTCAAAGACCTACACGCTGACGATAGACCTTTTGGTGGTAAATCCATACTTTTAGGCGGTGACTTTAGGCAAACACTTCCGGTTAAACGCAAAGTCTCAAAGCAGGCTATTTTAGCGTCATCGTTACCTAGATCTTACTTATGGAGTAAATTTCAGGTGTTCAAGTTAACTGAAAATATGCGCCTTCAAAGACCTGGTTTAGACCCACAACAAAAAGAAGAAATCTCCAACTTCTCTTCATGGTTATTAGCAATTGGAAACGGCGAGTTTGGTACTCCTGACAAAACCGATCCTCAAAACACCAAAGTCATAGAAATCCCACCAACTTACACCATACCTTTTCACAAAAAAGCACTTAATGATCTTATTCAGTTCATCTATGACCACGAAACTTTACAAAATCCTTCAGCTACTACCTTATGTGCAAAGGCGATCGTTTGCCCAAAGAATGAAACTGCAGAAGAGATCAACGCAAAGGTACTTGAAATGGCTCCTGGAATAGGAAAAGTTTACCTTAGTTTAGACACAATAGTTCCTTACACCGGAGACCATGGCGATACCGAAATTCTTTATCCAACAGAATATCTCAACCTTCTTACCTTTAATGGACTGCCACCACATCGCTTGGTACTGAAAATTAACACACCAATCATGTTATTACGAAATCTAAACCAAACAGAAGGCTTATGCAATGGAACTCGACTCATAGTAACACAACTACTTCCTAGAGTTATTGAAGCGCAAATCATGACAGGAACGACAATTGGTCACCGTGTCTACATCCCCCGCATAACACTAACCCACAGTGACACAGAGTTACCCTTCATGCTTAAAAGGAAGCAATTTCCAATTAAGTTGTGTTACGCAATGACTATAAACAAAAGTCAAGGGCAGTCACTAAATAAAATTGGAATTTACTTACCACATCCTGTCTTTAGTCACGGACAGCTATATGTAGCATTGTCACGTGCCACCAGTCCTTCGGCTCTCAAGTTACTGATAATTCCTCAACAAGACGAAAAACCAACCGAAACAAAAAATATTGTTTACTCTGACTTTTTAAAAGAAATTAACAGTTATTAACGCTTACCTGAAAAAAAGTTACGTACCACAACCAACCAATATAATTTACTTCAAACTGTTTACATAGCTATAATGACACTAACATACCTTTTTATCTTTGCAGATCAATGGCAACCTTACGGATTAGTGAAATAAAACCTCACGAGCCTGGTAACGAAATCCGCGTACGAATAATAAGAAAATGGATACCACACAACAGGAAAGAGGACCTGTGCTACCTCTTAGTAGATATCCATGTAATGTACTAACAAAAAATATTAAGGCCAAATCTGTTACAGGGTGACGCCATTGAGGCCTCTGCAAAATCAGCAAACGAAAGGTATTTCGATTCTAAGTTGAAGCTGAACTCATGCTATGCCATATCGGACTATCTACCAATAGATGCAAGAAAAAGTATGCAAGTTGTCGAACATGCAGCAACTATCAGACTAGGAGAGTCAACTACTTTTCTCCCCATCGAAGACCAAACAATTCCTACTTACTACTACAGGTTTGTGCCATATGACAAACTCCCAGAACGGCGTAACAATCACACCCTCTTAACAGGTATATACTATACCCATATTATCATTTTATACATATTAAGGGCTTCATTTTATATTTCCTTATAAACTATTCTACAGATCATATTATATATACATGTCAATTATGCATGCCAATTAATCAGTTATCTAAATATTTTAGAAACGTACCTAATTATTCATATTTACTATGCCAGTTCTCTACACATTTTCTAATTGTTCATAATAAACGATGACATCACAACTTTAAGATTCAATATCTCATCCATTTTAGCTCTGGTTTTGAATTGAACATTGTTTATTTAATTCGTTATAATCCTCGCATATAGATGAACACAAGAAAGTTAAATAATAAATGACAAATACCATCATTACTAATGGTACTGCAATATAGATTATATTGGTCGCATCGAAAGGGTATCAGGAGTCCTCACAAGGAAGGAAAAGAACCTAAGGAAAGTCATGATACTAGACGTAAGGTAAATGTATTTAATAGCAAATACCATATTAAAAACATAACTACATATATTACCATTTACATACTAAACGTTACACATTTTACAGCAATAATTTGATTGAGATAACATTGTGGATGGAGAAAATCAATGAGGTCAGCGACAACCGCTCAATTGGAAATATACTGGCCGTTACTTCAACAATTGTAACGTACTTCAACGGTATGTTACATTTTCGCAACCACTTTTCAAATCATGGTAATAATAACTAAAATGGACTTAGTTTTTTTTTATATATTTTATTAGCGATTTTACAGCCTTCTTAGAATTTTAATGTTTCATATTTTACCTATTAAATCTTTAACTTCTTTTTTATCATTAAAGTTTTATCTTTGAAGGTAATTTTTTTCTATTTTCTAGGATTTATAATTACAAGTAAAAAACAGAAACGCCTTTACTATTTAATTCTTACTTAAAAAATGTCTTATTCCATTATAGATAACTATCAGCTAGAATCTACATCCGCTACCACTACCGCCATAAATCCCCCTCTGCCAGACCTACCATATTACATCAACAGGTACTAACAATCCTCTCTAATGTGCTCCTGCAACTTACATTTATTAACCCATAAAACTTTAACAATTGCCTACCTTACAAACAGATTCAAAGAACTTGACCGAACATCCAACCCTACAATCACTCTTGAGGCTTTGCTTTCTAAACGACAAGAAGACAACATGGTACCATCTAATACCCTCAATTCTTTCACGCCAATTAAATTAAAGTTTATCCATATTAACTCCTTAGATACATTGCAGCAACATCAGGGTGTCTGTGAAGCAACTATAACAACCATTGACTCCAGCCGACCATGGTTCTATGTCACTTGCAACAAATGCAACGGAAGAGCTTACTTGCAAAAGACAAACCGATACTATTATACATGTGAAGATCACAAAGAAAAAGAGGGCTTTAAATACATGTAAGTTCATATAACCTGAATAGGGAAAGGGCTCAATTTGTTTCTCTTGATATAGAGGCTATAAGAAAGTGACAGAAACGTAATTTTATTTTACCCTTACATTTGTCCAATATGATTTTGTCATTAGACAGAGCTATAAAGATATCTACAAACCATGTGTAAGTTTTGCTTTATTAATCTTAGCATTATACCTCACATACATTATCAAGTCCTATGTTTCAACTTTGTTTGCATAATAAGGTTTGGGGCAGTTTTTTGGTTTCTTTCAAAGTTATACAAGCTGCTACCAATACTTTTCATGATGCAAACAAAGTTGGTACGTACAACAGGATTTGGTGACGTGTATGAGATATAATGCTAAGATTAGTAAAGCTAAACTTGTAGATATCTTTATAGCTCTGGTTTGATAACAAAATCTTATTACATGCCACACATTGAATGGAACCAAAGTGGCTGTGAAACGGCTGGCCCAATATTTGAGAACAAAACCAAACTCCTTGCTGATATTTGTCACTAAACTTGGTTCAAATACATGGATATCATGCTGAAGGAACCGAATGGATCATTTTTTTACCAGTTCATCGCAAATGGAAGCCTTGAATGCTTTTTAAATGGTGTGTATTTTGTTTTCTAAGTGTATGATTTGACAGCCAAAGGGTTGGCAAACTCAACATCAAGACTCACCTTTTTGACATCTAAACAATCAAAATACCAACAAACTGAATACCACCTGCCCAATCTTTTGTTATGTTGTAAATAGTAGGTGTAATTATACAATGTATGTATCTTTCAACTGCTTTGTTTACCTTTTTGTACTAATGCATCTACGACTTCCCGCAGCAACGCGCGGGCTAAGCTTCTAGTTATTATCCATTTAAGAGTTGCCACGAAGTTGCTTAATTTAATATTTTTAACACATCTTTATTTGTTTTGACTTTTTATTTTGAACGGTAAGCTAATCTATATATTCCTATTTTTAAACTACACGTATCATTAAAACGTATCTTTAGGACGAAACTCAGGACTCTCGAACCTCCTACCCCCCAATATACTACCCTATAAATATAGGAAGTCGGTCTCAAACCTCGGTGGTTTTTCCCAATGTCAAAACATTGTAGTCATTCGTCATGGTATTTATATGTAGTTTGATATTCTAGACTAACTATACTACATTCATTTGATGTCATTTTTGTGATGAGTCTCAATATTTTTTAATGATCTTACAGAATTTTCTTTATCACAATACCTGTTAATTGCCCATGTACATACAAGACGTAGGGAATAGAACCCTATCATTGTAGTATTAAGATTCAATAAAGTTTAAAGCCACATGCTTCGACTATGTTTGTTACCGACAAATAGCTTTTGACACTTCTACATATGAAGGATGCATAGAAGCTATATAGTAAGCCAACACCAAATCATTAAGAAAAATGAAGTTAGTGTTTTTTTAAGTCTTTCATTTATGTATATATGTTGCACAATGACGCATTGTGTAACTACTCCTGCTTACAAAAAATGTCCAGAGAACAGAAATTCATGAATTGAAATATTTTTACGGGTTTGACCTTTCTCCAATCTGTGTTTACAATAAAAGATAGAAGCAACTCTTTAGCTTAGGGACAACACTTCTAGTTGTCCACGTAATCATAACATTTTGACCTCTCGTCAATGAAGCTGTCCTAAATACAATGCCAAGATCAGGAACAACTTTTTTAGCTGCCGCGTTGCTTATGAAGGTCTAATATTTGCCAACTTCCAATCCCATATCATATAAAGTACTTTTATAAGGAAAGGAAATCAAAAAAAAATTTACAAAGTTAAAGAAAGATAACTACACAGCAATTATGATAATATTATGGTGCAGATCAAAAAATGGGTTTTCTTCCCCAAAACTGAAAGTTACCTATACACATAAAATTTGAAACACAACATATGTTTTACCAATGATATGACTAATTAATTAATTACAGAGAAAGTTTGTAAAAACAATCAAAGAAGTACAATTGAACTCGGGCAACTGAGAAAGCTTAATCCACCAAACTAACTTAAGCTATATTATAACTAACCACGGACATCCTAGTTGTCGAACACAAAAATTACTAAAATGGAAGAGAAACGGACTCCTTCCTTTAGGGATTTACAAAGTTGCACTCTATAAACCACAAAGATATAAAGAAATCACATGAGAAAATATATATCTTGTTCCTATATTGTGCGGCCCATGAAATCTTCGATAAAAGGAGCCTAAGTTATACAAAAGGACCACGAGGGAAAGTGGGATACTACAAAATACAACATAGTTATAAGTGTAGATAATAAGTAAAAGAAGCTAACAAAAGAGATGAAAGGGCATCAAAGTGATAGTAATAATAGGCTAATAGCTAATAAGTGTGCATGTAACGACAATTAGCAAGTTGTGTTTTTCATATTAATAGTAATTGACGATCAAATTAAAAATGAATCTAGAATATTTACCAAGTTGAACCTTCACCAGAATGTGATAGCTCAACATTATGATAGCTCAACATTATGAATGCTCAAAGACTGATATTGCTTTAGGACTGCTGACAAACGAATGATAACACAAAGAACCCTGAATTCATGCTTCATCTGTAAGTAAACTTTGCTATTTAGTAAAAGTTAATCTTCGCAATTGTAATGAATTACTGACAATTTTCTATCGAAATATAGAGGTACCTTAATATCTTATATGTGAATTCACTAAGAGAATACCAATTAAAACCGTAAACTCTTTTTCAAGTGACCAATTAGTTTAACTTAAGTAATCAAACCTTGAGTGGCCATCCCTAAGCTAAAGTAATGCACATTTGAGATTGAAAAATGTTTATATTCAACGACGTAAAAGCATTATCAAAATATGAAGATATCAGGCTTAGTTTCTTACTTTGTTGAGTACTGCTTTTATAGAAAAAATCATCACAACATTTTAATGAATGGGAATCCAATATATATACAAAGAGAGTTCACCTAACTAATAGGGAGATTGAGAGAAGAAAAACCCTATATAAGAATCCATAATTTTTCCATCTTAAGTTAACTTCACATATATCCACTGCACAGAAACCATCACCATTGAAAACTTGAAATGAAAACCCTAAAAGTGAAATAAAAAACCCTTTAGGAAAATTCATACCTCAATCTTGTGAAGTAGATCGTTCAACATGGTAAATTTTATCAATCGAAGAATATGAGCATCTCACAACTTTGATGAGAATGATGGGTGTTAGAAGTTTTTATTTTCTGTTTTTGAATTGGAAGGTGAAAAAAAAAATGTTTTGACGGAAGATTTGTGAAAGAGAGGGGAGAACTTGACACGTGGCACTTTTTTAAAAAGATTTTAGTTTAGGGATCCTCTTTTATCAAGAAAAAAGAAAAGATTGGTGGATTTGTGAATTGTGGTTCCTAGAGAAACGAACAGTTTATGAATAAAAAGTTCGTTCGTATCTGTTTGTAAACAAATGAGTAGCTGAATTCGGCAAGCACAAAATTATTAGGCGTGTAATTTTTTCATCACATATTAAACCTTCTTTATTTGAAAATACGAGGGTCCAGAGGTCCGAGGATAGATACATATAACGACAAGAAAATTATTAGGCGTGTAATAATCTATTCAACCCATTTATTTTTTATTTAGTAGCCCAATTTTGATAAAAGAGAGAAAAAAAACCCCAAATAAAAGGATATGGGCCAGGCATGTCGCTTTGTAGTCGAAGGAACGAAGGAATATGAATTAGAGTTTTGTTTTTTGCTTTGTCACTGTTACGACCATTGAATGTTATTCGACCATGGACGACGACTACGTCGAGGAGGTCCCCAATTTCAAGATACATTTTTCGGAAAAACTTTGGTTTAAATGTATGGACGACGATGGTGAGATCTTAGAATTGGATCCGAGATAACGCTATGAATCTCCACGTGTCGATAGGCTGATAAGAGATATAGAGAAACGGCAAGAAGAGGGTCCTGATTTGACTGAGAAGAGATACCTTGGCAACTATATGCTTGGTGGACAATTGGGCCAGTTACCTTTAACTGTCCGAATCACAATGCAAATCCTTTCGATTGTTGAGAAATTTTGTATTGATCGTTTCGAGATCGTTAGAAGGAGTTGTAGTTCTAGTGATCAGTCAACTGTTAATGTTAGCATCTTGTCACAAGATTTGGAGTTTTTTGATAACAATTTTGCACAGGGATTTACTCTAACTATCTCGTTCGACTTTTTTGATATACAGTTTACAGTATATATATAGGTTCTAGTTAAAATAAAACAAGTATTAAAGTAAAACAAATATAAACAATAGATCTTTTTTCACCAAAAATCACCGTACATCATGAAAACCTTCGTGTATAAAAATATATACTTATACTTGTTTTACTTTTTTTTTTCTTTTTCTTATTTCAAATAAAAAACTGATGTGTGATTTGGAATATGTTCATTGTGTAAATTACTAGGCTGCCATAGAGCTGGAGATCAAAAGTCTCTTGGACTTGACGCGTAATGCCATAGTGAACAGGCTCGATAGGACTAGGATTTCAGCTAGAAAGATTCTCAAGATCTTCAACTTGCCTAATGATATCACGCTTCTAGACTCGTGAACAACTTCTTTCATATCACTACTAGTTTTCTCGTGTGCTTAATATGTATATATTTTGCACATTAATTACTTATTTTAGCTATTCCAAAGAAAAAAAAAATATAATAAAAAAATTTACTTATGTTATATTTTATGTATTTTGCGTTATGACTGTTTAATTGTGTTTATTTTAACTATGAAACTAGTACAATATTGGTGTGTTGTGTCCCTTCTCCATTTTTATTTTTCTCTTAAAAATGATAATAATTTGCGCATCTTGTAATGTTATTTTTAACAATGAAACTAGACAATATTGGTCTGAAGTATCATGTGATGTGTTGATAATTATCTTAAACAAAAAACAAAACAAAACAAATTTTTTTTTTTTTACATGGTTACGTTTGGTGTTATAATCTACAATCACACTAGTGAGATATGTCTGCCTGGGCGTATATGGCGTGATGCCGAGATCTATATGTAACTATTTTAACCATAGTTTTGATAATGGTACTATATTGTAATAATGTAATTGTAAAATCTAATGAAATTGGCAAACAAATAATATTGATGATTTGATGGCTAGACCGTGCCAAGTGCCAACCTGTTTGGACTCGGCTTAAGTTCTAACTTCTATTTAGACTTCTTACCCGGCATGTCTACTTTGTTACCTATACGTTTTTAGTTCAGACATGACATCAAATTCAAAGTTCAGCATTACAACGTTTAATCTTTACAGAAGTCGCCCTAAATATTGAAAAACATTCAAAATCGAAAACAAGTTTACAGGATAGACTTCCCTGAGTTGACTGCAACCTGGATCTTTAAGTTTGGAAACACCCATAAAAAACTTCTAATCTAATTGTACATTTCTGACCCATGAAGTTTAGACTTCACTTGTGTTCATGCCAAGCTCTTTTAAACCGGTGGCAGGCTTACTAAAAGTTGACCATTGACCACACTGCAAAATAAAGGAAATTTCACGAGGTTATCAAAATATTATGACTAACAACGATAAAGAGTAATTTGAGATCAAACTGAGATTAAAATCATATATATGTTATAATCTAATTTGTAAGAGATTATCAAAAAAATAATTTTTAATAAAATTGTGGTTTGGAGCAACTTAACCCCAACTGTTTCAACTTTCAAGCAATACCAAAAATTATTTGTAGTGAACCCAACCCGTTTTAAACCTTACCCGGGCCTCCCAGATTGTCACCACTAAGAACGAGCGTTTAATCTGAAAACTGCACTTAGTCAAACAAATTACCTTTTCACATAGTAATAACAAAAATCAGCCAGGATGAATGTTTGAACCGCCTCTGCGAGCAACACCATTGGCAGCCAAAAGTAGCCACTTCCTAGTAAGAACAGATACGCTCCAGCAGATTCATAAACCTGACGGTTATCACACCAATACAATGGTTAAGTTACATCATTACGGTTCAAAAGTTCAAAGTTTGTTTCCCTTTGAACTCAACTCATATGTACGTTATGTGTACACAGACAATGGCTTTATGCGCATGTATTGACTTTCTGGACACGAAGTTATACCTGGATGATCCAGTGAGCACATCCCAAAAACCTTGCAACCCCAAGTGCAAAGACATAATGTGCCGTAGATGGTTCAATCATCTACATTTTGCAAAAAGCTCAAAGATTTACTTTTCTGATTACGTTTATTTAGGTGAATGTAACATGATATTATGGTATATATTGAAAAACCCGCACAAACCTTTGTTTTCTGCATCATACTTAGCTGAGGAAGTACTGAAATTGATTCCAAATACACACAGAATGCCCATGAAATTTTGCTCAGATGAGAATGATATGTATGTGGATAAATGAACAAAGAAAGAATAGCACAGGGCACCATCTGCAGTAAAGAAAGGCCGAAGAAGAAAAGTTATTGTTAGAAGAGTGATAAAACAGTTTTCTATAGGTGGCAAATTGGGCGGGTTGGACGGGCAGAGTAAACGAGTCAAATTGGGTAATTTTTTTTATGGGCCAAGTCAGGTTGTGCTGACCCGAACCCTTCTTTTCCATATTCATTCAAATGTTAGATATGATCACAAAAATTACTATACTCCATCTTTGAATAAAAATCTAACTTTTATGAAGAAACTATAATTTTTTATTTTTTTTTTGCAATTCAACCAAGCTTCCTTTCCAACTTTTATTGTTTGGATGACCCAATTGACCCATTAGAGATACAACATTTATGTGATCAGGCAAGAATATAGATTAAAAGTAGATCGGCGATAGGTTAATTCAAGGGTTATGCTTACTAGATAATATTTGGGCACATCGTCCAGATCTTCATTGTAAGTTGCCTTCAGCTTGAATCGGATCATGTAAATGACCCAAAGAGTAGACACCAAAGTAGCAAAATCAAGAATGGTGTGAATGTCATGTTCCATCATAAAGCTACAACACAATCTTACAGCTAAAAAAATAGCTGTGAGTTCTTGTGTCTGTAAGGAAAGGCCTGCCAAATTCATCTAAGTTAACTTCGATAGAAATATAAGTTAAAAATATATTCGAAATGAACATTATGAAAAAAGATGTATACAATTACATTTGATAATGTGCAGCTATAATAAAACCCAAACATTACAACATTACAACACTAAATCCACATGACTTCCTTAAACAAGCCTACAAAGACAAAGGGGATGCTCTTTTATAAGAGCAAGCGCAACATGTGAAACCGCACAGGGCCATCGTTTTTGTTGGGTCATTAATTAGATTGTTACTCAAAACAAAAGAAATGATTATTGACTATGGCCTTGATGTATAAAAAAAATAAGGTTTAGGTAGATTATATCTCTGATTTTTATTTAGGGAGTTTGTTATTCATAGCCGTAGGAGTATAACAGGTGAAAATTTTGAGCGAACGGTTGTTTTTATGTACAACATTTTACTGCATGTTATCCATAGCCATAAGCGGCAATGAACAGCAAAATCCTTTTTATAAAGGTAATTAAAAACTTTATTACAAAATCAATTAGACCAAATCCCCATTTAAGACCACATTAAGAGTAGTCTATTTTATTTTTATTTTTGAAAGGTAGTTAAGGTAGTCTATTTAACATGGCACATGTATTTGTAAAAGTTTGTTTATTGCTATTTAGTTTGGAATAAGTAACTCAAAGATGTTGAATTCAATCATAGATACGGGCCATACGGCTAAACACCCTATGACGGGCTCATAGGTTAAATGCCAATAAGCAGTTCTAACAAGCAATCCGAAAAACCCCTACGCTTTCTTGGCTCAGTGGTTTCAAGAGTTTTCTAATAATTTTTTAAAAATCAGTTTGAATTTCCAAATCACAAATGTTAAACCATTGTTTTGAACACGGAAATTATTCCGTTTTATGCACGAAAGTGGGGATTTCACCTTAGTTTATTACCAAACAAAGAAAATTGGTGACTTAACAATCATTTCAAATAGAAGTATGGGCATCACAATTTATCCAACTTGTCACGTGTTGCTATTGTATTGATTCAAGTTTCAAACTATCAATTATATCTATCAAATTTTCAAAACTTGTATTGTTACATCTCAATAAGGTAACAAGTTTTTTTTTTCTTTCCTAATGTGACAGCATACATACAAAAGAAACAATTAACATTTTGATACAAACACAATATGAAAGTTAGATACACATAATAACAAAACATGACAACTTAACATATTAATGCATTCAACCGTTTCTAATGTTCAACTTGAGCATAAAAGTACAATAGTCATCCATTTTAATTATTAAAAAGCAAACTTTAACACAAATAAACAATGAAATCCCAAATTGTAGCAAACAAAAAACAAATACAAATACTCATCAATAAAAATCAAAAATAAGTTACATGTAATTCAATTCTATCATATCCAGCACACCAAATATATATCATCAAAATTAACATAAATATAATTAGAAATCAAGCTGGTAACATACATGCAAATATTAATAAAAAAAATATACATATACATAGATAGATATAGATATAAAAAGAGAGATAGATGGATGGATAGATACCAGAGCATGTTTTTTGGGTGGTAAGTTTGTAGATAAGAACAAGGATACCAGCTGCATGAACAAACTCGGATGCAACAAAAAACTGGTTGATATCTTTAACAAGAAATCTAAGAGCAAGAAGAGATGACAAAAAACTTGCAACCCCTAAAAATATCTTCACTTTCATTGACTGTTTACGAACCCAAATAAACATTTTGTTCACCGCCGAACCTCTTCTCCGTCCCATTTTTATTAATTATGAATCGAAAAACGATGTCGTCGGCGATGAAGATAACCACCCCCCTCTTGTTTTTCTCGCCGGAATTGGGAAGAAGAAACCGACGAAGAAGGTGGTTTTTGGTTTTTTTGGCGTTATGGGTGTTTTATATTTTTTGGACAAAAATATATATATGTGAATTGATGATGAAAGTGAGGAGACCCACACAAAGACACATGTTGATGTTATTTATATGTGTTGTTTTAAGGTGGCATGGTGCGATATATTTGGTTGCCAAACAAATCTATGGGTGTGAAAAAATAAGAGGGTTTTTGTATATATGCTAAAATATAAGTCTTAGATGATGAATTTGATATAAAGTAATTTTTTTTATTTATGTTAATTTTTTTTATTTTTTTTAAGGTGAATTTCGCTTGAAACTTCGTGTCACGATAGACACGACGATTAATAGGGGTAAACTATGTCCCCTCATACTTGAACCTAGGTATACCCAAGTCAAGCCCTCATAGAAGACTACCTATATCTCAAAGTTGGTGGAATGGGGATTCGAACCTGAGACCTATAGGTCACCAGGGGAACTCCAAACCACTATACCAACTCATCATTGATATGTAAACAGCTTATTAATGGGACTTATTAATTCAATTCTAAACATTCTTATTCAATGGTTAAATATATTGTTCCAACTTTTTTTAGAAGTTAGAACAAGCAAAAATAGGTAAGGAAGGTATTGATCAACTGAACTTATTTAGTCAAATTTCATGTTCTATTTTTGACTTAATAAACAAAAATAACCGTTAGTTATCTATATCTTACTTAATAGATACAGAAATTATTTATGTATTCACCCACTTGATACATTCAGCAATTAATAACTAAAAAGAAGAACAGACCCGTAGTGAGTTATTATTATTATTATTATTATTATTATTATTATTATTATTATTATTTACTTGTTAAGTTAGGTTAAGTATTATTATTATTATTATTATTATTATTATTATTATTATTATTATTTTCTTTTATTAAATCCACTACTGCATTTATTATTATTATTATTATTATTATTATTATTATTATTATTATTATTATTATTATTATTATTATTATTATTATTATTATTATTATTATTATTATTATTATTATTATTATTATTATTATTATTATTATTATTATTATTATTATTATTATTATTATTATTATTATTATTATTATTATTATTATTATTATTATTATTATTATTATTATTATTATTATTATTATTATTATTATTATTATTATTATTATTATTATTATTATTATTATTATTATTATTATTATTATTATTATTATTATTATTATTATTATTATTATTATTATTATTATTATTATTATTATTATTATTATCTTCGTTTATTATTATTATTATTATTATTATTATTATTATTATTATTATTATTATTATTATTATTATTATTATTATTAATTAGTAATTATTATTATTATTATTATTATTATTATTATTATTATTATTATTATTATTATTATTATTATTATTATTATTATGTGCAGCTAAAGATAAATAAATCTAATTAAGAAAACCTTAATGTGTCAATTTGTTGTTCAAAAATATTAAAGGTTTCACACACAAACACGATATATACATGGAGTAATTAATTATCAGTGACATTATTTTTAAAGACTGATATTTTAGAAATCTTTTTAAAAAGGGTTTTTAAAAATTTTCGTAAAGGCTACTGTATATTTGACATCTTAAAATAATTTTAAACATTACAAAATAAACTATAAAACATCCCATATTACATTACATTAAATGACATTAAATAAGGCATATGGTAACACGACCAGGAAAAGGTCAACCCGACCAGGGGCATTAGCGGCGACGTCGCCGCTAATACTCTGTTACTGACGGGGGCCCGCTAATATTCTGCCAGATTAGCCATTACTGACATGGGGGCCCGCAGTATTAGCGGCGACGTCGCCGCTAATGCTGCCTGGTCGGGGTTTGACTTTTTGGCCTGGTGGGCTTACGCTATACATAATGTCATGTGTAGTTGCGTTAGAAAAAATTCGCTCAACAATCTCGTTACGAAGTCTAATGCGTTGATTGCCCTCTGACTTGGACGTTCTATGACAGGGACACTCAAATCCAAGGTTTGACTTTCTCGACGAAATATTGTTCAACAATTTTTGATCTTTATATAGGATTATTTTCTTAGTTACGTGTTAGAATGATCGGGTTTTAGTTTAATAAAGTTATTCAATTTGGCTTCTGTTTTAATTATAAAAAAAAATAAAAATGGTAAACGACCAATACTCAATTCACGAAATATAGACAACTGATTCACCCCACCCAAATGGCCAGATAGTAATCTGTTTAATTGGTCGGGGTCCATAAATCGAAAACTATGAAAATGGGTCAAAAATATTAATCACAAGGTTTCTTGGTTATATAATGTATAGAACAAATTAACAAAAAGTTACAGATTATCGTTAAAGTTTAACAACATAAGGTTGTATTGGTTATAAATCAAATTACGAAATATTATTCTAGTATATCATGATCAAAGTATAATTTGCCGTTTCAAACGAAAAAAAAAAAAAAACATGATCAAAGTACCAATCAAAATAATCAAAGAAAAAATCCAATATGCATTGTGCAATTTTCATCGAAATTATCTCCAAGACAAAAGCAAACAAAAGCCATGTTTCGTATCGTATTACCAATATTTGTATGCTACTAAGCCAATGGGGTTGGTGGCCCATTGGTAAGGTCTTTGACCTTGAGAGGATCTATCTGGGTTCGAGTCTCGCTTCTCACATTTGTGAGGGTGGATTAATAGGGGTTTTTCGAGAGTCCTGTTTCCAGGCATACGTGTAATTTAGGAGTAGGAGTAGAATAGAATGTCGTTCAAAAAAAATATATTTGTATGCTACTATGCTATTAAAGATTTAAAGGTGGGTTTAACTTGGGGTCCAGTTGGGCCGAGGGCACATGAGATTTGGGCTTATGTATCCACTTAAAAGCTTGTATTTTAAGTTTTAACATATGGTGATTAGACCATTATATCTTTGATATACCATCAAACATGTCTTGAGATGTTATACTCAAAAATAATATGAAGTAGTGTAACATCCCAAACTTTTTGTGTAACGGTTGACTTGAGTCGTTAAGTCAACACTTTGCTACCGTTAAGTCTCTAAACGAGTTAATGCTTACGTGTGTTTAATATGCTATATGTGAGAGGCTTTAATGCCTTAAAGATATATACGTTTATGTGTTTAAGATGCCAAAGATGTGTTTAATATGTCGATAGAATTCCCGGTGGACGATTTAAGCTATTTATGTGTCGTATAGAAGTCTAGGGACCATTCTTGCCATTCCTGAAACTTCAAAAACGTGATTAGGAGTAATTAGGTCAGATTATTATCCCCTAATTCAGTTATTCTTTCCTCCTAAGAACACTAAACCGCCCCTTTTTCCTGGAGTGATCCTCGTGCGATTTTTTGCGTTTTCGGGTGGATTAATGATCAATCGGTGCATGTAATCGATCCGTTTATCATCCTCCAAGGTATAGATCGAAATCTTTGCAGAATATTAGTCATATTCATCCATATATTTCGTCCATACCTGGACTTGTTGAGTATTGATTGATAAGAAACGTTTTTGTTGTTAGATTGACGATTTCGGGTCATTCGATGATTGTTATTGCAATCAATATGTGTGAGTCCCTTAATAACGAGATGGTTAACCAATAGAAAGTGTAAAATACAACAAGTCTAATAATCACTAGATATGGACTAGTATTACATGTAAATAAAGATGCAAGATATATAAACAAAGTAATACAAGACTTAAAGCAATAAACAAATAAAGTGGACCATTATGTATGTTTTATGGGTATTTCATTTATTGATGTTTAAATAAAATACAAGGTTGTTGCGGAATCAAGATAACACAATTAAGTGAGTATCCTAACAACCTATGATTACAATATGATCTATGTTTGTCAAATAACTCTTTGGGATCGAGATACTTAAAGTTGTGAAGTATCCCTGTTTAAGATCGAGAGTATTTGGACAAGTTCACTTAAATGCAAAAGGAATGCTTAAAAGTATTTTGTTCAAGGAATGACTTAGTATTTATAGGCAACAAATTCACCAGTGAATTTGTGCCGTACAAATATGGTTGGCATACATTTAATGATCCGACAAGAACATTAAATGTATTAGATAAGAATAAGGATAAAGTCACATCAAGTGTACGTGTATCCTATTATCCAACCACCTTAACACACGTATACTTTTGTTAAAGAACAAGTGGATTGTTCTTTGGAAAGTGTGTTAAAGGCTAAAGTCAATCCTCAATATTAGTGTTCAGACTTGCAGGATCTAGAACACTAACAATCCTCCAGTGTGCAGATCTGGTAAGACTTCCAGTGGACTCCGCCATTTGTTAAGTCTTCTTCCTTCAGACTTCAGTCTTTGACTTCAGTCAGAATGTCTTCAGTAGAGTAGATCTGGACTGGGGTGAAGTCTTCAGTGAGCTAATCTGGAGAAAGCTCCAGATTACCTGTACAAGTAAATGCTCACTAGTCTTCAATTATTTCTGGACAAATCTTCAGAGGGACTCCAGATTCCAAGTCTGGAGTAGGTCCAGTAGAATATGTTTTCTGGTCAGATCTTCAGTGAGCTCCAGTAGTTGGGTCTGGAGCGAGACCAGCAAAACAAGTTTCTTAACAAACCTAAATAAGGTTCCAGTAGTCCAGTCTGGAGCCAGTCCAGTAAGTCTGGACTAAATCTGGACCTAACAAATTCCCCCTATTTGTTTAGAAATAATGCAAGTATTTTTCAGACTTATAGATATACAAATTTGTATGTCTGGAAAAACACTTGGTCGATTTAAGTCTAATCTAAGTTACTGGAAAACACTTTATAGATCATGAGTGTTTTCAGTTTCATCTTTTAAGTTCTAACTTAGACTAAATCTGGTCATTCTACTTGTAAATTAAAAATTTGCAACTATTATTACTTTCATCAAAAAGGAAAATAATTACAACTTTCATAAACAAATAATTACAACAAGTACAATGATATAAGATTCAGGCCCTTCTTCTTGATGAATGCCCTGGTGCATCTTCAGTGGCCTTCCTCTTAGGAGATGGAGATAATGGAACAGACACTGGTGGTCTCAGACCCAACACAGCTTCCATTTCTTGAATTCTCTTCCAGATTTTCTCAATTCTTTTCATAAAAGCTTTCACATCTGGAGAGAGATCAGTCTTACCTTTGAAAGTTAATCCAATCTCCTTTAGTTCAGTCCATCTAAATGCTTGGACTGAAGTATCCTTCCTCTCATCTGTAAAGTTACCCTCTCTGGTCAACTTCACATTAAACCTGGTCATACCTTGATGATGTTCAGCCAGTTTGATTTCAGCATTAATAATCTTTCTTGCATTGGCCCTGAACGTCATCATTTCATCATATTTAGCCCTTTGCTTTGCCAACTGGATCAACTCTTCAGTATCCCTGGATACACCACTCTGCTGTCCTTCAGTGGACTGGTATTCTTGTCTATTGATTCTAAGAGTGGTATCCAGAGGAATAAAGGTGCTCAGATCACCATCTTTGATAGCTTTCAGTTGCTTGGCAGTTAACTTGGGTAGACCAGTTATCCTCTTTCTGTATTCCAGTTCCAGAGCACCAGCATTTCTTCTGATCTTTTTCTGGAGGCTTACCAGCTCCTCCTTTCTCTGTCTGATCAACTCTGGAATGGTTACACCATAAATCAATGAGTCATATACCTGCTCTTCTTCAGCATAGAACGAGCGTATATGGACATCGTCCAGTGCATCAAGACATTGTTGAACTCTGGGATCCTCCTTCATCCTTTTAAAAACTTCAATGTTTACGCCTAACCTGCCAGCATTGTAGGAGTCCAGAGTACCCATTGTAGCCATATCCCTATGATGGGCCAGCAGTTCATTTCTTTGATTATCTTTGAAGATTTCTATCATGATACACTGTTGTTGCAACTTCCTGGAAGTCTCATTATCAACATCTTCATCAACTTGTTCTTGTTCTTCACCAGACACCATTTTTTCTTTTCCTTTCACAGCCTTCAGTGTAGTAGGAATGTCTGGGAAGCTTTCGAACTGGGGCTCACTGGCTTCAGTACCAGTAGCTTCTTGTGTTCTTTCAACCATACGTGCACTGGCATCAGTACCAGTCACTTGTCTCTGCTGCACGACGCTTTCAGTAGCGACTGCTCTAGCAACTTCTCTCTTTCTCCTTATTAACCCTTCTTGTTCACCAGTAGATGGAACTGAACGTTTTTCCCCCTTGGAATGATCTCTAGTCCTTGACTTCAGATCATTCCACAACTCTTCCATCATATGTCTATCAAGGAACCAAAGGTTCTTCCTTGTTCTGGCAATGAAGCAGCCATACCAGTTTTGAGTGCCTGGACTTCCCTTTTAATACTTTCAATTGATTCTGGTAAGTCCTTGGGCAGCTCAACTTCAACCATCTTGACAACTTCTGGCAACATAACCTCCTGAAATGATCTAAGGATTGATCCAGATATCTCTTTCAGCATATCACCCTTGACCTTTCTAACAACTTCATCACTGAGGGTGTTGACCAGATCAGTCTGGTCAAATGTAGGCCTGCTTTCCAGAGCACCAACTCTTGTAACAATCTTCTCAACCTCATCTTTAAGACCTGCCAGTGGTTGTACAACCTTATTCTCCACTGCAGTCTCAACAGAATTCACCATCTTTTCTTCCAACCCTTGTACTGCCATTCTTATATTTTGAAAATTAACATTCGTGGCCAGTACCAGCTCATCCAGTTTGTTGAAAACTAGCTTCTCATTACCAGCAAAAGCATTTATTTCAGAAGAATCTGTTTCTAAACCATTTACACAATCAGATCTAACAGTTTCTACAAAAATCAAATCAGAATTTAAAGCTTCAGCAATGTCCAGTTTTAGTTCTTGGTCAGTTGCATTATCATAATCACTAACCTTTTTAATAACAATGTCCACCCATCGTCCAGATGTGACATCTTCCTTCACCAGGTGCTCATCAACTTCTAGAGCCATGTAACAGCAATCTCTTTCTTCTTCTTCATCAACAGATGAGTCATCAGAAGGAACCCACTTCTCAGTTGTAGCAATCATGCACTTATTATTTGTTTCCATTTGTTGTGCCATGAGAGCAATTTGGGCCTTAAGCTTTTTATATTTCATTTTATAGCTATCATCAGGCTTATTATTAGAAGAGAATGGACCAGGCTTGGATGCAAACTGGTTGGACCTGCACTCTTTCATGAAATGACCCTTTTTGCCACACTTAAAGCATGTCAAATTGGTCTTGTCAGTGGAAGAACTGGATGCAAATTGTCCAGATGGTTTATTTGCTCTTGCTTTGAAACGGTTAAACGTTTAGCAATCATTGCAATAAGGTCATCATCTTCAGTTTCATCACAACAGTCTGGAGAGATTTGACTGGCCTCTCCAGAATCCATAAGTTCAGACACCATCTTCTTCATAGAAAATACATTCTCAGAAGATATCAGTGCTGTACTTGGTGGTTCTAGATGATGACTGGAGTGATCTCTCCAGGTCCGCCACCTTACTAAGAAGGCCTTGGACCTCGGTGGAAGAAGAAGTGGAGAGACCACTGGGTTGTTCCAGATGAGAAGTTACTCTAGTCATCAAAGGTACTTGTGTCCAGTCCTCTTCAGTTTCGACATGTGAGACTGGCACACTTTGTTCGGTTTGGTGTACTGGTGATGATTGAGTTTGTGTTGGTGTGAAGTATTGGGTTGATTGAGGAATTGATGGTGGTGGTGGTGGTGGTGGCATTGAAGGTTCTGGTGGTGGCATATCTGGTGTAGGAAGTGGTATTTCTGGTTGGGGTGTTTCGGTTTCTGGTGGAGGAGGTGGCATTTCTGGTGAATTTATAAACTGTACATCTTCGCCCAAAAAATCCATATTTACATCCAAATTCTGACCTCCAGAAATAGGAGAGTCAGCCTCATCCCAAAAAGAAGCACCAACCACATTAGGAGTACTGGAGGCATGGTTAAAAGCATCTTGTTCTGCAACCACTCTCTGAGCTTGATTTTCTTCAGTGTACCTGAAGGCTCCATATAGAGTTGAGAGAGTATGTGTGTGCAGAGTTTTACCTTGTCGTAAAACAAGTATCATGTGAGACCATTTGGTGGGCAGAATGTCACAAAATTTCTCCAGAAGTATATCCTTGTCCTTCTCAACCCCAAGACCTCTCAATTGGTTTATGATACTCATTAATCTGGTGTAAGTACCAGTGAGAGACTCGTTAGGTTGAGCAAAAAATGACTCATACCTCTTGTTTAAGGAGACCTTTCTGGTGACAATGGTGTCATCTCCTCCTTCATGTTGGTTAAGAAGCTCACCCCACATGGTTTTGGCACTAGGAAAAAGAACTAGTGTGGGAATTAGGGTTTCTGGAACGGCCCCGAGGATCATGTTTTAAGGAGGGTGTCAAGATTCACCAATCTCCTCTCCTCTTCTGACCAATGTTCCTCCCTCTTTTCCCTTCCCCTTCTAGATCCAGAAGGATCAAGAAGTGGATTGAGAGGTGATGTAGGTACATAAGGACCTTCGTTTAAGATCTTCATCATGTTCCTCTCAATACCAGTGACATGCAAAATCATCCTAGCTTTCCACGTACCAAATTCATCACTGTTCCCACTGGAATTTAGGAACAGGATTATTCGAGTAGTGCACATGCACGTGTGGAGAAGCAGGAGTAGGAGGAGGAGTGGAGGATTAGTGTTATTAACGTTTTGTGGTTCATTTTGATCATGCATATTTACATTAGGATCGGGACCAAGACTAAAACCTTGTGTATTTTCTTGGTTAGCCATCAAGAACAGATCTAGGCAATGATTAGCCTTCTGCTCTGATACCAAATGTGAGTCCCTTAATTAACGAGATGGTTAACCAATAGAAAGTGTAAAATACAACAAGTCTAATAATCACTAGATATGGACTAGTATTACTTGTAAATAAAGATGCAAGATATATAAACAAAGTAATACAAGACTTAAAGCAATAAACAAATAAAGTGGACCATTATGTATGTTTCATGGGTATTTCATTTATTGATGTTTAAATAAAATACAAGGTTGTTGCGGAATCAAGATAACACAATTAAGTGAGTATCCTAACAACCTATGATTACAATATGATCTATGTTTGTCAAATAACTCTTTGGGATCGAGATACTTAAAGTTGTGAAGTATCCCTGTTTAAGATCGAGAGTATTTGGACAAGTTCACTTAAATGCAAAAGGAATGCTTAAAAGTATTTTTGTTCAAGGAATGACTTAGTATTTATAGGCAACAAATTCACCAGTGAATTTGTGCCGTACAAATATGGTTGGCATACATTTAATGATCCGACAAGAACATTAAATGTATTAGATAAGAATAAGGATAAAGTCACATCAAGTGCACGTGTATCCTATTATCCAACCACCTTAACACACGTATACTTTTGTTAAAGAACAAGTGGATTGTTCTTTGGAAAGTGTGTTAAAGGCTAAAGTCAATCCTCGATATTAGTGTTCAGACTTGCAGGATCTAGAACACTAACAATCCTCCAGTGTGCAGATCTGGTAAGACTTTCCAGTGGACTCCGCCATTTGTTAAGTCTTCTTCCTTCAGACTTCAGTCTTTGACTTCAGTCAGAATGTCTTCAGTAGAGTAGATCTGGACTGGGGTGAAGTCTTCAGTGAGCTAATCTGGAGAATGCTCCAGATTACCTGTACAAGTAAATGCTCACTAGTCTTCAATTATTTCTGGACAAATCTTCAGAGGGACTCCAGATTCCAAGTCTGGAGTAGGTCCAGTAGAATATGTTTTCTGGTCAGATCTTCAGTGAGCTCCAGTAGTCGGGTCTGGAGCGAGACCAGCAAAACAAGTTTCTTAACAAACCTAAATAAGGTTCCAGTAGTCCAGTCTGGAGCCAGTCCAGTAAGTCTGCTGGACTAAATCTGGACCTAACAATATGTATATTGAGATTTCCTACAGGTATGAAGCTGTTTCTAGAGTCATTTTAATGTTCAAATAGAACCAATATAGGGTTCACATCTGGTCTTGAGGTTTGATATGGATTCGATTGCGTTTGTGAGTCGATTTAGGTCATTCGGGTGTCAAATCGATTGTAAAATGAGTATAATGAATCCATGAATCAATTGATGATCTCATAATGATAACTAAGTCATAATTTGATGTGTATGAACTGTAGAGGTCGTGGTGGCTTGACATGGATGTTTGATGGTGGAAATTGTTTGCAAAACAAAGGGTTTATTAGGTCTGAAAATTCAGTCAAATTTCAAAAATCATATCTTCCTTATATGAACGACTTAGGAGATGAATCTTACATTTCTGAAAACCTCTATGTGTCCCCTAAATTCGATATGAACAAAGTTTCCTGTGATTTTGCCCAGAGATATGCGAAAATGTCGATTTCCAAAAATGGTCAGGTTTCGGACGAATTCTGCAGACTTGTCTTGCAAACGTCATAACTTATTCATTAGAGCTCTTCAAGAGTCAAACCTTACATTTTTTAAAAGGTCTTTGAGTCTGATACATTTGTTAAGAACTGAGTTTTGTCTCATTTGGTTATCTTGTGACCCAAAATTTGATTGCAAACGAATTGTGTTGGCTGGGTTATGTTCAGACTTCAGCTAGGTTATGATATGCAGCGTAGAGGATGGGTGTGCGGCGCATATTCTCATCTGGCTTTCGTTTAGGCTTGTTTTCATGCTAGTTTGACCCATAGACCTTATGCTTAGGTTACTTTATGGTATAGGGAACTTAGAGAGGTCTTTTGAAGCCACGTTTATGTTACCTATTGGTTATATGTTGCTATAGGTAGTCGGAAACACAAACAAGACAAATTAACCTTGCGTATTGCTCGTTGTGCTCGTCACGAGGTAAGATACACTACTTTGACACACTGAGGGTTCAACAAAAACATGATTTTCATATAATAACTTCCCAAATGATATCTTGTTTGCTTATGGGTTTTCGGGGTTACACGGGAGGTGATATGGACTATGTAGATGACTATTGAGGCCTGAAATGCTATCCCAATGATATGAGATGTAATGATATGCTATGAAATGTTATGTAATGTCTTGAGATGTATTGAAATGTGATTATATGATGATGATAAATGAAATGTGCATGATTGTATGGCTTGTTCATCTAGTTCACTGGACTTATTAAGTTGCCATGACACGTGCACGTTTAAGGGCCCAAACGTTAAGATGAATTATTTGATAAATGTTTAGGTAATGTAAACACCTAAACTATATGATATGTGAAATTGAGCTCGTAATTTAGATGAAAGTGTTAAGCTTAACCCGTACTTGCCCTTGCCCGGCGGGTGCGTAGATGTTGTTGCTCGGGTGGCTCCTTGCAACATGGTCTTAGATGTGAAGAGTAATACGGGAGGTCTGACCAACCCCATTGTCTTGAACATTTGGATTACTCCGGGATTGGCTTGTCATTCCTTAACGACATTGATGTACTGCCGTAAGGTTTGTCCATCTAGTCGGGTGTGACTTATGTCACCCTTACAAAGATGTATATGTTATATGATATGCGTGACTTATGTCACAACTACAAAGATGTTTAGATGATATATGTGAAGATGCAAAAGATGACTAGGCACATTTAGGATGACCCATCCTATATGAAAGATGTTTAATGCAAGATGTGATATAATAGATGTGATGACTAGTGATGATATGTGCCTTAAAGATGAAATATGACTTTTCTATAATGTTTTAAATGGATATATGCTTTATAAACTATGTGTTATCTTACTTAGCTAATTCGTTAGCTAACACTTGTTTCTTGAAATGTGTTGCTCCTTCAGGTTTAGCAAGCCCGTGATAGATGATGAATAAAGTGCGAGGCAAGGGTAGATTGCAATGAGGATAGCTATAGTTTACCCATAGTGGCTGCTCGCATTAGATATTTGCTTTATGTTTAGACATTTATGATTTGCATTTACTATGTTGTCGGTTGTTTAATGTTGGGCAACCGATGGATTTCTATTTGAACCTATTTTGATGACATTGCTGGTAACACCTATGAATAAATGAACCAAACAGATTCTTTTGGTTTGGTCTTTTCAAGTTTACTTCCGCTTTCTTTTGACGTCGTTAGGCGAAATTTTTTGGAAATCCATATTTTTAAACGACGGGTGTTACAAGTGGTATCAGAGAAATGGTTTATAAATAACAACCTTTATACAATATATATAATTACACTTTTGTCTGTTTTCAATTGAACCAAGTCACATAAAACCTTCATGCCTTCATATTAACACCCAAGCAACTAGGGTGAATATGAATCGGTTTGGGTCAGTTTTTGCCTAAAACCAAATTTGATTTTTGCCGTTAAAAAGGAAAAAAAAGGTAATAGCTTCTATTTATATCGACAAGTACGTAAAAAAAAAAAAAAAATCTCAAAAAATATATATTCATATTGCATTACAATCGAAATATAGAACAACTATATTCAATGAGAATAAGAATCCATAGCAAAAATAACTAGGGTCTAATCTTTTATTTGCATATATAGTGAGATTGTATACCAATGTCTTCATTTTGCTATTTTTGGACCCTTTAATCGGTGTCAAAGGTTTTGATAGAGTTGTGGGGAAAGCCGCGGAGTAATGATCACTTCAAGTGGTTTCACTTTCGGCAAGGCAATGCCTAATCCCTCACTCATATCAACCGGCTTCCCGTTTGGTGTCGAAAAATCAAACCCTTGAAGTAATCGAGCAAGTGTCAATTGAATTACTTGCAAAGCAAATGTACTTGCAGGACACATTCTTCTTCCAGAACTAAACGGAATGTATTCAAAGTTCTGACCCTGATAATTGATGTTTGAGTGTTCCTCAAGAAACCTTTCTGGTTTAAAATCATCTGGATCCGACCACACTTGTGGGTCTTGATGTAGCTTCCAGACGTTTACTATTAAACGGGTTCCTTTGGGGACATAATAGCCCCCGATATAGCACTCCTCAATGGCCTCACGAGGTCCTGCTAAAGGACCTGGTGGGTACATACGGAGTGTTTCTTTTACTATGGCTTGTAGATATGTTAGGTTTTTGATATCTGATTCTTCGACCCACTTGTTTTTTCCTACATGAACTTCAAGCTCCTTTTGGGCTGCTTTTAGGACGTGTGGGTTGTTCAATAGTAAAGAGAGTGCCCATGTCAGTGTCTCAGCCGTGCTTTCTGAACCCGTTAAGATGAGAATCTACAAACGTTATATGTATATAAGATAGTCAAGAGTTGGGAACTATCAAAGCGCACACATGTAGTATTTGATATATCAAAAAGTTGCATTGGGGGCAACTTTATACGGGTCCAAACGGGTCAGTATAAAACAGTTCCAGTAAGGGGCTGGTTGACAGAATTTAATGGAATTCAAAAAAATTGAAATTTAATTTCGATTCTTTGGAATTCATAGGAATTGGACATCTATGAGTTTGTTAAATAGTTTGAAAGAAAAAAAACAGAGTTAATTACGAACCAATGTTGTTGCCTTGATAATGGTTTCACGTCCATAGCCAAACGTTTCAGCATCTTTTGACAGGGTCGAAAGCATCACATCCATAAAATCGGCTTCTACTTTATCGCTATCACACTCTTTTCTTTTCTCAACATGTTCATCAACCCACTTTCCAAAAACAACATCTAGCTCTATTGCCGCTTGTTTCATAGCTTTTACATGTCCTCCAATATCCAGCCATTCCAAATTCGGAATAACATCAGACACAACAAATACGCCGCTAAGATACAACCCTTTCTTTATGGCTTCTTTCACTTGTAAGTCTTCATTGTCACCTTTGTCATTACAACCACCAGAAAATCTTTTGCCTGCCAACATTCTTACGATTATATTAAATGTTGTGTGTTCAAACCACTTGGTCATGTCCACAACAGATGTTTGAGCCGCGTCTTTTGAGGCCAACACCGAGAGCTCTTTAATTAGGTACTTCACTTCAGAGTCGCGAACATTCTTGAGCTTTTGGAGACGTTGGCTTGTTAACAGCTCTAATGTAACAAGCTTTCGTATCTCTCGCCAATATGGCCCGTATGGTGCTAGTGCAAAAACAGCACTATTATAGCCCATATACCGGCTCACTGCCATATTCGGCCTAGTTGCAAAATTTCTGTCATTTAAGGTGAAACACTCCTTGACCATCTGCCAACTGCTCACAACCAATGCCTGATAATTGCCTAGCCGTAGAGAATAAGCCGGCCCGTAATCATCAGCCATTTTACCTAGTATTCTTGCTACTGGAGCTTGACCATGTAAAAGATGAAGGTGACCTATAAAAGGCAATTTTCCTGATGGTTCAGGAGCTACTAGTTTGTTTATATTTTTTGTTGTGCTTAATCTTTTATAATTATAGATTATTAGAGAAAGCAAAAACAACCCAAAAAACGGTAGAAATTGAAAAATAGATTCCATTTTGATGTATTGTATATATTGCTTATCACATAACTAACACTTCATTTTATATTTATAGTCAAGGCCTTTGGTGAAAGTGATGGTGTCCTAGATCCATTAAAATGCGAATACGTAATGCAAAATAATTTGGAATTTTCGATCGGTATCTAGCTAGCCAATTAGGCAGTCCTTAATTCAAAAAACTCCAACGGTTTGAAATTTAAGGTACTTGGTTTCGTTTACTCTCTTTACCTGATTGTAATATCTACCTATTCAATACACGATAAGTGGATGAGGTTTTCTCTTTTCATACCATCTGGATAGGAAGAGAAATTTTCGACTCAGATGTATCTGGTCTAATCGTAATATACCAGCAAACATTCCAAACCTTATCTCTGGCCAACATCAATTACACTAAGTTGAATATAACTATAATTAAGAGTAAAAATGTATTTTCTTAGCTAGTCCTAATACTCCTAACTTCAACATCATGACTCTTAATCAAGAAAGAAGGATGAGTTAAAATACATGGAATCCGCATATCAATCATCTTACGGCATTAGAAGGATATTTATGTCCAAATACGATTTTTATTAGCTATGTTTTTGTTATGTGTTTGTCCCACATTGAAGCAAGATAAAAGTAATAGTGTTTATATAGGTTTCATGTAAAATAAAACATGCGACAATCACTTTCTCGTGAATCTTCGTGCATCAATTTATCCAAGGGTCAAGATCTTGTCTTATTTGTTTTACTTTAATACTTTTTACGTTCTAAGCCATTTTCCTACAACACATTTCTAAAATCGCTAAAAAAAAATAAAAAACACACAAACTCGCAATAATCTCAAAATCGCATTACGAACCTGCATATCGCATTGCGATCAAATCGCATAGCGATCTTGCATATCACATTGCGATCTTGCGATTTTGTAATTGCGATTTTAAAGAATCGTATTGCGATTTTGTGCCTCGTATTGCGATTTTGCTGAAATATTGCGATTTATATGGCTATTTTGTGATAATCCGAAAAAACTTGGCTATTTTGGTACAATCGCAATGAAATTTGGCTATTGTTGCGATTTTCTCTTTATAAAATATGGGTTATGGGTTAAATTTGGGACATTGTACTTTGTCATTAGTCTTGTCCTAATTAGCTTCGCAGGATATATGGTATCCAATAATATTAGATGAGCAATTACACAACAACAACAAGACTCAATCACCGGTAGCGGGATATGGGGATGTGAGATGTAGACAATCTTACCTCTATTTAGAGGTAGAAATATTGTTTCTATAAGGACCTCCAACCAAAATAAGGCAAAAGTGGTAGAGTGTAAAAAGTTTAGTTATCATAAATGTCGACCGAGTATCACCTGACAACCATAAAAAGTAAAGAAAAGTAACAAACATATCACATATCACACTTTATCACACATCTAATAATACATAGTTAATAGGACATTAATATTAGTTGAACAATTAATGTCTAGTATTGCTCATTATAAAAAATGATCAAGTTTACGTACAAAGAGCATACAAGGTTGAGAGTTTCTCTGCTGACTCAAACCTATTGAAAGACTCCATACGAGTAGCATATTTTAACTAACAATTATAAACTAAAATATAACTATAATGTTTACACGTTTTTTAAGTATAAAATGCGTATAAGTTAAGCAAACACTAAAAAAGTAATGTAACGAGTTCAATATAAAGTATTACTCAAATAAAAAGAGAACTAATATTCGTACCAAACATTTTGATAAATTTACCAAACTGTACATGCTTCATAACATACTATACAGGTGTCTAATGTATAGCTTTGGTAGATTAATTAAAATAAATGGTACAAATATCTCTCCCAAATAAAAACAAATCTTGATAAAACTTACATTTTTTTTTAAAGGTGTGGATTAATCATCGCAGCAAAGGCTCTAGCTTAAGCTAGTTTTACATACCTTCTCACCCTCCAATACCCGGTAGGAGGAAAAACCCCTTAACTAGCCGCCCAAAGGCACGACACTAATTAGGGATAAAACCGTGCCCTTTCAATGTTTGATCCTGAGACCTCCCCTATCACAAAGAGACTATTGCCTTATGTACAACCAGGAAGTACTTTATAAAACTTACATAATAAATAGTATTGAATAAAAAAGTTTGTTATTCATGACCCTAAGGTATATTCATAAGACGCATTAAACGGATTGTATATATGTTACGGTCAAAAGTTATTTATTGCCCACGGGACTTTAAATAACAAAATCTTAAATATATTGACTATAAATATATGGAAAAAGTTAAATGAAATCCTCAGAGCTTCACTTAACGTGCATAAAAAGATTGTACATTTTCATATCAAAAGCTCACCCTCTGAATTTTATGATAAGTGTACAACTATTTAATACACCTTAACGAAAGCCCTTAGGCTTCGTTTAGCAAAACCCTAAATATAAATAACAAAATTTAAAATAAATTGCTTGAACGTAATCGGTTGAATGTTGGATTTGAGTTAGCACATGAAACACATATTCACTTGAATTAACACCATCATATTTTATTTTTAATTAATGGCATAATAATCATCATCGATTTATTGATAACTTTAGACCACTTCCTGCTAGTTGTGTTAGCTCGGCACTGCAACATTACATCTAAAACGTGACGAGCTCTTCGGTTTCAACAAAAAAGGCTCATTGAGAGACGTCTTATCTATAAGCTTTGCATAATGTTTGGTTGATCCTGCCGCATGTGTGTTACCACGTACCGTTGAACTTGGAAGATGGGTAGGGGGTTTTCACTAGCGGCTCCATTTTATAATCCCCGACTCATTTAAAAATTCGCCTTAAGTTCACTAATACACCCCACAAATTTATCCAGGTTTAAATGTATTACATAAATTAATTAAATTCATTTTAGGCTAAAACAATATCAACATAAAAACTTGTGTGTTAGTCTGGTGTCTGGTCTATATACGGTAGGCCACCCATTCTATGTGTTTTAGGCCCACTCGACTCTGGGTGTAAATAACGTGAATGGGCCAGTCACGGCCAAGTTTCCATTAACGCGGACTGGTCTATATATGGTAGGCCAACTAGCCAACCATTCTATGTGTTTTGTATGGCTGTATGCATTCAACATGTTATACACACTGTTTGAAAATATCTTTTATTCCCAGGTGAAAATAAAGTCAATATCATTTTATTTTGGTTTTATATATCTATTTTGGTTTTATATATCATTTTATATTTTATATTTTGTTGTATTTTAAATAAAAGGATCAATATGTGGATCATATTGCATATGTTTGTGCTAAGGCATATGGATCATATTGCACATACTTGTAGTTTGTTAATTTAAATAAATTATAACTTTTGCTAGGTATATTGATTTGCTTTGAGTCGACTAATCTAAATAATTATAGTTTTTCTTCTTATAATTCAAATTTAAGACCTTCCCGTTTTTTCATTCTTAAACTTAAGGCAAAGAATGACAACTCTTGCTAGATACATGTTTCAAATTTAATGGCGTACGTAGGACGTTGTGCAAGGTTGTTGTTATAACAAGTGATTCGATTATTCTATCACGTACAAATTAAAATAATTACATAGAATTAAAGTCTATGATGTATTCTCAAACTTTTTAACTCCGATTTTGTTAAATGTCTGGTTTCTTTCATGCTATAGAAAATTAATGTTCCTCTAATCAATTAACAAAGTCTTAAGTATACAATGTTCATGATATATATATATAGGGTAGGGTTAATGTGAGAACCAAAACAAGGGTGAGAACTGTGAGAACCACTATTTCCCCTTCCTCTTTCCCCTTTTTGGTGTTGTTTTTTAATTTCTATTTTTTGATTATTTTTTATTTTTTTATTGTTTTTTAATAAAAACTCATTCCAAAAAAAAATATATATATAAAATTTTTTAAAAAAATTATATGGGTTATGTGTGAAACGGTACGGGCGTTGCCCTTATCCATTTTAAAGGGGTTGTCACCGGACGCATATGTGAATGGTATGGAGTTGATGGGCGACGATCCAAGAGATGGTGACGGTTGAATACGGTACAGGCGTAACCCTTAACTCTAAAGGCTCAGCCCTTAGAAATGGTTTTTCAGTAGTTTTCACCCTGGTTTTGGTTTTCACGTGATCACTTTACTATATATCGATCTATATCTATATCTATATCTATACTTCTATACTACCTTATAAAGCATTTATCCCCTCTCAATTTCTCAAAAAAGAACTTGATCTACCCAAATTACCCCTCTCTTTTATCCATTAGTTTGAATATCATCACCTAATATACATATAATACCCTATAATATCAATTCTCAATCACTCATTTTTTTTCTCCCTCCTTGATAAATCAATTTATTCTTCTAATTCATTCAAAATTTTTTATCTCAAAAACCGTACATCGCTAAATTATAAAAATTATATGAGTGTCCTTAAAATTCAATGTTCTTTCATTAGAGGGGTCATTCGATATACTTTCGACGAATTTTTAAATCCGAGGGCGGAGCCCGTACGGCTAAGGGCGGAGTCCGTCAGGTAGATCACCCCATCACCGATCACTCCTATGACCTATCACCCTCTATGATCGATCACCTTCTATAACCTATCACACTCTATGACATATCACTTCCACCATCTCACCGCCACATTGAGCGGGTAGTTGGCTAGTATAATCATCATGCATATGGTCGGTTTTAAGATTTGTGTTTGGTTCATCCAGGCCCGCATGTTTCCCAACAATGACATCACTATCCGAATTAATGTATACCTAATTAGCAACGTCATACACTCATACTAGTTCAAATTGAGGAAAATTTGATCATGACATCAGTATATGATGATGAAGGGTTCAACAATTAATGACAAGATAAAGAAATAAGCATTTTCTCGTTTCATGAGTACAACTCGTGGTACACGTTTTGTGGGGCTAATTTCTGGGAGATATGTACGACTTTTGAGTATCTTTGCATTACGAAGTCTTAAGATCCGCTTGATATATATTTATTTTATATTCATTTTATTTTTTATATATATTTGTATATTTTAGAAGAGGGGTGTTAACTTTTGACAAGACACAACACAATACGCCAATACAAAATAAGCGAGTTTGGATGAAGTTGAATGAGTTTGGGTTATATTTATCGACACGACTAACAGGTTGAATTTATGAATTCGATTTGGGTTGAGTTTTTTGTAACCCGTTTACAACATGTCTAACATATTAAAACTACAACTCTTTTTCAATATTATCTAATCTATTCTTTATCTATAATATAACTAAAAGAGGAGGTTGGGGGTACACTTGGCACCCCTAATCCTCCTCTTTGAGCCTAATCCTCTCTTCTTATTAATCCTCTCTTTTTTTAATATTTTATTTAATGAATGGCCGACCTTATTATTAATTAAAAACTCTTTTTATCCTTAAAAGTCTCCCAAAAATTATTATTATTATCTATATATATACAACCTAGAAAAAACCCTCACATATTCTCAACCCAAAAAAAACCTACGGCCAAAAAAAAAACCTACGATCGACTACCAAAAGGGTTTTTTTATTTATATACTTTGTTCATATATTTAATCATTATTATTATTATTTAACATTTAATTCTTATGTTATTGTTATTATTATCTCTTTTAATTTAGTTTGTTTTCCATTATAGGTTCGTTATGGCTTCTTCTTCAACAACAAAAAATAAGACCACATTAGTTCATCTTGAAGATCTTAAGCCAACACATGTTAACCATCATCTACAACTCCGTGTTGTGCATGTATGGACTGTTTCGGAGTGGAACAACCCGAAGAAAATCAAAACGTTCGAGATGGTTTTTGTTGATGAATTGGTATGTATTTTTCAAATTATATACTTTGTTGCAAATTTTTTATTTAACTAAAGTTGGAAAAAAAAGGTAAACTGGAATCACTATTTATATGGAGTTAATTTTCATATGTTTCTTTTGTTGCAAATTTTTTATTTAACTTTTTGCCTTATTTGAATCGTTTTATGTTTAATTTTTAGGTATTTTAGTTTTATTCGGTATCTATTTAATATACTTGAATTCCAATTTTTTAGCTTTGATTAATATATTTTGAGACTAGCCGTCCAATGGACGGGTCTGAGCACTAGTACTCCGTATATGAGAAGAACTAGATTAAACTCGTACGTTGTACGGGCAAACTGAAAACGTAAATAAAAGTAATTGATAGTTACAGGATTATTCTTAGTAAAATATAAAAAAATATAAATTATAAAGAAGATTCTTATTATTTATAAATATTGTGTTCCATTAGTCATGCAAATAATAAAATTATGATTTATGAATATATGATATATGCCAAATATGTTAAAACATAAATAATTGTAACACCCCAAAGTTTTTAAGGTAAAGAAATTAATCCATTTTTATAGTTTTGACATTAAAGTAATTTCATAGTATTTTATTTTTGGATATGAGATTAATTTAGTTGGAACTTTAGCGGATAGCGGGTATTTTCTCACCAAAAATAGAAAAGGGGCGTGGCACCTCCTTAGGATGCCAGCCAATGATCAGGGAAGAAGTGGCCATAAATGTATAAAGGGAATTCGAGAAGAGAGATGGCAAGGGTAAAGACAAAAAGGACGATGAAGAAAGGGATGTTGAGGTGTTGGGAGAGAAGCCATCTAAGAAAAAGTTTTCATACAAAGACTTTGATATTTGTCATCCTCCCGTGTATAATGGTGACCGTGACCCCATTGTTTGCACAAGATGGGTTTCGGAAATTAAAGGGGCTTTTCGTACAAGCCAATGCCCTTCGGATCTTAAGGTTGTGTTCGCCGTGAGCATGCTTCGTGATAGTGCAAAAAGATGGTAAGATGGTTTGTTGATAGTGACAGGTGAAGGAACTTTGAATCATGTAGAATGGCCCGAATTCAAAGATATGTTCTTCAAGGAGCTTAGATCGGAGGCCGAAGTAACTAAATTGAGAAGTGAATTTCTCAATGATTGTCAAGGGAATCTCAGTGTGAATGAGTTTCGTTCTCAATTCTTGGATAAAGTACAATTTTGTCCGGAATTCTTGGAGAAAGATCACTTGCTCAAGGAGCAATTTTATTTGAAGTTGAGGAAGAATATAAGGGAGAAGATAAGTTTACGGCAAATGGAGTCTTTCTCCATGTTGGCGGATGTAGCTAGAGATCATGAAATTGAACAATCAAGAGTTGACGAAGGAGAGTTGAAACGAAAGCATTAGGGTAATAACTCCCCGAATAAGCGGTTCAAACAAGAAAGTAGTTCCGGTAATAACTTTGCAAGAAGAAACATTCCTTTTTTCCGTCAATGCAAGAAGAATCACTCCGGGCCATGTAGGGTGGTAGAAAAGGGGTGTTATAATTGTGGGAAACCGGGACATGTGAGCCGTGATTGCAAGACTAAACCGAACAAACCTCTTTGGTGCTTCAAATGTTTTAAAGATGGGCATATGAGGAGTTCTTGTCCATTGTTGACTGAAGAAGAAAGGCAAGAGGAAAGACGGAAGGAGGCAGAGAGGAGGAACGCTCAAACTCAAGGTAATCAAAGGGGTAGAGCGTTTCAACTATCAGTGGATCAAGCAAAGAAAGATAATGATGTTGTTACAGGTACATTTCTAGTATATGGTATCCCTATGCGAACTTTATTTGATTCTGGAGCTAATAGGTCTTTTGTAGCTACTAGAATTACATATGCCATTCCTCGTTCTAAATCTAAACTAGATGCTCCTTTACAAGTCGAAGTAGGAAATGGTAAAATCGAGTTGGTCGATGATGTGTTTTGTGATTGTGAGATTAAAATTAACTCGGATATTTTTCAAGCCAATTTGATTCCTTTTCCTTTGGGTGAGTTTGACATTATTTTAGGAATGGATTGGTTAAGTGTTCATAATGCTAACATCGTGTGTGATGAAAAAGCGATTCGGTTGAAAACTTCTAAGGGTGAAGAGTTGGTTGTGTATGGGGATAGGAAGAAGCGTTCAATATTCATTTGTACTTTCGCTCGTGCCCAACGTTATTTGACTCATGGATGTCAAGCCTATCTTGCTCACATCGTTGATGTTGAGAAGAAATCCTTATCTATTGAAGATATTCCTATTGTTTGTGAATTTGCCGATGTTTTTCCCGAAGACTTGTCGGGTATTCCTCCAGAACGGCAAGTTGAATTTTCTATTGATCTTGTTCCGGGGGCTAACCCCATCGCTAAAGCTCCCTACCGTTTGGCTCCAACGGAAATGCAAGAAATGATGAAGCAACTCCAAGAATTACTCGATAAAGGTTTCATTCGACCTAGTAATTCTCCTTGGGGTGCACCGGTTCTTTTTGTCAAGAAGAAGGATGGAAGCATGCGTATGTGCATTGACTATCGTGAGCTCAACAAAGTAACCATCAAGAACAAATACTCTTTGCCTAGAATTGACGATTTATTTGATCAACTTCAAGGAGCTTCGTATTTTTCTAAAATAGATCTTCGATCGGGTTATCATCAACTTAAAGTACGTGATGAAGATATTCCTAAAACCGCTTTCCGTACTCGCTATGGTCATTTTGAATTTGTTGTCATGCCTTTTGGCCTTACAAATGCTCCCGCGGCTTTCATGGATCTCATGAACCGTGTGTGTCGTCCTATGCTTGATAAGTTCGTTATTGTTTTCATTGACGATATCCTTATTTATTCTAAAAGTTCATCCGATCATGAAGTTCATCTAAGAGAAGTGTTGGAGACATTACGCAAAGAGAGACTCTATGCCAAATTCTCTACATGTGAATTTTGGTTAAGAGAAGTACAATTTCTTGGTCATGTTGTTAATAGTGAAGGAATTATGGTAGACCCGGCCAAGATTAGTGCGGTGATGAAGTGGGAGCAACCTAAGAATCCATCGGAGATTAGAAGTTTCCTTGGTCTAGCGGGCTATTACCGTCGTTTTATTCAAGATTTCTCTAAAATAGCTTCTCCTTTGACCAAGTTGACACGAAAGAATATCAAGTTCGAATGGAAAGGCGAGCAAGAATTGGCCTTTCAACAACTTCGAGAGAAACTAAGTCAAGCACCGGTTCTTGTTTTGCCCGACGGCTTAGAAGACATGGTGGTGTAGTGTGATGCATCATCTAATGGCCTTGGTTGTGTTCTTATGCAACGAGGTAAAGTCATTGCATATGCTTCAAGACAATTGAAAGAACATGAAAAACGATATCCTACTCATGATTTGGAGTTAGCGGCGGTTGTCTTTGCTTTGAAAATTTGGCGCCATTACCTTTATGGAGTCAAGTTTACCATCTATTCCGATCATAAAAGCCTCAAGTACTTCTTTGAACAAAGAGATCTTAACAATCGTCAACGAAGATGGTTAGACCTTTTGAAAGATTATGATTGTGAGATCTTGTATCATCCCGGGAAAGCTAATGTTGTAGCGGATGCCTTGAGCCGAAAGAGTTCCCATCATTCTTTAGTTGTTTCTCCTTTATGGGTCTTGATCACTAATGATTTCCTTGACCAAATTAAGGTAGCTCAAGAGAAGGCCTTGCAACGAGATCCTAAGAAAGAAAGAATCCAAGGTCAAATCCAATATTTCACTAAGGATTCTCGTGGCCTTACTTTACGTTTTGGGAGGATTTGGATTCCATTCTCTTGTGAGTTGAAACAAGTTCTACTTGATGAGGCTCACAAATCCAAGTACTCCATTCACCCCGGTGCTACAAAGATGTACCATGACTTAAAGGTAGATTATTGGTGGCCCGGAATGAAGCGTGATGTGGTGAAGTATGTAGAGAAGTGTTTAACTTGTGCTCAAGTGAAGGCCGAGCACCAAAAGCCATGTGGTATGATGCAACCATTGGAAATCCCAAAGTGGAAATGGGAGCATATCACCATGGACTTCATCACTAAAATGCCCAAAACACCTAGAAATCAATTTGATACGATTTGGGTAATAGTTGATAGATTGACGAAAAGTGCCTTATTCCTTCCCATTTGTGAAGCGTCGTCATCCAAAGTGTTGGCAAAGATCTATGTAAAGGAAGTTGTAGCAAGACATGGAGTTCCAATCTCCATTGTTTCGAATAGAGATACTCGGTTCACTTCTCATTTTTGGCGAAGATTTCATGATGAAATGGGTACCAAGCTTAACTTTAGCACCGCTTATTGTAAAGTCCCTCACACGATGGTTTAACCCACGAGTGTAAAATAACAAGTCAAGTATGAACTAGATTGGACTAGTATTACTTTAAATACAAATGCAAGAATATAGATAAAGTAATAAAGACTTAAAGCAATATTTAACAAGTAAATAAATGATGGAACACAAATGTAATTTTCAAGTGTATTTTATTTATTGATGATAAACAAAATACAAGATTGTTGCGGAACCTAGATATTACAAGTATGCAACTATCTAAACAATCTTTGAATTACAAGTGATCTATACTTGCTAAATAATCTCCTTTGATCGATATACTTAAAGTTGTGAAGTATAACTATTTTGATCGAGAGTATTTTAGCAAGTTCACCAAATTGCAAAAAAGTAATTTGTACGAGATATATGACTTTGTATTTATAGGCAAATAAATTCAACAGTGAATTTATTATGCCGTACAAATATGGTTGCATGCATTTAAGGCAACTACTTTAATTCCTTAAATGCATTGGTTAAAGTACAAGGATAAAGTCATGTTGATGTGACTTGTCATCCTTTTAACCAACCACCTTTACACACGAATTATCTTTTATCAATAAACAAATGGGTTGTCCGTGTAAAAGCGTGTAAAGGCATAAAGTCAATTCCTCGTAATCAGTGTTCAGACTTGTAAGGTCTAGAACACTGTTAAGGCTCCAGTCGGGAGATCTGGTAAGACTGTCAGTGGGCTCCACTGCTTGTCAGTCTTCTTTCTTCATACTTCAGTCTTTGACTTCAGTAAGAATGTCTTTAGTAGAAACGATCTTGACTGGAGTGAAGTCCAGTGAGCTAATCTGGAGGATTCCAGATTTCCTGTACAAGTAAATGGCTCACTGGTCTTCTATTATTTCTGGACAAATCTTCAGTGACGCTCCAGTTTTCAAGTCTGGAGCGAGTCCAGTAAATCTGGACCTAACAAATTCCCCCTATTTGTTCAGAAATAATGCAAGGTTTTTCAAGCTTCTATCTATACAATTGTATGCTTGAAAAACACTTGATTTTTTTTTGTGACTAAGTCTAAAAATTTAAGTTACTGGAGAACACCTTATAGATCATCAGTGTTCCAGTTTTCATTTTTTTTAGTTCTAACTTAGACTTAATCTGATCACTTACTTGTGAATCAAAATATGTAACTATATTTACAGCCGTCAACAGAAAATAAGTTACAATTTTGGGAAATAAATATAATTTTAATACAGGTAAATGATGAAGAGTCAGGCCCTTCTCTTTGAAGTCTGTCCTGGAGCGTCTTCAGTGGCCTTTCTCTTTGGAGATGGAGAGGATGGTACAGAAACTGGTGGTCGCATACCCAGAGCAGCTTCCATCTGTTGTATTCTCTTCCAGACCTTCTCAATCCTCTTCATAAATGCTTTGACATCAGAAGTTAAATCAGTTTTCCCCCTGAAAGTCAAGCCTATCTCCTTCAGTTCAGTCCATCCAAACGACTGGACTGAAGCATTCTTCCTTTCATCCACGAAGTTACCTTCTCTGGTCAACTTCACTTGAAACCTGGTCATCTGTTCATGATTTTCAGCAAACTTAATCTCAGCACTTATGATTTTTCTGGTATCAGCCCTGAACGTCATCAGTTCATTATATTTATCTTTCAATTTGGCAGCCTGAATCAATGCTTCAGTTTCCCTGGATACCTTTTCTTGTTCCAAGGCAGACTGGATTTCTTCACGATTTATTCTTAATGAAGTATCCAAGGGAATGAAGATACTGAGGTCTGCATCTCTGGCTGCCTTGAGCTGTTTGGCAGTAAGTTTGGGTAAACCCTTTATTTTCTTTCGATATTCCATCTCCAGAGCTGCAGCATTTTGTCTGACCTTCTTTTGGAGGTTCACCAGTTCCTCTGTTTTTTGTCTGATCAGCTCAACTATGCTGACACCATAAGTCACTGCATCATATGTTTGTTCTTTTATAGAGTACCTAGAGCGAACATAAACATCATCCATTGCTTCCAGACATTGATGAACTCTGGGGTCTTCCTTCATTCTTTTATATACATCAACATGTATGCCCAACCTGCCAGCATTATAAGAATCAAGAGTCCCCATCTTTGCCATTTCCATTTTGTGGGCCTGCAGTTCATCCTATTGCCTTTTCTTATAAATTTCAATCATTATGCACTCCTGCTCCAGTCTCTTTGAAGTGTCATCATCAGCAGTAGGAAATTCTGATGAACTCCCAGTGGTTTCAATCTCTCCTCCAGATACCACATGTTGCTTTCTTTTTACTGACTTCAGAGAAGTTTTGATATCTGGGAATGCTTCAAACTGGGGCTCACTGGCATCAGTACCAGCAGCCTCTTTTTCCTGCACAATGGCTTCAGTACCAAGTGCCTTCAAAACTTCTTGTGCACTGGCATCAGTACCAGTCACTTTTTCTTGTTGCACGATGGCTTCAGTGCCAAAGGCCTTTTCAATTGCACTAGCCATCACTTCTTTCTTTTTCATCACTAACCCTTCTGGAACGGACTCAGTGGCAGCAGACTTTTCCCCCTTGGAATGTCCACCAGTTTGAGACTTGTGGGCATTCCATAACTGTTCAAGCATGTGTCTGTCTGAAGCACCAAATGTTCTTCCTGCCACTGGAGCTGTGATATTCACAGTCTTCCTTAGCTCAGTCACTTCCTTCTTGATAATTTGAATTTCTGAAAACAAGTGCTTTGGCATTTCATTTTCAATCATATGTACCACCTGAGGCAACAACCCATCTTGAATGGTTCTAAGAACTGACCCAGAAATTTCCGAAGTAAATTCTTTCAGCATATCACCTCTAAATTTGCGTACAACTTCATCACTGAGGGTGCTTACAACAGAATTCTGGTCAAGGGTTGGCCTACTTTCCAGATTACTAATCCTGGTGGTCAACTTCTGAACCTCATCTGTCAGACCTGCCAGTGGTTTAACAACTTCAGCTTTCACTGCAGTCTGAACAGAATTCACTAACTTTTCCTCCAAGCCCTGGACTGCCACTTTGATGTTTTCAGAGTTTTGATTGGTGGCCAGTACAAGCTCATTCAACTTCTCAAAAACAATTTTTTCATTACCAGCAAAGAGGTTCATTTCCGAGGAAAGATTATTTGATAAAAGAGATTTAAAATCAGAAACAACCTGAGAAGATGACTGGAGTGATCTCTCCAGGTCCGCCACCTTACTTAAAAGGCCTTGGACCTCGGTGGAAGAAGAAGTGGAGAGACCACCAGGAGGAGTAAGTTCAGATTCCCTTCTGAGTACCAATGGAACTTGTGTCTGGACTGCTTCAGTAGATGTTTCAGTTGTTGTAACAGTCGAGTCCAGCACACGAGGAAGGTCTAGTGGTGCTCAAGTGGTGGGGGTTGATTTTGTGAAATTTGAAGTGAGGGTGGATTGAAATAAGGAGTGTTTCGCGGTATTGAAAGTGGTGGTGGTGGTGGTGCATTTCTGTAGAGACAAGTGGTGGGGTGATTTTGTGAAATTTGAAGTGAGGGTGGATTGAAATAAGGAGTGTTTCGCGGTATTGAAAGTGGTGGTGGTGGTGGTGGTGCAATAATGGATTCTGGTGGTGGTGGCATTTCTGTAGAGACAAGTGGTGGGGTGACTGAAGCAATAACAGAAGTAACAACGTTTTCTACTTCATCACCCAGAAATTTCCGAAGTAAATTCTTTCAGCATATCACCTCTAAATTTGCGTACAACTTCATCACTGAGGGTGCTTACAACAGAATTCTGGTCAAGGGTTGGCCTACTTTCCAGATTACTAATCCTGGTGGTCAACTTCTGAACCTCATCTGTCAGACCTGCCAGTGGTTTAACAACTTCAGCTTTCACTGCAGTCTGAACAGAATTCACTAACTTTTCCTCCAAGCCCTGGACTGCCACTTTGATGTTTTCAGAGTTTTGATTGGTGGCCAGTACAAGCTCATTCAACTTCTCAAAAACAATTTTTTCATTACCAGCAAAGAGGTTCATTTCCGAGGAAAGATTATTTGATAAAAGAGATTTAAAATCAGAAACAACCTGAGAAGATGACTGGAGTGATCTCTCCAGGTCCGCCACCTTACTTAAAAGGCCTTGGACCTCGGTGGAAGAAGAAGTGGAGAGACCACCAGGAGGAGTAAGTTCAGATTCCCTTCTGAGTACCAATGGAACTTGTGTCTGGACTGCTTCAGTAGATGTTTCAGTTGTTGTAACAGTCGAGTCCAGCACACGAGGAAGGTCTAGTGGTGCTCAAGTGGTGGGGGTTGATTTTGTGAAATTTGAAGTGAGGGTGGATTGAAATAAGGAGTGTTTCGCGGTATTGAAAGTGGTGGTGGTGGTGGTGGTGCAATAATGGATTCTGGTGGTGGTGGCATTTCTGTAGAGACAAGTGGTGGGGTGACTGAAGCAATAACAGAAGTAACAACGTTTTCTACTTCATCACCCAGAAAATTCATATTAACATCAAACATATTACCTTCAGACATTGGGGAATCTACCTCATCCCAATCTGGAGCCGTCCCAACTGTCTGATCATCCACTTCTCTATTTAAATCCAACTGAGCATCTTGCTCACCAGTCACCTGCTCAACATCCTGTACAACATTTTCTTCCTGCTCAACAATAAGAGACCCATCTTCATTCATGATATCACCAGCCGAGGAATGAGAGACTGGAATCACTAGAGGTGAGGCTCCAGTAACGCCAGTTTGTTCAAGAGAGGCCACTTGAATGTTTTCTCTTAAGACATCTCCAGACTCCTGTTGGGAGGAATCTGGATGGCTCGATTCGGCTCTATTAGGATTGACCTGAACTCCATCCTTCCTAAGACGTCTGGAAGTTCTTGGTCGAGTGGGGAGTTCTAGAGGTAGAGAGTCAGGAGCCACTTGGGTTACTGGTTGCACTATTTCAGCATTGAGGACTCCAGAGGGTCCTTCACCAATTTGGTTCCCACCTGGAGCCTCTTCTGGCTCATCTGATGATGATGCGTCGGTTGCATCATTTCTAAAATGGTTTAACATATTTACAGGAATTTCAACCTCACCATCTCTTGATTTTAATGAAGTCAACTCCCTCAGAAAGTCACACACAGAAAAATGGTTTGTATCATAATCATACTGATCACCTAGAGCTCTTTGAAAAACAAGTGACAGAAAACGAATATATGGAATATGAGGTTTTCTACCTTTCAGTTTTAGACGCTCAACAAGGTCATCGAAGAAAATCTGAGCAAAGTCGACCCTGTATCCAAACCATAGGCAGTAAGCAATCTGGAGTTGCATTTGATTTATCTGGTCCAACCCTCCAGAGCTGCCACCCAAACACTCAACAAGATGAGTGAAGAAGTATCTCCATGAGTCTGTAAGCTTGCTCATGTAGATGGTACCTTTTCTTGATAACTGGCCATGCTCATCCAGTATATCAGTATGTCCCATCAGTCTACACACATCCCTGTAGTTTAGACCAGTAGGAAGAGTAATGGCCATCTCATTTTCAGCCAAATAATTCAACTGAAGAATATCTCTAAGAGAGTCAACAGTGAGAGTTAAGGCCCTGGTGCCTTGTTTCAATGTGTAGTTGATGGATTGAGTGTTTTCAACATACACAGCAGTGTACCAAAACTCACATAAGTAATCGTGATACATTTTTCCGGGATTGAGAGTAAGAGCACCGTAGAGTGGACAACTGAGGAAAAAGGCATTCAGTCGTCCAATGAGAGAAGTGGGAGCATGAGAGGTGCTAGTGAGTCTAGCCATCCAATTATTCATATTTATTCTGACCGCCTTTGCCTCTAAAGTAATATGAGGTGCCTTTACTATGTTGGCAACGGGAGCATATTCAACATTGAGAAGATTTTTGACATAAGTTGTTTGTCGAGGGGCCATTTTATTTGGTAGATAGATGATATGAAACTGAAAATTTAGGGTTTATGAAGATTTTGATGAAGTAAATATGAGAGAGATTGATGATTGGAAATTGAATGAAAGATGAAGTAAATGAAGGAATTTGAAGAATTGGGAGTAAATGATTTTCGAAGTAAATGAAAATAAAAGTGAATGTGGGTATTTATATATGAGAGAGAGTGTGGAACTCAAACGGTTATTTTTGAATTTATCAAATATAATTTTGATCGGATTTTGAAATCCGCATTAAATACATCACATCACACATAAATGTGTGACGGTTTATAGCCCACAAACATTACCCACTTATACCTTAAGTCTTCCCAAGGTAAAAAGTTCCATCATTAGGTTTGAAAAAATTACATGCCACGTAGGATAATAAGATAAATATCTTTTCAAAGAGTTTGCATACGTGGCACGCACAAAGACCAAATATTAAAATATTATGACTGACATACCATGACTCATTTCAGTGCATCTGGAGGTTGACTGGACACTCCAGTATCACTGATGGATTAGGCCAGTGATGCATGCACTGATGGTACACTGGAGGGACACTCCAGTAAAGTACCAACGAAAACCATTTGAAAGACTGGCAACCTCAAACATGCACATCAACTAATACAGACAAGTGAGAGGGACACATTTACAAGGAAACCGAAGTTTGCTTCTTACTGGTCCAGCTGACCAGTTTTCCACCAAGGAAATGACATCCACCAGTAGTGGATTTCTTGTCTATCTTACAACCTGCATGATCTGAATCTGAATAACCCATTAGATCCATGCCTGCGCCTTTGGGATACCAAAGACCCAAACTGGGGACACCCTTAAGGTATTTCAGTATGCGCTTTACAACAAGCATATGAGATTCTTTTGGATTAGACTGATATCTGGCACATAAACATGTTGAAAACATTATGTCTGGTCTACTGGCAGTTAAATACATCAGTGAACCAATCATGCCTCTATAGACAGTGATGTTCACTAGTTTTCCATCAGGATCTGAGTCCAGTGTCAGTGGTGCAGAAATTGGAGTGGGTTTTGATGGTGAAGAGTTCATATCATATTTCTTTAAAAGATCTCTAACATATTTTTCCTGATTAATAAAAATACCATCTTTGGTTTGTTTAATCTGGAGTCCTAGAAAATATGTTAATTCACCCATTAAACTCATTTCATATTCAGAGGACATGATTTTAGAAAATTTGTTGCACATGTTTTCATCAGTAGACCCAAAAGTAATATCATCAACATAAATTTGTACCAGCAGAATATTACCTTTTTCACGAAGAATAAATAAAGTATTGTCAATTGCACCTCTTTTAAAACCATTTTTCAATAAGTGTCTAGTCATAGTATCATACCAGGCACGTGGGGCTTGTCTGAGACCACAAAGTGCTTTGTCCAGACGATATACCCAGTGTGGATGCTTTTCATCAACGAAACCTGGTGGTTGTCTGACATACACTTCTTCTTCTAATTTTCCATTCAAAAAGGCACTCTTTACATCCATCTGGTAGACCTTGAATTGATGATGAGCAGCGAATGTTAAGAATATTCTCATCGCTTCAAGTCTAGCCACTGGAGCAAATGATTCATCAAAATCAACATCTGACTGGCAGTACCCTTGTGCTACCAGTCTGGCCTTATTTCTGATTACGTGGCCATCTTCATCTACCTTGTTCCTGAAGACCCATCTTGTTCCAATTGGTTCTTTCTTGCCAACTGGGAAAGGGACCAGGTACCAAACCTTGTTCCTTTCAAACTGGTGAAGCTCTTCTTGCATAGCAGTCACCCAGCTTGGATCTTCCATAGCCTCGTCAATCTTCTTTGGTTCATTCAGTGATAAGAAACTGACATATAAGCATTGATCACTGGAGGCTCTTCTGGTCAGAACCCCTCTACTGGAGTCACATATGATCTGATCAATAGGATGAGCTTTTGTCCATCTGGAGTATTGACCAGGATTGTTACTGACAACAATATCAGTGCAAGAGTTCAATTGAGTTTCAGGATGAGGATCCTGCCAGACTATTTCAACATCTTCATCTGAATCAGTAAGATCACGATTTGCATCATGAAATTCTTCAATTGAAGGCATTTCTGGTATAATATCAACTGATACTGATACTGGGGGAGTAGTACGAACATCTGATCTAATAACAAGTTCAGAGGGTAGTTTGAAACTTATTGAAGGATAGAAAGGTGTACTACTGGGGGATTTCTTCTTTTGAGCTGGTTCCAAGTCAGAATGACTGGAAACTTCTTCAGGTGAATCTTTCCAGTTGATAGGATCAGATTCACAGAAGATAATTGGATTTTATGGGGGAGAATCAAGGACTGGCTTTTTATTAATTGCATTATTCGATTCATCAAATGTAACGTGTATTGACTCATGGACCTTCTCCAGTCTCTTGTTGTAGACTCTGAAGGCCTTGCGAATGGCTGAATAGCCTAAGAAACACCCTTCATCAACTTTGGCATCGAATTTGCCTAACTGACTGGAGTCGTTCAGAATGTACACTTGACATCCAAAAACGTGAAAATAACCAATATTTGGTTTTCTATTTCTTAAGACTTCGTAGGCTGTCTTCTTGTGTCTTTTGATGTAAACAGACCTGTTCTGGGTGTGGCAAGCAGTAGCAATTGCTTCAGCCCAGAAACTGGTAGGAAGACCAGATTCAGCCAACATACTCCTGGCAGCTTCTATCAGCGTTCGATTCTTTCTTTCTACAACTCCATTCTGTTCTGGAGTTCTTGCTGAGGAGAAGTTCTGGGAGATGCCAGTGTCAGTACAGAATGACTCCAGAGTTGCATTCTGGAATTCTGTTCCATTGTCACTTCTTAACTGACACACCTTTCGCTTATGCTTGAGTTCAATCTGCTTGATAAGAGTGATGATTTCAGCAGCAGCTTCACTTTTAGACCTGAGAAAGATCACCCAACAGTATCTGGAGAATTCATCTACGATCACCAGGGTGTATCTTTTACCAGCACGAGTCTGAACATTCACTGGACCAAAGAGATCCATATGAAGCATGTGAAGTGGTTCAGTTATGCTAAAGTTCTGTCTGGTCTTGAAACTGGCACGTTTCTGCTTCCCCATCTCACATCCTGGACATGGCCTTTCCTTTTTTAAGGAAACTGAAGGTATCCCATCTGCCAGTTGTTTTCTAGACAACTTATTAATATTTTTAAAATTTAAATGGGATAACCTTTTATGCCATAACCAGTTTGTGTATTCATCAGCTTGAGTATAGAAACACTGCTCTGAAGGAGAGCTTTCCATATCCATCACATACACATTCCCTCTTCTGGGAGCAATCAATACCACCTTCCAGTCTTTGTTGAATACGATGCCATGAACAATACTGAACAGAACTTGATAGCCATCATCACACAGTTGACTGACACTGATCAGGTTATATTTCAAACCATTCACATATGCAACTCGTCTGAATTTGACTTGTCCATTGTTCAGAACACCATACCCCTCAGTTTTTCCACAACCATCATTTCCAAAAGTAATGGAGGGTCCATCAGAAATTACGAACTCCTCCAGCAGGGTCTTACATCCGGTCATTCTCCTGCCAGCTGCACTGTCAAGATACAAGATAAACTTCTTTCGATCGCCCTGCACATCCACCAGATATATCAGTTAGATTTGGGAACCCATCGACTGATGGGTTCACTGGATCCTCCCTTATGGATCCCTGGGGGTATCTGGTTGAGTTCACTTTCTTCAACAGTACTTTTTGTAGAAAACACTATTGGAGTTGATAGTTTAGAAACCTTTTTCTTTTTCTCAATTAAAGGAATATTTTTATCTTTCTTAGAAAAAGGTTTGGGATTTTGTTTAGGGCCAGATGAAGTACCCTCAAAATTGTTTAATCTTGCATTACAACTTTGAATTTGACGAGCCAGTAGTTGAAACTGGCTCTCCATCCTTAACAAAATAGATTCTTTAGATGACACCTGAGCCTTTCCATTTGACTGGACTTTAGGCTTAGGAAGGGAACTGGTCTTTTTCTTTTGAACCTGGGGTTCTTTAGAAGCATGCCGAGGCAAAGGTTTATTCCGATTGACCTTTTTAACTGGAGCAGTCAACTAGAATGCTCCAGTCTTAACCTCTGGAAGTTGAACTGGGATAATACAAGTTTTTGAGGTAGAGGGTTCATCATAAATGGTACTTGGTCTAACCTCCTCTGGTAACCGGTCAATAACTGGTATTAATGCTGCAATATGAGTATTTCCATCCAGATATGCACGTTTTTGGGATGGAAATTGGTTTATTCCAGCATCATATGGCTTTCTTGTTTCTAGCCATGATTTAATGACCTGTTTTTCTTTTTGCAAAATTATTTCCAGGTCATGTTTTTCTTGAACCAGTTGTTCAGTTACCAAAACTTGTGCTTGAAATGCCAGTTTAATATCTTGAAGTTCTTTTAATTTTGATTTTAAAGCAGCGATTTCAGAGGAATCTGTTTCTAAGCCATTAAGACTGTCAAATCTAACAGTTTCCACAAAAATTAAATCAGAATTTAGAGCTTCAGCAATGTCCAATTTTAGTTCAGGATCGGTTTCATTATCGTACTCACTAACCTTTTTAATTACAATGTCCACCCATCGACCAGATGTGACATCATCCTTCACCAGATGCTCTTGGTCTGCCAGAGCCATAAAACAACAATCTCTTTCCTCTTCTTCATCAACTGATGAATCATCAGAGGGAACCCATGCTTCTTCAGTGGTTGCAATCATGCATTTATTATTTTCTATCTGTTAAGACATGAGAGCAATTTGAGCCTTAAGCTTTTTGTACTTGGACTTGTAGCTATCATCAGGCTTGTTAAAAGAAGTAGAAGGACCAGACTGAGAGACAAACTGACTGGACTTGCACTCCTTCATGAAATGACCTTTTCTGCCACACTTAAAGCATGTCAGATTGGTCTTGTCAGTAGAGGAACTGGGTGCATGTTGTCCAGTGGGCCTATTTGCTCTTGCTTTAAAACGATTAAATGTTTTAGCAATCATTGCAACCAGGTCATCACTATCAGTTTCATCACAGTCTGGAGAGATATCATTAGTGACTCCAGAATCCATTAGTTCAGACATCATCTTCTTCATAGAAAATACATTCTCGGAAGATATTAATGCAGCACAAGGTGGTTCAGTATTACTGACCAATGTGGAACTACTGGAAGCATGATTTAAAGCATCTTTTTCAGCCTCAATCCTCTGGGCTTGATTCTCTTCATTGAATCTGAAGGCTCCATACAATGTTGACAAAGTATGGGTGTGCAAGGTTTTACCTTGTCTCAAGACCAGAATCATGTGAGACCATTTAGTGGGAAGAATATCACAAAATTTCTCCAAAGGTATATCCTTGTCTTTCTCAACCCCCAGTCCTCTTAACTGGTTTATAATGCTCATAAATCTGGTGTAAGTACCAGTTAGAGACTCATTGGGGAGAGCAAAAAAATGACTCATACTTTTTGTTTAGGGAGACCTTTCTGGTAACAACAGTGTCATCACCTCCCTCATGCTGGTTCACCAGTTCATCCCACATGGTTTTAACACTGGGATAGAGAACTAGTGTGGGAATTAGGGTTTCTGGAACAGCCCCGAGGATCATGTTTTTAAGGATGGTATCAAGATTTACCAATATCCTCTCCTCTTCGGACCAATGTTCCTCCCTCTTTTCCCTTCCACTTCTTGATCCAGTTGGGTCAAGGAGTGCATTGATAGGAAGTCTAGGCACATAGGGTCCTTCACTTAAAATTTTCATCATATTCCTTTCAATACCAGTAACATGTAATGTCATCCTAGCTTTCCACGTACCAAATTCATTACTGTTCCCATTGAATTTGGGAACATGATTATTCGAGTAGTGCACATGTACATGTGGAGAAGCAGGAGGAGGAGGAGGTGGAGGATTATTATTAACGGGTGGTGGTTCATTAAAATTAGGTTCAGGATTACCTTGTGTATTTTCTGGTTGGCCATCGTGAAACAGATCTAGGCAAGTATATTAGCCTTCTGCTCTGATACCAATTGTAAAGTCCCTCACACGATGGTTTAACCCACGAGTGTAAAATAACAAGTCAAGTATGAACTAGATTGGACTAGTATTACTTTAAATACAAATGCAAGAATATAGATAAAGTAATAAAGACTTAAAGCAATATTTAACAAGTAAATAAATGATGGAACACAAATGTAATTTTCAAGTGTATTTTATTTATTGATGATAAACAAAATACAAGATTGTCGCGGAACCTAGATATTACAAGTATGCAACTATCTAAACAATCTTTGAATTACAAGTGATCTATACTTGCTAAATAATCTCCTTGGATCGATATACTTAAAGTTGTGAAGTATAACTATTTTGATCGAGAGTATTTTAGCAAGTTCACCAAATTTCAAAAAAGTAATTTGTACGAGATATATGACTTTGTATTTATAGGCAAATAAATTCAACAGTGAATTTATTATGCCGTACAAATATGGTTGCATGCATTTAAGGCAACTACTTTAATTCCTTAAATGCATTGGTTAAAGTACAAGGATAAAGTCATGTTGATGTGACTTGTCATCCTTTTAACCAACCACCTTTACACACGAATTGTACTTTTATCAATAGACAAATGGGTTGTCCGTGTAAAAGCGTGTAAAGGCATAAAGTCAATTCCTCGTAATCAGTGTTCAGACTTGTAAGGTCTAGAACACTGTTAAGGCTCCAGTCGGGAGATCTGGTAAGACTGTCAGTGGGCTCCACTGCTTGTCAATCTTTTTTCTTCATACTTCAGTCTTTGACTTCAGTAAGAATGTCTTCAGTAGAAACGATCTTGACTGGAGTGAAGTCCAGTGAGCTAATCTGGAGGATTCCAGATTTCCTGTACAAGTAAATGGCTCACTGGTCTTCTATTATTTCTGGACAAATCTTCAGTGACGCTCCAGTCTTCAAGTCTGGAGCGAGTCCAGTAAATCTGGACCTAACACTTATCACCCTCAAACGGATGGTCAAAGTGAGAGAACCATCCAAACGCTTGAAGACATGTTACGGGCATGTATAATCGATTTTGGAGGCACTTGGGATATACACTTGCCTTTGGTAGAATTTTCTTATAATAATAGCTATCATTCAAGTATCTAAATGCCACCTTATGAGATGTTGTATGGGAGGAAATGTAGATCTCCTATTTGTTGGGGAGAAGTGGGACAACGTGAGATAGGAGGCACGGAGGTGGTATTGAAAACTATTGAGAAAATTGATGTGATTAAAGAAAGACTCAAAGCGGCTCAAGATCGGCAAAAGTCATATGCGGATAAGAGGAGGAAACCGATCGAATTCAATGTTGGTGACCGTGTATTGTTAAAAGTCTCTCCATGGAAAGGTGTCTTACGATTCCGGAAACGTGGAAAGCTAAGTCCTCGTTTTATTGGTCCTTTTAAAATGTTAACTAAGGTTGGCAAAGTTGCTTATCGTTTGGAGTTACCCGATGAACTTTCGGGAATTCATCCTACTTTTCATGTGTCACACCTTAGAAAATGCCTTGCCGAAGAATCTGCTTATGTGCCTTTGAATGAAATTGAAGTTGACAATAAGTTAAATTATGTTAAGGAACCCATTGCCATAGTAGAAGAAGAACTTAGGAGAGTTCAAAATAAAACGGTGAGGACCTATAAAATTTTGTGAAAGCATGGAAGATTGCCCGATTGCACTTGGGAGTCCGAGCATGACGTTCTCGTTTACTATCCGTCTTTACATATGGCTTGGATCACGAGGCCGTGATCCGTTTCAAGTGGGGGAGAGTTGTAACACCCCAAAGTTTTTAAGGTAAAGAAATTAATCCCTTTTTATAGTTTTGACATTAAAGTAATTTCCTAGTTTTTTATTTTTGGATATGGGATTAATTTAGTTGGAACTTTAGCGGATAGCGGGTATTTTCTCACCAAAAATAGAAAAGGGGCGTGGCACCTCCTTAGGATGCCAGCCAAGTCTTTCCCTCCATAGTCACCATTCCACTACACTTAATTTCTTCTTGATGCTTCTTCAATTCTAATCTCAATCAAATCTAATTTTTCAAAACAATTCAAGGATTCCTCTAAGATTTATAATAATAATCTTCAATAAGCAAAAATTGAAAAGTTAGGGTTGTGTATGGTGGTGGTGGTGGCCGAATTTAAGAGAGAAAGGGGGGAAAGAAGAAATTGTGATTCAAAAGTCTGATTCCTTGAGGTAACAATCTTCATAACCTAGCTTGATATGTGAGAAATTAGGGTTCTTGGAGTAACCCAAATTTGGGGATTTTACTATAAATTGAATTATGTATAATTTTCCCCAAATTCTTGTAAAACCTAGTTTGTATTGAGTTGCTTGATGAATTTAACTAAATATATATATACATGTGTTGGCATATAATTTGGTTTTGAAAGAATGATGATTTTCACTAGTTGATTAAATGATGATGAAAATGGTGGGTTGAGCTATCTAGTGAATTATTGAAAAAGAAAGCAACTCAATGACAAATAAGATAGGTTTGAAATAGGAATGCTAGTGAAATGTTAAGAATGACTAAGTTAAGTTAGTCAAGGTTGTGAATATTAGCTTATGCATATTATGATGTGATGATAGGTTGAAAGCTTGTTTTTGTGCATTGCCATTATATCGAGTTTGTTGTTCGAGTCGCGAAGGAGGTGAGTATTCTTGCATACCTTTATATATGCGTCGGGTCGATTACCATATGATGATGGATTTCATGTATGGTACTCGATTTGGCGTTAGAGCCCAACTTGGGGCAGTGTGATTATGAGGCCTAAGAACCTCTGAGGCCTAAGAACCTCTTGAGATATGATGAATGAGGCCTAAGAACCTCTTGTGAATGGGGCCTAAGAATCCCGAGATTATTGATATTGATTGTGTTGTTTTGCTTATATGGATCCATGTATAGCGTTAAAGTGCAAAGGTGAGCATGTAGCTATGGCACGACGGTGACATAGGATACATGTAATAGTCCTTTGTGCGTTTCCCTCCTTTGTGTATATAAATGTATGCAAGTATATTCACTAAGCATTCGCTTACCTTTTAGATGTTTACCCTTTTTATAGGTGGTTCCGGAAAAAGGAACTAACGTTGTTGATTTGAAGTTTATTAGAAGAGAGGTTGATTTTAGAGGACTTGGAAGGTATTTGTCCATTCATGGAAGAATGGAACTTTTGGGTAGAAACTTAGAAATCCCACCTCATCTATGGCTCATGATACATTTGGTCATTTTGGTAAAACTTTGTTTTGGTATGTTTATGCAAATTACATCTTGTGAAGGTCTTTTGGTTTATAAGCTTGTTTGTTTGACTTCGGTTGTTGACAATATGGGTAATGTGACCCGTTTAGTTGTGTAAACATGATTTGTATCAATGAATGGTATGAAGACATTTGAAATAGTGTGTTAGATGTTTTATGTCAAAAATGAAGTTGTTTATCAGTCGTTAGAAGCTCGGTTTTGGGTATAAAAAGTCGAAAGTTGTTTAAAGTGTCAAAAGTACGAAACTGGGGAGGACGGCCTTTGTTAAGGGGACGGCTCTTATAGTCACAAAGGTCGTCCGCTTCTGTAATTTTTACATGTTTTTCACCGAAGCTTCGTTCGACCTTTTCGGGACCTGAAACTCAAACAATAGTCTTATATTAACATACTAAGAAGGTTCCAATTGTCATTTTTCAAATTTGAGAACTTTGATTTTTGGCGAAAAACGGCTTAATTTTTCTAAGTATAAAAAAAAAATTCTCGTTTTTTTTCCGGTTTGAGTCTTTTCAATAATGAAATATAATATTTATAAATCATAAGAATCTTCTTTATGATCTATATTTATTAAATATAATTCAGTTAATAATGTCATTTGAAAAATGATAATTATCATTGAATTAATAAAAGACACAGTCTTAGGTATATACCATCTTTGTGCACATGGTAATGTACAAATACTATATATAGAATTAAAATACCAATATATTAAACAACTCAATGGGATGAAATATTTAAAAAAAAGGTTTATTCTATACCAAGTAATTATATATAGAGAAAATAACATGAATACCCATTTTTTTTTTAAATACTAATTTAGCCAATTTTTTTCGAATTTTCACAAAATACCCAACAAAATCGCAATAAAAATTGAAAATCGCTATGAGATTTACCAAATCGCAATGAGATTTTGCAAAATCGCATAGAGATTTTACAAAATCGCATACAGATTTTGAAAATCTCATAGAGATTTTGTAAAATCGCTATGAGATTTTAAAATCTCAAAAGATTTTGAAAATCGCATAGAGATTTTGAAAAACTCTATAAGATTTTGACTAGTCGAAATCTCAAAAAAAAGTCAAAAAACATAATGCGGTAGTAAAAATTTCAAAAAAAAGTCAAAATCTCATAAAGATTTTGAAAATCTCTATGCGATTTTCAAAATCTCTATGAGATTTTAAAATCTCTATGAGATTTTGAGATTTTAAAATCTCATAGCGATTTTACAATATCTCTATAAGATTTTCAAAATCTTTATGCGATTTTAAAAAATCTTTATGCGATTTTGCAAAATCTCATCGCGATTTTCTAAATCTCATAGCGATTTTCAAAATCTCATTGCGATTTTCACTTTTTATTGCGATTTTGTTGGGTATTTTGTGAAAATCTAAAAAAAGTTGGCTAAATTGGTATATTTTTATAAAAAATTGGGTACTCATGTTATTTTCTCTATATATATATATATATGACATTGAAAGATAGTTTTAACTAATAATGTAGCCGTAGAATTAGTTATACAATTAGTATATACATATACAATTAGTATATACATAGTTGTGATAACTTCAATAACTAATTAATTTAATTAAAATTTTAAAATAACCAAAAATAAAAAGAAAATTAAATTTGTCTTGTAAAAAATTACGGAGTATTTTATTTATGATTTATCATAGGATATTTGGATTCAAATAAAGATAAGATTATACGTAAGTTTCATATATAAGTAAACTTTTTACCATACATAGTTAAGATGACTTCAATAACTAATTAATTTAATTAAAATTAAATTAAAATTTTTACAATAAACAAAAATTTTAACAATTTGACAAGTAAGCAAAAATCTTACTTGTCATCTAAAAGAAGATGCCACATAATCAATTTCATATATTCTCTTAGTTATATAGAGAGAAGAGAGGGCCGCTGTTTTGTCTTTTTGTACATTTATTTATTATGAGGTGTAGTGTGGCGAGGCAACGACAACAAAATAATAAAATGTGGTATGGAAAAAGGTAAAAATAAGATGACATAAGATAATTGGCTGGAAGAAAAGTGTGGGAACTTAGATTGACAAAATGGCCACGCATCATATACATTTGTAGCTTAAACAATCCTTTATCTGGAAAAAGAAATATATGGATTGGAATAATATCTACAATTAGGATATGTAGGCAAACCTGTTTGGACTGATATCTAGCCCAACTTAATGCCTAACATATAATCCAACAGAATTTCATTTTATAAATAATTGGTGATAGACGGAGTAACCCGTTTCAAATTCGGGCTACAACTGCGGCTATATCAACAGTTTGGTGATAGAGGAGTAACCCGTTTCAAGTTAGCCTAGCTTTATGCCTGACTTGTCATAAATGAACTTTAAAAATTTTGGATACATAACCTACACTAGAGGCTACATAACAAAACATGTAACATATGGATTTTGGTGTTTACGGTTTAGAGTTCTTGTTAAATCGATGTAATCAAAGCCTTTGTCCCAAAATTCAACATAGCGTCTGGGCAAGAACACAAAGGATGACCAGTTTAACACTAAATGCATTAGGTTATCGACAAGCTAAACACGTTACAGAGTACACAAATCGTTTATTAAGATTTGACTTAATCTTTCACATTAGAATCGTAGCTAGAGGAAAATAGACCGGGATATCATTTGAAGTAATATAGAATCCATGTTTCAACCTAGTATTAAACTGGCCACACTTGGAAATTTTTTTTACATGTTTTGACCCGTTATCCAACCTGCCAATCCACCAATTTTGCCACCTCTAGAAAAGTATATAGTAGTAAACAGGCTCTGCATCTTTTCATTTTGTCTGATCTTGTAAGAGATACAAAAACGAGACTTTTCAAAGTAAGGGAAGATTGGCAATTTGAGGTAAACCTGATGAACCCCATTACCAAAATAGATAACAAAGCTTCGTTACAAAATTTGGTCAGAAGGTTGATATGTATAAAGTAACATCTTCATTAAATTCTGCCATAGTATACTTGCAAGTCTATTTTGTCCAAACCTAAACATGAGAAATTGATAACATTCTACCCGGAAATGACACTTTTACAAGAAAGAAGGATAAAGATACCAAAATCGATGCAAATAAATGTGAAACACATCCGTTTTATACCATGAAAACATGTATAATTCAGGTGCTAACGAAGTCACTGAATTTGAAGGAATGTCGGATTAAAAGTGTTTGAGAAAGTATATAAAAAAGGAGTGACTCAATCGACATTTTGTAATTAAGAGTCAAATAGGATGATCACCTTATCCTGTGCATAATTAACCGTTTCTTCTGTATATAACTTGTTTGAATCAGTCAATCAGATGAAAATGCAAATCAATTTCTGTAACACCCCAAGCCAAGGCTCGAAATATCACGGAAATCATATAGCACAAGGTGGAATTAATGTAGAACATGAACTAAATGCAAATAAAGGATTCAGTGAATCCTTACAGAACGATAGACAAGTATCAAAATACATAAAGAACAAGTCGTCACCAAAGATTACAACAGAA